>CM062484.1:65589290-65661790 GCA_031479575.1 Coregonus ussuriensis | reverse complement strand
CCGACGAACCATCAAACAGGCAAAGAGTCAATACAGGTCTAAGATTGAATCATACTACACTGGCTCTGACGCTCGCCGGATGTGGCAGGGCTTGAAAACTATTACAGACTACAAAGGGAAGCACAGCCGCGAGCTGCCCAGTGACACAAGCCTACCAGACGAGCTAAACCACTTCTATGCTCGCTTCGAGGCAAGCAACACTGAAGCATGCATGAGAGCACCAGCTGTTCCGGACGACTATGTGATCACGCTCTCCGTAGCCGATGTGAGTAAGACTTTTAAGCAGGTCAACATTCACAAGGCCGCAGGGCCAGACGGATTACCAGGACGTGTACTCCGAGCATGTTGTGCTGACCAACTGGCAAGTGTCTTCACTGACATTTTCAACATGTCCCTGACTGAGTCTGTAATACCAACATGTTTCAAGCAGACCACCATAGTCCCCGTGCCCAAGAACTCTAAGATAACCTGCCTAAATGACTACCGACCCGTGGCACTGACGTCTGTAGCCATGAAGTGCTTTGAAAGACTGGTCATGGCTCACATCAACAGCATAATCCCAGAAACCCTAGACCCACTCCAATTTGCATACCGCCCCAACAGATCCACAGATGATGCAATCTCTATCGCACTCCACACTGCCCTTTCCCACCTGGACAAGAGGAACACCTACGTGAGAATGCTATTCATTGACTACAGCTCAGCATTCAACACCATAGTGCCCTCAAAGCTCATCACTAAGCTAAGGATCCTGGGACTAAACACCTCCCTCTGCAACTGGATCCTGGACTTCCTGACGGGCCGCCCCCAGGTGGTAAGGGTAGGTAACAACACATCTGCCACACCACACTGATCCTCAACACGGGGGCCCCTCAGGGGTGCGTGCTCAGTCCCCTCCTGTACTCTCTGTTCACCCATGACTGCATGGCCAGGCACGACTCCAACACCATCATTAAGTTTGCCGACGACACAACAGTGGTAGGCCTGATCACCGACAACGATGAGACAGCCTATAGGGAGGAGGTCAGAGATCTGGCCGTGTGGTGCCAGGACAACAACCTCTCCCTCAACGTGACCAAGACAAAGGAGATGATTGTGGACTACAGGAAAAAAAAGAGGACTGAGCACGCCCCCATTCTCATCGACGGGGCTGTAGTGGAACAGGTTGAGAGCTTCAAGTTCCTTGGTGTCCACATCACCAACGAACTATCATGGTCCAAACACACCAAGACAGTCGTGAAGAGGGCACGACAAAGCCTATTCCCCCTCAGGAGACTAAAAAGATTTGGCATGGGTCCTCAGATCCTCAAAAAATTCTACAGCTGCACCATCGAGAGGAGAGCATCCTGACTGGTTGCATCACCGCCTGGTATGGCAACTGCTTGGCCTCTGACCGCAAGGCACTACAGAGGGTAGTGCGTACGGCCCAGTACATCACAGGGGCAAAGCTCCCTGCCATCCAGGACCTCTATACCAGGCGGTGTCAGAGGAAGGCCCTCAAAATTGTCAAAGACTCCAGTCACCCTAGTCATAGACTGTTCTCTCTGCTACCGCACGGCAAGCGGTACCGGAGTGCCAAGTCTAGGTCCAAAAGACTTCTCAACAGCTTCTACCCCCAAGCCATAAGACTCCTGAACAGCTAATCATGGCTACCCGGACTATTTGCACTGCCCCCCCACCCCATACTTTTTACGCTGCTGCTACTCTGTTAAGTATTTATGCATAGTCACTTTAACTCTACCCACATGTACATATTACCTCAACTACCTCAACTAGCCGGTGCCCCCCGCACATTGACTATGCAACGGTACCCCCCTGTATATATAGCCTCCCTACCCTACTGTCACTTTATTCTATTGTGTATATATAGCCTCCCTACTGTCACTTTATTTTTACTTCTGCTCTTTTTTTCTCAACACTTTTTTTGTTGTTGTTTTATTCTTACTTTTTTTGTTTAAAATAAATGCACTGTTGGTTAAGGGCTGTAAGTAAGCATTTCACTGTAATGTCTGCACCTGTTGTATTCGGCGCATGTGACCAATAAAATTTGATTTGATTTGATTTGATTTGTTTACCTATTATTATAAATCACCAGTCACCTAACCTGTTTACCTATTATTTTCAATGATCCAGTCACCTAACCTGTTTACCTATTATTTTCAATGAACCAGTCACCTAACCTGTTTACCTATTATTATAAATGAACCAGTCACCTAACCTGTTTACCTATTATTATAAATGAACCAGTCACCTAACCTGTTTACCTATTATTATAAATGAACCAGTCACCTAACCTGTTTACCTATTATTATAAATGAACCAGTCACCTAACCTGTTTACCTATTATTATAAATCACCAGTCACCTAACCTGTTTACCTATTATTATAAATGAACCAGTCACCTAACCTGTTGACCTATTATTATAAATGAACCAGTCACCTAACCTGTTTACCTATTATTATAAATCACCAGTCACCTAACCTGTTTACCTATTATTATAAATGAACCAGTCACCTAACCTGTTTACCTATTATTATAAATGAACCAGTCACCTAACCTGTTGACCTATTATTATAAATGAACCAGTCACCTAACCTGTTTACCTATTATTATAAATGAACCAGTCACCTAACCTGTTTACCTATTATTATAAATGAACCAGTCACCTAACCTGTTTACCTATTATTATAAATGAACCAGTCACCTAACCTGTTTACCTATTATTTTCAATGAACCAGTCACCTAACCTGTTTACCTATTATTATAAATGAACAAGTCACCTAACCTGTTTACCTATTATTATAAATGATCCAGTCACCTAACCTGTTTACCTATTATTATAAATGAACCAGTCACCTAACCTGTTTACCTATTATTATAAATGAACCAGTCACCTAACCTGTTTACCTATTATTATAAATGAACCAGTCACCTAACCTGTTTACCTATTATTATAAATCACCAGTCACCTAACCTGTTTACCTATTATTATAAATGAACCAGTCACCTAACCTGTTTACCTATTATTATAAATGAACCAGTCACCTAACCTGTTTACCTATTATTATAAATCACCAGTCACCTAACCTGTTTACCTATTATTTTCAATGAACCAGTCACCTAACCTGTTTACCTATTATTATAAATGAACCAGTCACCTAACCTGTTGACCTATTATTATAAATGAACCAGTCACCTAACCTGTTTTCCTATTATTATAAATGAACCAGTCACCTAACCTGTTTACCTATTATTATAAATGAACCAGTCACCTAACCTGTTTACCTATTATTATAAATCACCAGTCACCTAACCTGTTTACCTATTATATTATTATAAATGAACCAGTCACCTAACCTGTTTACCTATTATTATAAATGAACCAGTCACCTAACCTGTTTACCTATTATTATAAATCACCAGTCACCTAACCTGTTTACCTATTATTATAAATCACCAGTCACCTAACCTGTTTACCTATTATTATAAATGAACCAGTCACCTAACCTGTTTACCTATTATTATAAATGAACCAGTCACCTAACCTGTTTACCTATTATTATAAATGAACCAGTCACCTAACCTGTTTACCTATTATTATAAATCACCAGTCACCTAACCTGTTTACCTATTATTATAAATGAACCAGTCACCTAACCTGTTTACCTATTATTATAAATGAACCAGTCACCTAACCTGTTTACCTATTATTATAAATCACCAGTCACCTAACCTGTTTACCTATTATTATAAATGAACCAGTCACCTAACCTGTTTACCTATTATTATAAATGAACCAGTCACCTAACCTGTTGACCTATTATTATATATAAATGAACCAGTCACCTAACCTGTTTACCTATTATTATAAATGAACCAGTCACCTAACCTGTTTACCTATTATTATAAATGAACCAGTCACCTAACCTGTTTACCTATTATTATAAATGAACCAGTCACCTAACCTGTTTACCTATTATTATAAATGAACCAGTCACCTAACCTGTTGACCTATTATTATAAATGAACCAGTCACCTAACCTGTTTACCTATTATTATAAATCACCAGTCACCTAACCTGTTTACCTATTATTATAAATGAACCAGTCACCTAACCTGTTTACCTATTATTATAAATGAACCAGTCACCTAACCTGTTTACCTATTATTTTCAATGAACCAGTCACCTAACCTGTTTACCTATTATTTTCAATGATCCAGTCACCTAACCTGTTTACCTATTATTTTCAATGAACCAGTCACCTAACCTGTTTACCTATTATTATAAATGAACCAGTCACCTAACCTGTTTACCTATTATTATAAATGAACCAGTCACCTAACCTGTTGACCTATTATTATAAATGAACCAGTCACCTAACCTGTTTACCTATTATTATAAATGAACCAGTCACCTAACCTGTTTACCTATTATTTTCAATGAACCAGTCACCTAACCTGTTTACCTATTATTTTCAATGATCCAGTCACCTAACCTGTTTACCTATTATTTTCAATGAACCAGTCACCTAACCTGTTTACCTATTATTATAAATGAACCAGTCACCTAACCTGTTTACCTATTATTATAAATGAACCAGTCACCTAACCTGTTGACCTATTATTATAAATGAACCAGTCACCTAACCTGTTTACCTATTATTATAAATGAACCAGTCACCTAACCTGTTTACCTATTATTATAAATGAACCAGTCACCTAACCTGTTTACCTATTATTATAAATCACCAGTCACCTAACCTGTTTACCTATTATTATAAATCACCAGTCACCTAACCTGTTTACCTATTATTATAAATGAAAACCAGTCACCTAACCTGTTTACCTATTATTATAAATGAACCAGTCACCTAACCTGTTTACCTATTATTATAAATCACCAGTCACCTAACCTGTTTACCTATTATTATAAATGAACCAGTCACCTAACCTGTTTACCTATTATTATAAATGAACCAGTCACCTAACCTGTTGACCTATTATTATAAATGAACCAGTCACCTAACCTGTTTACCTATTATTATAAATGAACCAGTCACCTAACCTGTTTACCTATTATTATAAATGAACCAGTCACCTAACCTGTTTACCTATTATTATAAATGAACCAGTCACCTAACCTGTTTACCTATTATTTTCAATGAACCAGTCACCTAACCTGTTTACCTATTATTATAAATGAACCAGTCACCTAACCTGTTGACCTATTATTATAAATGAACCAGTCACCTAACCTGTTTTCCTATTATTATAAATGAACCAGTCACCTAACCTGTTTACCTATTATTATAAATGAACCAGTCCAGTCACCTAACCTGTTTACCTATTATTATAAATCACCAGTCACCTAACCTGTTTACCTATTATTATAAATGAACCAGTCACCTAACCTGTTTACCTATTATTATAAATCACCAGTCACCTAACCTGTTTACCTATTATTATAAATGAACCAGTCACCTAACCTGTTTACCTATTATTATAAATGAACCAGTCACCTAACCTGTTTACCTATTATTATAAATGAACCAGTCACCTAACCTGTTTACCTATTATTATAAATCACCAGTCACCTAACATGTTTACCTATTATTATAAATAACCAGTCACCTAACCTGTTTACCTATTATTATAAATGAACCAGTCACCTAACCTGTTTACCTATTATTATAAATGAACCAGTCACCTAACCTGTTTACCTATTATTATAAATGAACCAGTCACCTAACCTGTTTACCTATTATTATAAATGAACCAGTCACCTAACCTGTTTACCTATTATTATAAATGAACCAGTCACCTCACCTAACCTGTTTACCTATTATTATAAATCACCAGTCACCTAACCTGTTTACCTATTATTATAAATCACCAGTCACCTAACCTGTTTACCTATTATTATAAATGAACTAGTCACCTAACCTGTTTACCTATTATTATAAATGAACCAGTCACCTAACCTGTTTACCTATTATTATAAATGAACCAGTCACCTAACCTGTTTACCTATTAATATAAATGAACCAGTCACCTAACCTGTTTACCTATTATTATAAATGAACCAGTCACCTAACCTGTTTACCTATTATTATAAATGAACAAGTCACCTAACCTGTTTACCTATTATTATAAATCACCAGTCACCTAACCGGTTTACCTATTATTATAAATCACCAGTAACCTAACCTGTTTACCTATTATTATAAATGAACCAGTCACCTAACCTGTTTACCTATTATTATAAATGAACCAGTCACCTAACCTGTTTACCTATTATTATAAATGAACCAGTCACCTAACCTGTTTACCTATTATTATAAATGAACAAGTCACCTAACCTGTTTACCTATTATTATAAATCACCAGTCACCTAACCGGTTTACCTATTATTATAAATCACCAGTCACCTAACCTGTTTACCTATTATTATAAATGAATCAGTCACCTAACCTGTTTACCTATTATTATAAATGAACCAGTCACCTAACCTGTTTACCTATTATTATAAATGATCCAGTCACCTAACCTGTTTACCTATTATTATAAATCACCAGTCACCTAACCTGTTTACCTATTATTATAAATAACCAGTCACCTAACCTGTTTACCTATTATTATAAATGAACCAGTCACCTAACCTGTTTACCTATTATTATAAATGAACCAGTCACCTAACCTGTTTACCTATTATTATAAATGAACTAGTCACCTAACCTGTTTACCTATTATTATAAATGAAGCAGTCACCTAACCTGTTTACCTATTATTATAAATCACCAGTCACCTAACCTGTTTACCTATTATTATAAATAACCAGTCACCTAACCTGTTTACCTATTATTATAAATCACCAGTCACCTAACCTGTTTACCTATTATTATAAATGAACCAGTCACCTAACCTGTTTACCTATTATTATAAATGAACCAGTCACCTAACCTGTTTACCTATTATTATAAATCACCAGTCACCTAACCTGTTTACCTATTATTTTCAATGAACCAGTCACCTAACCTGTTTACCTATTATTATAAATGAACCAGTCACCTAACCTGTTGACCTATTATTATAAATGAACCAGTCACCTAACCTGTTTACCTATTATTATAAATGAACCAGTCACCTAACCTGTTTACCTATTATTATAAATGAACCAGTCACCTAACCTGTTTACCTATTATTATAAATCACCAGTCACCTAACCTGTTTACCTATTATTATAAATGAACCAGTCACCTAACCTGTTTACCTATTATTATAAATGAACCAGTCACCTAACCTAACCTGTTTACCTATTATTATAAATCACCAGTCACCTAACCTGTTTACCTATTATTATAAATGAACCAGTCACCTAACCTGTTTACCTATTATTATAAATGAACCAGTCACCTAACCTGTTTACCTATTATTATAAATGAACCAGTCACCTAACCTGTTTACCTATTATTATAAATGAACCAGTCACCTAACCTGTTTACCTATTATTATAAATCACCAGTCACCTAACCTGTTTACCTATTATTATAAATGAACCAGTCACCTAACCTGTTTACCTATTATTATAAATGAACCAGTCACCTAACCTGTTTACCTATTATTATAAATCACCAGTCACCTAACCTGTTTACCTATTATTATAAATGAACCAGTCACCTAACCTGTTTACCTATTATTATAAATGAACCAGTCACCTAACCTGTTGACCTATTATTATAAATGAACCAGTCACCTAACCTGTTTACCTATTATTATAAATGAACCAGTCACCTAACACCTGTTTACCTATTATTATAAATGAACCAGTCACCTAACCTGTTTACCTATTATTATAAATGAACCAGTCACCTAACCTGTTTACCTATTATTATAAATGAACCAGTCACCTAACCTGTTGACCTATTATTATAAATGAACCAGTCACCTAACCTGTTTACCTATTATTATAAATCACCAGTCACCTAACCTGTTTACCTATTATTATAAATGAACCAGTCACCTAACCTGTTTACCTATTATTATAAATGAACCAGTCACCTAACCTGTTTACCTATTATTTTCAATGAACCAGTCACCTAACCTGTTTACCTATTATTTTCAATGATCCAGTCACCTAACCTGTTTACCTATTATTATAAATGAACCAGTCACCTAACCTGTTTACCTATTATTATAAATGAACCAGTCACCTAACCTGTTTACCTATTATTATAAATGAACCAGTCACCTAACCTGTTGACCTATTATTATAAATGAACCAGTCACCTAACCTGTTCTGTTTACCTATTATTATAAATGAACCAGTCACCTAACCTGTTTACCTATTATTTTCAATGAACCAGTCACCTAACCTGTTTACCTATTATTTTCAATGATCCAGTCACCTAACCTGTTTACCTATTATTTTCAATGAACCAGTCACCTAACCTGTTTACCTATTATTATAAATGAACCAGTCACCTAACCTGTTTACCTATTATTATAAATGAACCAGTCACCTAACCTGTTGACCTATTATTATAAATGAACCAGTCACCTAACCTGTTTACCTATTATTATAAATGAACCAGTCACCTAACCTGTTTACCTATTATTATAAATGAACCAGTCACCTAACCTGTTTACCTATTATTATAAATCACCAGTCACCTAACCTGTTTACCTATTATTATAAATCACCAGTCACCTAACCTGTTTACCTATTATTATAAATGAACCAGTCACCTAACCTGTTTACCTATTATTATAAATGAACCAGTCACCTAACCTGTTTTGTTTACCTATTATTATAAATGAACCAGTCACCTAACCTGTTTACCTATTATTATAAATCACCAGTCACCTAACCTGTTTACCTATTATTATAAATGAACCAGTCACCTAACCTGTTTACCTATTATTATAAATGAACCAGTCACCTAACCTGTTGACCTATTATTATAAATGAACCAGTCACCTAACCTGTTTACCTATTATTATAAATGAACCAGTCACCTAACCTGTTTACCTATTATTATAAATGAACCAGTCACCTAACCTGTTTACCTATTATTATAAATCACCAGTCACCTAACCTGTTTACCTATTATTATAAATCACCAGTCACCTAACCTGTTTACCTATTATTATAAATGAACCAGTCACCTAACCTGTTTACCTATTATTATAAATGAACCAGTCACCTAACCTGTTTACCTATTATTATAAATGAACCAGTCACCTAACCTGTTTACCTATTATTATAAATGAACCAGTCACCTAACCCTAACCTGTTTACCTATTATTATAAATGAACCAGTCACCTAACCTGTTTACCTATTATTATAAATCACCAGTCACCTAACCTGTTTACCTATTATTATAAATGAACCAGTCACCTAACCTGTTTACCTATTATTATAAATGAACCAGTCACCTAACCTGTTTACCTATTATTATAAATGGATCAGTCACCTAACCTGTTGACCTATTATTATAAATGAACCAGTCACCTAACCTGTTTACCTATTATTATAAATGAACCAGTCACCTAACCTGTTTACCTATTATTATAAATGAACCAGTCACCTAACCTGTTTACCTATTATTATAAATGAACCAGTCACCTAACCTGTTTACCTATTATTATAAATGAACCAGTCACCTAACCTGTTGACCTATTATTATAAATGAACCAGTCACCTAACCTGTTTACCTATTATTATAAATCACCAGTCACCTAACCTGTTTACCTATTATTATAAATGAACCAGTCACCTAACCTGTTTACCTATTATTATAAATGAACCAGTCACCTAACCTGTTGACCTATTATTATAAATGAACCAGTCACCTAACCTGTGTACCTATTATTATAAATGAACCAGTCACCTAACCTGTTTACCTATTATTATAAATGAACCAGTCACCTAACCTGTTTACCTATTATTATAAATGATCCAGTCACCTAACCTGTTTACCTATTATTATAAATCACCAGTCACCTAACCTGTTTACCTATTATTATAAATGAACCAGTGACCTAACCTGTTTACCTATTATTATAAATGAACCAGTCACCTAACCTGTTTACCTATTATTATAAATGAAACAGGTTAGGTGACTGGTTCATTTATAATAATAGGTAAACAGGTTAGGTGACTGGTGATTTATAATAATAGGTAAACAGGTAAGGTGACTGGTGATTTATAATAATAGGTAAACAGGTTAGGTGACTGGTTCATTTATAATAATAGGTAAACAGGTTAGGTGACTGGTTCATTTATAATAATAGGTAAACAGGTTAGGTGACTGGTTCATTTATAATAATAGGTACACAGGTTAGGTGACTGGTTCATTTATAATAATAGGTCAACAGGTTAGGTGACTGGTTCATTTATAATAATAGGTAAACAGGTTAGGTGACTGGTGATTTATAATAATAGGTAAACAGGTTAGGTGACTGGTTCATTTATAATAATAGGTAAACAGGTTAGGTGACTGGTTCATTTATAATAATAGGTAAACAGGTTAGGTGACTGGTTCATTTATAATAATAGGTAAACAGGTTAGGTGACTGGTTCATTTATAATAATAGGTAAACAGGTTAGGTGACTGGTTCATTTATAATAATAGGTAAACAGGTTAGGTGACTGGTTCATTTATAATAATAGGTCAACAGGTTAGGTGACTGGTTCATTTATAATAATAGGTAAACAGGTTAGGTGACTGGTTCATTTATAATAATAGGATAGGTAAACAGGTTAGGTGACTGGTGCATTTATAATAATAGGTAAACAGGTTAGGTGACTGGTTCATTTATAATAATAGGTAAACAGGTTAGGTGACTGGTTCATTTATAATAATAGGTAAACAGGTTAGGTGACTGGTTCATTTATAATAATAGGTAAACAGGTTAGGTGACTGGTTCATTTATAATAATAGGTAAACAGGTTAGGTGACTGATCCATTTATAATAATAGGTAAACAGGTTAGGTGACTGGTTCATTTATAATAATAGGTAAACAGGTTAGGTGACTGGTTCATTTATAATAATAGGTAAACAGGTTAGGTGACTGGTGATTTATAATAATAGGTAAACAGGTTAGGTGACTGGTTCATTTATAATAATAGGTAAACAGGTTAGGTGACTGGTTCATTTATAATAATAGGTAAACAGGTTAGGTGACTGGTGATTTATAATAATAGGTAAACAGGTTAGGTGACTGGTTCATTTCATTTATAATAATAGGTAAACAGGTTAGGTGACTGGTTCATTTATAATAATAGGTAAACAGGTTAGGTGACTGGTGATTTATAATAATAGGTCAACAGGTTAGGTGACTGGTTCATTTATAATAATAGGTAAACAGGTTAGGTGACTGGTTCATTTATAATAATAGGAAAACAGGTTAGGTGACTGGTTCATTTATAATAATAGGTCAACAGGTTAGGTGACTGGTTCATTTATAATAATAGGTAAACAGGTTAGGTGACTGGTTCATTGAAAATAATAGGTAAACAGGTTAGGTGACTGGTGATTTATAATAATAGGTAAACAGGTTAGGTGACTGGTTCATTTATAATAATAGGTAAACAGGTTAGGTGACTGGTTCATTTATAATAATAGGTAAACAGGTTAGGTGACTGGTGATTTATAATAATAGGTAAACAGGTTAGGTGACTGGTTCATTCATAATAATAGGTAAACAGGTTAGGTGACTGGTCTGGTTCATTTCTAATAATAGGTAAACAGGTTAGGTGACTGGTTCATTTATAATAATAGGTAAACAGGTTAGGTGACTGGTTATTTATAATAATAGGTAAACAGGTTAGGTGACTGGTGATTTATAATAATAGGTCAACAGGTTAGGTGACTGGTTCATTTATAATAATAGGTAAACAGGTTAGGTGACTGGTTCATTTATAATAATAGGTAAACAGGTTAGGTGACTGGTTCATTTATAATAATAGGTAAACAGGTTAGGTGACTGGTGATTTATAATAATAGGTAAACAGGTTAGGTGACTGGTGATTTATAATAATAGGTAAACAGGTTAGGTGACTGGTTCATTTATAATAATAGGTAAACAGGTTAGGTGACTGGTTCATTTATAATAATAGGTAAACAGGTTAGGTGACTGGTTCATTTATAATAATAGGTAAACAGGTTAGGTGACTGGTGATTTATAATAATAGGTAAACAGGTTAGGTGACTGGTGGTGATTTATAATAATAGGTAAACAGGTTAGGTGACTGGTTCATTTATAATAATAGGTAAACAGGTTAGGTGACTGGTTCATTTATAATAATAGGTAAACAGGTTAGGTGACTGGTGATTTATAATAATAGGTAAACAGGTTAGGTGACTGGTTCATTTATAATAATAGGTAAACAGGTTAGGTGACTGGTTCATTTATAATAATAGGTAAACAGGTTAGGTGACTGGTTCATTTATAATAATAGGTAAACAGGTTAGGTGACTGGTTCATTTATAATAATAGGTAAACAGGTTAGGTGACTGGTGATTTATAATAATAGGTAAACAGGTTAGGTGACTGGTGATTTATAATAATAGGTAAACAGGTTAGGTGACTGGTTCATTTATAATAATAGGTAAACAGGTTAGGTGACTGGTTCATTTATAATAATAGGTAAACAGGTTAGGTGACTGGTGATTTATAATAATAGGTAAACAGGTTAGGTGACTGGTTCATTTATATATAATAATAGGTAAACAGGTTAGGTGACTGGTTCATTTATAATAATAGGTAAACAGGTTAGGTGACTGGTTCATTTATAATAATAGGAAAACAGGTTAGGTGACTGGTTCATTTATAATAATAGGTCAACAGGTTAGGTGACTGGTTCATTTATAATAATAGGTAAACAGGTTAGGTGACTGGTTCATTGAAAATAATAGGTAAACAGGTTAGGTGACTGGTGATTTATAATAATAGGTAAACAGGTTAGGTGACTGGTTCATTTATAATAATAGGTAAACAGGTTAGGTGACTGGTTCATTTATAATAATAGGTAAACAGGTTAGGTGACTGGTGATTTATAATAATAGGTAAACAGGTTAGGTGACTGGTTCATTCATAATAATAGGTAAACAGGTTAGGTGACTGGTTCATTTCTAATAATAGGTAAACAGGTTAGGTGACTGGTTCATTTATAATAATAGGTAAACAGGTTAGGTGACTGGTTATTTATAATAATAGGTAAACAGGTTAGGTGACTGGTGATTTATAATAATAGGTCAACAGGTTAGGTGACTGGTTCATTTATAATAATAGGTAAACAGGTTAGGTGACTGGTTCATTTATAATAATAGGTAAACAGGTTAGGTGACTGGTTCATTTATAATAATAGGTAAACAGGTTAGGTGACTGGTGATTTATAATAATAGGTAAACAGGTTAGGTGACTGGTGATTTATAATAATAGGTAAACAGGTTAGGTGACTGGTTCATTTATAATAATAGGTAAACAGGTTAGGTGACTGGTTCATTTATAATAATAGGTAAACAGGTTAGGTGACTGGTTCATTTATAATAATAGGTAAACAGGTTAGGTGACTGGTGATTTATAATAATAGGTAAACAGGTTAGGTGACTGGTGATTTATAATAATAGGTAAACAGGTTAGGTGACTGGTTCATTTATAATAATAGGTAAACAGGTTAGGTGACTGGTTCATTTATAATAATAGGTAAACAGGTCAGGTTAGGTGACTGGTGATTTATAATAATAGGTAAACAGGTTAGGTGACTGGTTCATTTATAATAATAGGTCAACAGGTTAGGTGACTGGTTCATTTATAATAATAGGTAAACAGGTTAGGTGACTGGTTCATTTATAATAATAGGTAAACAGGTTAGGTGACTAGTTCATTTATAATAATAGGTAAACAGGTTAGGTGACTGGTGATTTATAATAATAGGTAAACAGGTTAGGTGACTGGTGATTTATAATAATAGGTAAACAGGTTAGGTGACTGGTTCATTTATAATAATAGGTAAACAGGTTAGGTGACTGGTTATTTATAATAATAGGTAAACAGGTTAGGTGACTGGTGATTTATAATAATAGGTAAACAGGTTAGGTGACTGGTTCATTTATAATAATAGGTAAACAGGTTAGGTGACTGGTTCATTTATAATAATAGGTAAACAGGTTAGGTGACTGGTTCATTTATAATAATAGGTAAACAGGAGGTTAGGTGACTGGTGATTTATAATAATAGGTAAACAGGTTAGGTGACTGGTTCATTTATAATAATAGGTAAACAGGTTAGGTGACTGGTTCATTTATAATAATAGGTAAACAGGTTAGGTGACTGGTTCATTTATAATAATAGGTAAACAGGTTAGGTGACTGGTGATTTATAATAATAGGTAAACAGGTTAGGTGACTGGTGATTTATAATAATAGGTAAACAGGTTAGGTGACTGGTTCATTTATAATAATAGGTAAACAGGTTAGGTGACTGGTTCATTTATAATAATAGGTAAACAGGTTAGGTGACTGGTGATTTATAATAATAGGTAAACAGGTTAGGTGACTGGTTCATTTATAATAATAGGTAAACAGGTTAGGTGACTGGTTCATTTATAATAATAGGAAAACAGGTTAGGTGACTGGTTCATTTATAATAATAGGTAAACAGGTTAGGTGACTGGTTCATTTATAATAATAGGTAAACAGGTTAGGTGAGGTGACTGGTTCATTGAAAATAATAGGTAAACAGGTTAGGTGACTGGTGATTTATAATAATAGGTAAACAGGTTAGGTGACTGGTTCATTTATAATAATAGGTAAACAGGTTAGGTGACTGGTTCATTTATAATAATAGGTAAACAGGTTAGGTGACTGGTGATTTATAATAATAGGTAAACAGGTTAGGTGACTGGTTCATTTATAATAATAGGTAAACAGGTTAGGTGACTGGTTCATTTATAATAATAGGTAAACAGGTTAGGTGACTGGTTCATTTATAATAATAGGTAAACAGGTTAGGTGACTGGTTATTTATAATAATAGGTAAACAGGTTAGGTGACTGGTGATTTATAATAATAGGTAAACAGGTTAGGTGACTGCTTCATTTATAATAATAGGTAAACAGGTTAGGTGACTAGTTCATTTATAATAATAGGTAAACAGGTTAGGTGACTAGTTCATTTATAATAATAGGTAAACAGGTTAGGTGACTGGTTCATTTATAATAATAGGTAAACAGGTTAGGTGACTGGTTCATTTATAATAATAGGTAAACAGGTTAGGTGACTGGTTCATTTATAATAATAGGTCAACAGGTTAGGTGACTGGTTCATTTATAATAATAGGTAAACAGGTTAGGTGACTGGTTCATTTATAATAATAGGTAAACAGGTTAGGTGACTAGTTCATTTATAATAATAGGTAAACAGGTTAGGTGACTGGTGATTTATAATAATAGGTAAACAGGTTAGGTGACTGGTGATTTATAATAATAGGTAAACAGGTTAGGTGACTGGTTCATTTATAATAATAGGTAAACAGGTTATTATAAATCACCAGTCACCTAACCGGTTTACCTATTATTATAAATCACCAGTCACCTAACCTGTTTACCTATTATTATAAATCACCAGTCACCTAACCTGTTTACCTATTATTATAAATGAACCAGTCACCTAACCTGTTTACCTATTATTATAAATGAACCTGAACCAGTCACCTAACCTGTTTACCTATTATTATAAATCACCAGTCACCTAACCTGTTTACCTATTATTATAAATCACCAGTCACCTAACCTGTTTACCTATTATTATAAATGAACCAGTCACCTAACCTGTTTACCTATTATTATAAATGAACCAGTCACCTAACCTGTTTACCTATTATTATAAATGAACCAGTCACCTAACCTGTTTACCTATTATTATAAATCACCAGTCACCTAACCTGTTTACCTATTATTATAAATCACCAGTCACCTAACCTGTTTACCTATTATTATAAATGAACCAGTCACCTAACCTGTTTACCTATTATTATAAATGAACCAGTCACCTAACCTGTTTACCTATTATTATAAATGAACCAGTCACCTAACCTGTTGACCTATTATTATAAATCACCAGTCACCTAACCTGTTTACCTATTATTATAAATAACCAGTCACCTAACCTGTTTACCTATTATTAGAAATGAACCAGTCACCTAACCTGTTTACCTATTATTATGAATGAACCAGTCACCTAACCTGTTTACCTATTATTATAAATCACCAGTCACCTAACCTGTTTACCTATTATTATAAATGAACCAGTCACCTAACCTGTTTACCTATTATTATAAATGAACCAGTCACCTAACCTGTTTACCTATTATTATAAATCACCAGTCACCTAACCTGTTTACCTATTATTTTCAATGAACCAGTCACCTAACCTGTTTACCTATTATTATAAATGAACCAGTCACCTAACCTGTTGACCTATTATTATAAATGAACCAGTCACCTAACCTGTTTTCCTATTATTATAAATGAACCAGTCACCTAACCTGTTTACCTATTATTATAAATCACCAGTCACCTAACCTGTTTACCTATTATTATAAATGAACCAGTCACCTAACCTGTTTACCTATTATTATAAATGAACCAGTCACCTAACCTGTTTACCTATTATTATAAATCACCAGTCACCTAACCTGTTTACCTATTATTATAAATGAACCAGTCACCTAACCTGTTTACCTATTATTATAAATGAACAAGTCACCTAACCTGTTTACCTATTATTATAAATCACCAGTCACCTAACCGGTTTACCTATTATTATAAATCACCAGTAACCTAACCTGTTTACCTATTATTATAAATGAACCAGTCACCTAACCTGTTTACCTATTATTATAAATGAACCAGTCACCTAACCTGTTTACCTATTATTATAAATGATCCAGTCACCTAACCTGTTTACCTATTATTATAAATCACCAGTCACCTAACCTGTTTACCTATTATTATAAATAACCAGTCACCTAACCTGTTGACCTATTATTATAAATGAACCAGTCACCTAACCTGTTTACCTATTATTATAAATGAACCAGTCACCTAACCTGTTTACCTATTATTATAAATGAACTAGTCACCTAACCTGTTTACCTATTATTATAAATGAAGCAGTCACCTAACCTGTTTACCTATTATTATAAATCACCAGTCACCTAACCTGTTTACCTATTATTATAAATGAACCAGTCACCTAACCTGTTTACCTATTATTATAAATGAACCAGTCACCTAACCTGTTTACCTATTATTATAAATGAACCAGTCACCTAACCTGTTGACCTATTATTATAAATGAACCAGTCACCTAACCTGTGTACCTATTATTATAAATGAACCAGTCACCTAACCTGTTTACCTATTATTATAAATGAACCAGTCACCTAACCTGTTTACCTATTATTATAAATGAACCAGTCACCTAACCTGTTTACCTATTATTTTAAATCACCAGTCACCTTACCTGTTTACCTATTATTATAAATCACCTGTCACCTAACCTGTTTACCTATTATTATAAATGAACCAGTCACCTAACCTGTTTACCTATTATTATAAATGAACCAGTCACCTAACCTGTTTACCTATTATTATAAATGAACCAGTCACCTAACCTGTTTACCTATTATTATAAATGAACCAGTCACCTAACCTGTTTACCTATTATTATAAATGAACAAGTCACCTAACCTGTTTACCTATTATTATAAATCACCAGTCACCTAACCGGTTTACCTATTATTATAAATGAACCAGTCACCTAACCTGTTTACCTATTATTATAAATGAACCAGTCACCTAACCTGTTTACCTATTATTATAAATGAACTAGTCACCTAACCTGTTTACCTATTATTATAAATGAACTAGTCACCTAACCTGTTTACCTATTATTATAAATGAAGCAGTCACCTAACCTGTTTACCTATTATTATAAATCACCAGTCACCTAACCTGTTTACCTATTATTATAAATAACCAGTCACCTAACCTGTTTACCTATTATTATAAATGAACCAGTCACCTAACCTGTTTACCTATTATTATAAATGAACCAGTCACCTAACCTGTTTACCTATTATTATAAATGAACCAGTCACCTAACCTAACCTGTTTACCTATTATTATAAATGAACCAGTCACCTAACCTGTTTACCTATTATTATAAATGAACCAGTCACCTAACCTGTTTACCTATTATTATGAATGAACCAGTCACCTAACCTGTTTACCTATTATTATAAATCACCAGTCACCTAACCTGTTTACCTATTATTTTCAATGAACCAGTCACCTAACCTGTTTACCTATTATTATAAATGAACCAGTCACCTAACCTGTTGACCTATTATTATAAATGAACCAGTCACCTAACCTGTTTTCCTATTATTATAAATGAACCAGTCACCTAACCTGTTTACCTATTATTATAAATGAACCAGTCACCTAACCTGTTTACCTATTATTATAAATCACCAGTCACCTAACCTGTTTACCTATTATTATAAATGAACCAGTCACCTAACCTGTTTACCTATTATTATAAATGAACCAGTCACCTAACCTGTTTACCTATTATTATAAATCACCACACCAGTCACCTAACCTGTTTACCTATTATTATAAATCACCAGTCACCTAACCTGTTTACCTATTATTATAAATGAACCAGTCACCTAACCTGTTTACCTATTATTATAAATGAACCAGTCACCTAACCTGTTTACCTATTATTATAAATGAACCAGTCACCTAACCAGTTTACCTATTATTATAAATCACCAGTCACCTAACCTGTTTACCTATTATTATAAATCACCAGTCACCTAACCTGTTTACCTATTATTATAAATGAACCAGTCACCTAACCTGTTTACCTATTATTATAAATGAACCAGTCACCTAACCTGTTTACCTATTATTATAAATGAACAAGTCACCTAACCTGTTTACCTATTATTATAAATCACCAGTCACCTAACCTTTTTTACCTATTATTATAAATGAACCAGTCACCTAACCTGTTTACCTATTATTATAAATCACCAGTCACCTAACCTGTTTACCTATTATTATAAATGAACTAGTCACCTAACCTGTTTACCTATTATTATAAATGAACTAGTCACCTAACCTGTTTACCTATTATTATAAATGAAGAAGTCACCTAACCTGTTTACCTATTATTATAAATCACCAGTCACCTAACCTTTTTTACCTATTATTATAAATGAACCAGTCACCTAACCTGTTTACCTATTATTATAAATGAACCAGTCACCTAACCTGTTTACCTATTATTATAAATGAACTAGTCACCTAACCTGTTTACCTATTATTATAAATGAACTAGTCACCTAACCTGTTTACCTATTATTTTCAATGAACCAGTCACCTAACCTGTTTACCTATTATTATAAATGAACCAGTCACCTAACCTGTTTACCTATTATTATAAATGAACCAGTCACCTAACCTGTTTACCTATTATTATAAATGAACCAGTCACCTAACCTGTTTACCTATTATTATGAATGAACCAGTCACCTAACCTGTTTACCTATTATTATAAATCACCAGTCACCTAACCTGTTTACCTATTATTTTCAATGAACCAGTCACCTAACCTGTTTACCTATTATTATAAATGAACCAGTCACCTAACCTGTTGACCTATTATTATAAATGAACCAGTCACCTAACCTGTTTTCCTATTATTATAAATGAACCAGTCACCTAACCTGTTTACCTATTATTATAAATGAACCAGTCACCTAACCTGTTTACCTATTATTATAAATCACCAGTCACCTAACCTGTTTACCTATTATTATAAATGAACCAGTCACCTAACCTGTTTACCTATTATTATAAATGAACCAGTCACCTAACCTGTTTACCTATTATTATAAATCACCAGTCACCTAACCTGTTTACCTATTATTATAAATCACCAGTCACCTAACCTGTTTACCTATTATTATAAATGAACCAGTCACCTAACCTGTTTACCTATTATTATAAATGAACCAGTCACCTAACCTGTTTACCTATTATTTTATTATAAATGAACCAGTCACCTAACCAGTTTACCTATTATTATAAATCACCAGTCACCTAACCTGTTTACCTATTATTATAAATCACCAGTCACCTAACCTGTTTACCTATTATTATAAATGAACCAGTCACCTAACCTGTTTACCTATTATTATAAATGAACCAGTCACCTAACCTGTTTACCTATTATTATAAATGAACAAGTCACCTAACCTGTTTACCTATTATTATAAATCACCAGTCACCTAACCTTTTTTACCTATTATTATAAATGAACCAGTCACCTAACCTGTTTACCTATTATTATAAATGAACCAGTCACCTAACCTGTTTACCTATTATTATAAATGAACTAGTCACCTAACCTGTTTACCTATTATTATAAATGAACTAGTCACCTAACCTGTTTACCTATTATTATAAATGAAGCAGTCACCTAACCTGTTTACCTATTATTATAAATCACCAGTCACCTAACCTGTTTACCTATTATTATAAATAACCAGTCACCTAACCTGTTTACCTATTATTATAAATGAACCAGTCACCTAACCTGTTTACCTATTATTATAAATGAACCAGTCACCTAACCTGTTTACCTATTATTATAAATGAACCAGTCACCTAACCTGTTTACCTATTATTATAAATCACCAGTCACCTAACCTGTTTACCTATTATTATAAATGAACCAGTCACCTAACCTGTTTACCTATTATTATAAATCACCAGTCACCTAACCTGTTTACCTATTATTATAAATCACCAGTCACCTAACCTGTTTACCTATTATTATAAATGAACTAGTCACCTAACCTGTTTACCTATTATTATAAATGAACCAGTCACCTAACCTGTTTACCTATTATTATAAATGAACCAGTCACCTAACCTGTTTACCTATTATTATAAATGAACCAGTCACCTAACCTGTTTACCTATTATTATAAATGAAATGAACCAGTCACCTAACCTGTTTACCTATTATTATAAATGAACAAGTCACCTAACCTGTTTACCTATTATTATAAATCACCAGTCACCTAACCGGTTTACCTATTATTATAAATGAACCAGTCACCTAACCTGTTTACCTATTATTATAAATGAACCAGTCACCTAACCTGTTTACCTATTATTATAAATGAACTAGTCACCTAACCTGTTTACCTATTATTATAAATGAACTAGTCACCTAACCTGTTTACCTATTATTATAAATGAAGCAGTCACCTAACCTGTTTACCTATTATTATAAATCACCAGTCACCTAACCTGTTTACCTATTATTATAAATAACCAGTCACCTAACCTGTTTACCTATTATTATAAATGAACCAGTCACCTAACCTGTTTACCTATTATTATAAATGAACCAGTCACCTAACCTGTTTACCTATTATTATAAATGAACCAGTCACCTAACCTGTTTACCTTACCTATTATTATAAATCACCAGTCACCTAACCTGTTTACCTATTATTATAAATGAACCAGTCACCTAACCTGTTTACCTATTATTATAAATGAACCAGTCACCTAACCTGTTTACCTATTATTATAAATCACCAGTCACCTAACCTGTTTACCTATTATTATAAATGAACCAGTCACCTAACCTGTTTACCTATTATTATAAATGAACCAGTCACCTAACCTGTTTACCTATTATTATAAATCACCAGTCACCTAACCTGTTTACCTATTATTTTCAATGAACCAGTCACCTAACCTGTTTACCTATTATTATAAATGAACCAGTCACCTAACCTGTTGACCTATTATTATAAATGAACCAGTCACCTAACCTGTTTTCCTATTATTATAAATGAACCAGTCACCTAACCTGTTTACCTATTATTATAAATGAACCAGTCACCTAACCTGTTTACCTATTATTATAAATCACCAGTCAAGTCACCTAACCTGTTTACCTATTATTATAAATGAACCAGTCACCTAACCTGTTTACCTATTATTATAAATGAACCAGTCACCTAACCTGTTTACCTATTATTATAAATCACCAGTCACCTAACCTGTTTACCTATTATTATAAATCACCAGTCACCTAACCTGTTTACCTATTATTATAAATGAACCAGTCACCTAACCTGTTTACCTATTATTATAAATGAACCAGTCACCTAACCTGTTTACCTATTATTATAAATGAACCAGTCACCTAACCTGTTTACCTATTATTATAAATCACCAGTCACCTAACCTGTTTACCTATTATTGTAAATGAACCAGTCACCTAACCTGTTTACCTATTATTATAAATGAACCAGTCACCTAACCTGTTGACCTATTATTATAAATGAACCAGTCACCTAACCTGTTTACCTATTATTATAAATCACCAGTCACCTAACCTGTTTACCTATTATTATAAATCACCAGTCACCTAACCTGTTTACCTATTATTGTAAATGAACCAGTCACCTAACCTGTGTACCTATTATTATAAATGAACCAGTCACCTAACCTGTTGACCTATTATTATAAATGAACCAGTCACCTAACCTGTTTTCCTATTATTATAAATGAACCAGTCACCTAACCTGTTTACCTATTATTATAAATGAACCAGTCACCTAACCTGTTTACCTATTATTATAAATCACCAGTCACCTAACCTGTTTACCTATTATTATAAATGAACCAGTCACCTAACCTGTTTACCTATTATTATAAATGAACCAGTCACCTAACCTGTTTACCTATTATTATAAATGAACAAGTCACCTAACCTGTTTACCTATTATTATAAATCACCAGTCACCTAACCGGTTTACCTATTATTATAAATGAACCAGTCACCTAACCTGTTTAATTTATTATTATAAATGAACCAGTCACCTAACCTGTTTACCTATTATTATAAATGAACTAGTCACCTAACCTGTTTACCTATTATTATAAATGAACTAGTCACCTAACCTGTTTACCTATTATTATAAATGAAGCAGTCACCTAACCTGTTTACCTATTATTATAAATCACCAGTCACCTAACCTGTTTACCTATTATTATAAATAACCAGTCACCTAACCTGTTTACCTATTATTATAAATGAACCAGTCACCTAACCTGTTTACCTATTATTATAAATGAACCAGTCACCTAACCTGTTTACCTATTATTATAAATGAACCAGTCACCTAACCTGTTTACCTATTATTATAAATCACCAGTCACCTAACCTGTTTACCTATTATTATAAATCACCAGTTACCTAACCTGTTTACCTATTATTATAAATCACCAGTCACCTAACCTGTTTACCTATTATTATAAATGAACTAGTCACCTAACCTGTTTACCTATTATTATAATTATAAATGAACCAGTCACCTAACCTGTTTACCTATTATTATAAATGAACCAGTCACCTAACCTGTTTACCTATTATTATAAATGAACCAGTCACCTAACCTGTTTACCTATTATTATAAATGAACCAGTCACCTAACCTGTTTACCTATTATTATAAATGAACAAGTCACCTAACCTGTTTACCTATTATTATAAATCACCAGTCACCTAACCGGTTTACCTATTATTATAAATGAACCAGTCACCTAACCTGTTTACCTATTATTATAAATGAACCAGTCACCTAACCTGTTTACCTATTATTATAAATGAACTAGTCACCTAACTTGTTTACCTATTATTATAAATGAACTAGTCACCTAACCTGTTTACCTATTATTATAAATGAAGCAGTCACCTAACCTGTTTACCTATTATTATAAATCACCAGTCACCTAACCTGTTTACCTATTATTATAAATGAACCAGTCACCTAACCTGTTTACCTATTATTATAAATGAACCAGTCACCTAACCTGTTTACCTATTATTATAAATGAACCAGTCACCTAACCTGTTTACCTATTATTATAAATGAACCAGTCACCTAACCTGTTTACCTATTATTATAAATCACCAGTCACCTAACCGGTTTACCTATTATTATAAATGAACCAGTCACCTAACCTGTTTACCTATTATTATAAATCACCAGTCACCTAACCTGTTTACCTATTATTATAAATGAACCAGTCACCTAACCTGTTTACCTATTATTATAAATGAACCAGTCACCTAACCTGTTTACCTATTATTATAAATCACCAGTCACCTAACCTGTTTACCTATTATTTTCAATGAACCAGTCACCTAACCTGTTTACCTATTATTATAAATGAACCAGTCACCTAACCTGTTGACCTATTATTATAAATGAACCAGTCACCTAACCTGTTTTCCTATTATTTTATTATAAATGAACCAGTCACCTAACCTGTTTACCTATTATTATAAATGAACCAGTCACCTAACCTGTTTACCTATTATTATAAATCACCAGTCACCTAACCTGTTTACCTATTATTATAAATGAACCAGTCACCTAACCTGTTTACCTATTATTATAAATGAACCAGTCACCTAACCTGTTTACCTATTATTATAAATCACCAGTCACCTAACCTGTTTACCTATTATTATAAATCACCAGTCACCTAACCTGTTTACCTATTATTATAAATGAACCAGTCACCTAACCTGTTTACCTATTATTATAAATGAACCAGTCACCTAACCTGTTTACCTATTATTATAAATGAACCAGTCACCTAACCTGTTTACCTATTATTATAAATCACCAGTCACCTAACCTGTTTACCTATTATTATAAATCACCAGTCACCTAACCTGTTTACCTATTATTATAAATGAACCAGTCACCTAACCTGTTTACCTACCTATTATTATAAATGAACCAGTCACCTAACCTGTTTACCTATTATTATAAATGAACAAGTCACCTAACCTGTTTACCTATTATTATAAATCACCAGTCACCTAACCGGTTTACCTATTATTATAAATGAACCAGTCACCTAACCTGTTTACCTATTATTATAAATGAACCAGTCACCTAACCTGTTTACCTATTATTATAAATGAACTAGTCACCTAACCTGTTTACCTATTATTATAAATGAACTAGTCACCTAACCTGTTTACCTATTATTATAAATGAAGCAGTCACCTAACCTGTTTACCTATTATTATAAATCACCAGTCACCTAACCTGTTTACCTATTATTATAAATAACCAGTCACCTAACCTGTTTACCTATTATTATAAATGAACCAGTCACCTAACCTGTTTACCTATTATTATAAATGAACCAGTCACCTAACCTGTTTACCTATTATTATAAATGAATGAACCAGTCACCTAACCTGTTTACCTATTATTATAAATCACCAGTCACCTAACCTGTTTACCTATTATTATAAATCACCAGTTACCTAACCTGTTTACCTATTATTATAAATCACCAGTCACCTAACCTGTTTACCTATTATTATAAATGAACTAGTCACCTAACCTGTTTACCTATTATTATAAATGAACCAGTCACCTAACCTGTTTACCTATTATTATAAATGAACCAGTCACCTAACCTGTTTACCTATTATTATAAATGAACCAGTCACCTAACCTGTTTACCTATTATTATAAATGAACCAGTCACCTAACCTGTTTACCTATTATTATAAATGAACAAGTCACCTAACCTGTTTACCTATTATTATAAATCACCAGTCACCTAACCGGTTTACCTATTATTATAAATGAACCAGTCACCTAACCTGTTTACCTATTATTATAAATGAACCAGTCACCTAACCTGTTTACCTATTAATTATTATAAATGAACTAGTCACCTAACTTGTTTACCTATTATTATAAATGAACTAGTCACCTAACCTGTTTACCTATTATTATAAATGAAGCAGTCACCTAACCTGTTTACCTATTATTATAAATCACCAGTCACCTAACCTGTTTACCTATTATTATAAATGAACCAGTCACCTAACCTGTTTACCTATTATTATAAATGAACCAGTCACCTAACCTGTTTACCTATTATTATAAATGAACCAGTCACCTAACCTGTTTACCTATTATTATAAATGAACCAGTCACCTAACCTGTTTACCTATTATTATAAATCACCAGTCACCTAACCTGTTTACCTATTATTATAAATGAACCAGTCACCTAACCTGTTTACCTATTATTATAAATGAACCAGTCACCTAACCTGTTTACCTATTATTATAAATCACCAGTCACCTAACCGGTTTACCTATTATTATAAATGAACCAGTCACCTAACCTGTTTACCTATTATTATAAATGAACCAGTCACCTAACCTGTTTACCTATTATTATAAATGAACTAGTCACCTAACTTGTTTACCTATTATTATAAATGAACTAGTCACCTAACCTGTTTACCTATTATTATAAATGAAGCAGTCACCTAACCTGTTTACCTATTATTATAAATCACCAGTCACCTAACCTGTTTACCTATTATTATAAATGAACCAGTCACCTAACCTGTTTACCTATTATTATAAATGAACCAGTCACCTAACCTGTTTACCTATTATTATAAATGAACCAGTCACCTAACCTGTTTACCTATTATTATGAATGAACCAGTCACCTAACCTGTTTACCTATTATTATAAATCACCAGTCACCTAACCTGTTTACCTATTATTATAAATGAACCAGTCACCTAACCTGTTTACCTATTATTATAAATGAACCAGTCACCTAACCTGTTTACCTATTATTATAAATCACCAGTCACCTAACCTGTTTACCTATTATTTTCAATGAACCAGTCACCTAACCTGTTTACCTATTATTATAAATCACCAGTCACCTAACCTGTTTACCTATTATTATAAATGAACCAGTCACCTAACCTGTTTACCTATTATTATAAATGAACCAGTCACCTAACCTGTTTACCTATTATTATAAATGAACAAGTCACCTAACCTGTTTACCTATTATTACAAATCACCAGTCACCTAACCGGTTTACCTATTATTATAAATGAACCAGTCACCTAACCTGTTTACCTATTAATATAAATGAACCAGTCACCTAACCTGTTTACCTATTATTATAAATGAACTAGTCACCTAACCTGTTTACCTATTATTATAAATGAACTAGTCACCTAACCTGTTTACCTATTATTATAAATGAAGCAGTCACCTAACCTGTTTACCTATTATTATAAATCACCAGTCACCTAACCTGTTTACCTATTATTATAAATAACCAGTCACCTAACCTGTTTACCTATTATTATAAATGAACCAGTCACCTAACCTGTTTACCTATTATTATAAATGAACCAGTCACCTAACCTGTTGACCTATTATTATAAATAACCAGTCACCTAACCTGTTTACCTATTATTATAAATGAACCAGTCACCTAACCTGTTTACCTATTATTATAAATGAACCAGTCACCTAACCTGTTGACCTATTATTATAAATGAACCAGTCACCTAACCTGTTTACCTATTATTATAAATGAACTAGTCACCTAACCTGTTTACCTATTATTATAAATGAAGCAGTCACCTAACCTGTTTACCTATTATTATAAATCACCAGTCACCTAACCTGTTTACCTATTATTATAAATAACCAATCAATCAATCAATCAATTTTATTTTATATAGCCCTTCTTACATCAGCTAATATCTCGAAGTGCTGTACAGAAACCCAGCCTAAAACCCCAAACAGCTAGTAATGCAGGTGTAGAAGTCACCTAACCTGTTTACCTATTATTATAAATGAACCAGTCACCTAACCTGTTTACCTATTATTATAAATGAACCAGTCACCTAACCTGTTGACCTATTATTATAAATAACCAGTCACCTAACCTGTTTACCTATTATTATAAATGAACCAGTCACCTAACCTGTTTACCTATTATTATAAATGAACCAGTCACCTAACCTGTTGACCTATTATTATAAATGAACCAGTCACCTAACCTGTTTTCCTATTATTATAAATGAACCAGTCACCTAACCTGTTTACCTATTGTTATAAATGAACCAGTCACCTAACCTGTTTACCTATTATTATAAATCACCAGTCACCTAACCTGTTTACCTATTATTATAAATGAACCAGTCACCTAACCTGTTTACCTATTATTATAAATGAACCAGTCACCTAACCTGTTTACCTATTATTATAAATCACCAGTCAGTCACCTAACCTGTTTACCTATTATTATAAATCACCAGTCACCTAACCTGTTTACCTATTATTATAAATGAACCAGTCACCTAACCTGTTTACCTATTATTATAAATGAACCAGTCACCTAACCTGTTTACCTATTATTATAAATGAACCAGTCACCTAACCTGTTTACCTATTATTATAAATCACCAGTCACCTAACCTGTTTACCTATTATTATAAATCACCAGTCACCTAACCTGTTTACCTATTATTATAAATGAACCAGTCACCTAACCTGTTTACCTATTATTATAAATGAACCAGTCACCTAACCTGTTTACCTATTATTATAAATGAACTAGTCACCTAACCTGTTTACCTATTATTATAAATGAACTAGTCACCTAACCTGTTTACCTATTATTATAAATGAAGCAGTCACCTAACCTGTTTACCTATTATTATAAATCACCAGTCACCTAACCTGTTTACTTACCTATTATTATAAATAACCAGTCACCTAACCTGTTTACCTATTATTATAAATGAACCAGTCACCTAACCTGTTTACCTATTATTATAAATGAACCAGTCACCTAACCTGTTTACCTATTATTATAAATGAACCAGTCACCTAACCTGTTGACCTATTATTATAAATCACCAGTCACCTAACCTGTTTACCTATTATTATAAATGAACCAGTCACCTAACCTGTTTACCTATTATTATAAATGAACCAGTCACCTAACCTGTTTACCTATTATTATAAATCACCAGTCACCTAACCTGTTTACCTATTATTTTCAATGAACCAGTCACCTAACCTGTTTACCTATTATTATAAATGAACCAGTCACCTAACCTGTTGACCTATTATTATAAATGAACCAGTCACCTAACCTGTTTTCCTATTATTATAAATGAACCAGTCACCTAACCTGTTTACCTATTATTATAAATGAACCAGTCCAGTCACCTAACCTGTTTACCTATTATTATAAATCACCAGTCACCTAACCTGTTTACCTATTATTATAAATGAACCAGTCACCTAACCTGTTTACCTATTATTATAAATGAACCAGTCACCTAACCTGTTTACCTATTATTATAAATCACCAGTCACCTAACCTGTTTACCTATTATTATAAATGAACCAGTCACCTAACCTGTTTACCTATTATTATAAATCACCAGTCACCTAACCTGTTTACCTATTATTATAAATGAACCAGTCACCTAACCTGTTTACCTATTATTATAAATCACCAGTCACCTAACCTGTTTACCTATTATTAAAAATGAACCAGTCACCTAACCTGTTTACCTATTATTATAAATGAACCAGTCACCTAACCTGTTGACCTATTAATAATAGGTAAACAGGTTAGGTGACTGGTTCATTTATAATAATAGGCTATTATTATAAATGAACCAGTCACCTAACCTGTTGACCTATTATTATAAATCACCAGTCACCTAACCTGTTTACCTATTATTATAAATAACCAGTCACCTAACCTGTTTACCTATTATTATAAATGAACCAGTCACCTAACCTGTTTACCTATTATTAGAAATGAACCAGTCACCTAACCTGTTTACCTATTATTATAAATGAACCAGTCACCTAACCTGTTTACCTATTATTATAAATCACCAGTCACCTAACCTGTTTACCTATTATTATAAATGAACCAGTCACCTAACCTGTTTACCTATTATTATAAATGAACCAGTCACCTAACCTGTTTACCTATTATTATAAATCACCTGTCACCTAACCTGTTTACCTATTATTTTCAATGAACCAGTCACCTAACCTGTTTACCTATTATTATAAATGAACCAGTCACCTAACCTGTTGACCTATTATTATAAATGAACCAGTCACCTAACCTGTTTTCCTATTATTATAAATGAACCAGTCACCTAACCTGTTTACCTATTATTATAAATGAACCAGTCACCTAACCTGTTTACCTATTATTATAAATGAACCAGTCACCTAACCTGTTTACCTATTATTATAAATCACCAGTCACCTAACCTGTTTACCTATTATTATAAATCACCAGTCACCTAACCTGTTTACCTATTATTATAAATGAACCAGTCACCTAACCTGTTTACCTATTATTATAAATCACCAGTCACCTAACCTGTTTACCTATTATTATAAATGAACCAGTCACCTAACCTGTTTACCTATCATTATAAATGAACCAGTAACCTAACCTGTTTACCTATTATTATAAATGAACCAGTCACCTAACCTGTTTACCTATTATTATAAATGAACCAGTCACCTAACCTGTTTACCTATTATTATAAATCACCAGTCACCTATCCTGTTTACCTATTATTATTAATGAACCAGTCACCTAACCTGTTTACCTATTATTATAAATCACCAGTCACCTAACCTGTTTACCTATTATTATAAATGAACCAGTCACCTAACCTGTTGACCTATTATTATAAATGAACCAGTCACCTAACCTGTTTACCTATTATTATAAATGAACCAGTCACCTATCCTGTTTACCTATTATTATAAATGAACCAGTCACCTAACCTGTTTACCTATTATTATAAATCACCAGTCACCTAACCTGTTTACCTATTATTATAAATGAACCAGTCACCTAACCTGTTGACCTATTATTATAAATCACCAGTCACCTAACCTGTTTACCTATTATTATAAATGAACCAGTCACCTAACCTGTTTACCTATTATTATAAATGAACCAGTCACCTAACCTGTTTACCTATTATTATAAATGAACCAGTCACCTAACCTGTTTACCTATTATTATAAATAACCAGTCACCTAACCTGTTTACCTATTATTATAAATGAACCAGTCACCTAACCTGTTTACCTATTATTATAAATCACCAGTCACCTAACCTGTTTACCTATTATTATAAATGAACCAGTCACCTAACCTGTTGACCTATTTTTATTAATCACCAGTCACCTAACCTGTTGACCTATTATTATAAATGAACCAGTCACCTAACCTGTTGACCTATTATTATAAATCACCAGTCACCTAACCTGTTTACCTATTATTATAAATCACCAGTCACCTAACCTGTTTACCTATTATTATAAATGAACCAGTCACCTAACCTGTTGACCTATTATTATAAATCACCAGTCACCTAACCTGTTTACCTATTATTATAAATGAACCAGTCACCTAACCTGTTTACCTATTATTATAAATGAACCAGTCACCTAACCTGTTTACCTATTATTATAAATGAACCAGTCACCTAACCTGTTTACCTATTATTATAAATGAACCAGTCACCTAACCTGTTGACCTATTATTATAAATCACCAGTCACCTAACCTGTTTACCTATTATTATAAATCACCAGTCACCTAACCTGTTTACCTATTATTATAAATGAACCAGTCACCTAACCTGTTTACCTATTATTATAAATCACCAGTCACCTAACCTGTTTACCTATTATTATAAATGAACCAGTCACCTAACCTGTTTACCTATTATTATAAATGAACCAGTCACCTAACCTGTTGACCTATTATTATAAATGAACCAGTCACCTAACCTGTTTACCTATTATTATAAATCACCAGTCACCTAACCTGTTTACCTATTATTATAAATGAACCAGTCACCTAACCTGTTGACCTATTATTATAAATCACCAGTCACCTAACCTGTTTACCTATTATTATAAATCACCAGTCACCTAACCTGTTTACCTATTATTATAAATGAACCAGTCACCTAACCTGTTGACCTATTATTATAAATGAACCAGTCACCTAACCTGTTTACCTATTATTATAAATGAACCAGTCACCTAACCTGTTGACCTATTATTATAAATGAACCAGTCACCTAACCTGTTGACCTATTATTATAAATGAACCAGTCACCTAACCTGTTTACCTATTATTATAAATGAACCAGTCACCTAACCTGTTTACCTATTATTTTCAATGAACCAGTCACCTAACCTGTTTACCTATTATTTTCAATGATCCAGTCACCTAACCTGTTTACCTATTATTTTCAATGAACTAGTCACCTAACCTGTTTACCTATTATTATAAATGAACCAGTCACCTAACCTGTTTACCTATTATTATAAATGAACCAGTCACCTAACCTTTTTACCTATTATTATAAATGAACCAGTCACCTAACCTGTTTACCTATTATTATAAATGAACCAGTCACCTAACCTGTTTACCTATTATTATAAATCACCAGTCACCTAACCTGTTTACCTATTATTATAAATGAACCAGTCACCTAACCTGTTGACCTATTATTATAAATGAACCAGTCACCTAACCTGTTTACCTATTATTATAAATCACCAGTCACCTAACCTGTTTACCTATTATTATAAATTAACCAGTCACCTAACCTGTTTACCTATTATTATAAATGAACCAGTCACCTAACCTGTTTACCTATTATTTTCAATGAACCAGTCACCTAACCTGTTTACCTATTATTTTCAATGATCCAGTCACCTAACCTGTTTACCTATTATTTTCAATGAACTAGTCACCTAACCTGTTTACCTATTATTATAAATGAACCAGTCACCTAACCTGTTTACCTATTATTATAAATGAACCAGTCACCTAACCTTTTTACCTATTATTATAAATGAACCAGTCACCTAACCTGTTTACCTATTATTATAAATGAACCAGTCACGTCACCTAACCTGTTTACCTATTATTATAAATCACCAGTCACCTAACCTGTTTACCTATTATTATAAATGAACCAGTCACCTAACCTGTTGACCTATTATTATAAATGAACCAGTCACCTAACCTGTTTACCTATTATTATAAATGAACCAGTCACCTAACCTGTTGACCTATTATTATAAATGAACCAGTCACCTAACCTGTTTACCTATTATTATAAATCACCAGTCACCTAACCTGTTTACCTATTATTATAAATGAACCAGTCACCTAACCTGTTTACCTATTATTATAAATGAACCAGTCACCTAACCTGTTTACCTATTATTTTCAATGAACCAGTCACCTAACCTGTTTACCTATTATTTTCAATGATCCAGTCACCTAACCTGTTTACCTATTATTTTCAATGAACCAGTCACCTAACCTGTTTACCTATTATTATAAATGAACCAGTCACCTAACCTGTTTACCTATTATATTATTATAAATGAACCAGTCACCTAACCTGTTTACCTATTATTATAAATGAACCAGTCACCTAACCTGTTTACCTATTATTATAAATGAACCAGTCACCTAACCTGTTTACCTATTATTATAAATCACCAGTCACCTAACCTGTTTACCTATTATTATAAATGAACCAGTCACCTAACCTGTTGACCTATTATTATAAATGAACCAGTCACCTAACCTGTTTACCTATTATTATAAATCACCAGTCACCTAACCTGTTTACCTATTATTATAAATGAACCAGTCACCTAACCTGTTTACCTATTATTATAAATGAACCAGTCACCTAACCTGTCTTCTGATCTCTGTTCCAGACACTTGATCGTCTCCCTCTCACCAACCCTGAGCACTTCGGCACTCCTGTCATCGGCAAGAAGGGGAATCGTGGACGTAGGTCTGACCCAGTGTGAGTATCTGGTCTCATGGCCCACCTACCTGTCTGCTGTAAGCTGTTCACCCTGGGCTGAGGATAGGGAAATCGTTTTGGCTAGTGCCAGGTAGCGTTAGCTAGCGCTAGTCGGCTGTACCTGCGCCAGGTAGCGTTAGCTAGCGCTAGTCCGCTGTACCTGCGACAGGTAGCGTTAGCTAGCGCTAGTCGGCTGTACCTGCGCCAGGTAGCGTTAGCTGGCGCTAGTCGGCTGTACCTGCGGAAATATTTTATACTTGTTCTCCATCTTTTTAAATAGTGAACTAACATGTTTTCAGCACTTTTAGTTCCATGACTTATCAAAACTCATCTTCTCATGCTATCTCTTGTCTCTCTTCAGCAGACATATAGTGAGCAATATGTTTGGAACATCAAATCGCAATACAATTGCAGTATTGAATCGCAATACATATAGAATTGTGAGAATCACAGTACATATCGTATCGGCACCAAAGTATGGTGACCGTATCGTGAGGTCCCTGGCAATACCGGTGCTGGGCTAAAAGATACTTGGATAAAGAAATGAGATGCCTGCACACAGAACAGTTATACCCTGATCCCGCGTCTCCTGTCCTGGGAGGTAGACATTCCAGGGAATAGAGCTGGCCAGGGCTGGAGTCTGGAGTTCATTGGGAATCTTCCTGGTAGGCTGGTGACCAATCCTCCAAAATGGCTTTAGTTTTTTTAGATACCCCTACCTGAGGTATAACAAAACACAACCATGTTTTTCCCGATCTCTAAGGTCTCCCATGTATGAAATGGATGGTTGTGTAAAAATATTTTACTGCAAAAGTGGTTAAATTGATTGATATTGTGACATACCCCCTTAACTCAAACGGTGCAGAAAAATGCCTGTCTGGAGGGGGATGGGCCACAGAAGCTCATGTAACCCAATATTTCAACCTCTAATATTCCTAAAATGTAGAATACAAGTAGTCAGTTGTCTGCCCTAAATCCACAAACAAACAGCATTAGGACATTATTAATGTATCTAGGAAATATAGACCTGTAAAAACAGAGACAATTGACAGATTTCAACTATAAATATTTATGATGAACGTAAACTTTACTTTTTGGTAGCTGATTAATAGCTGATTAGATACTACTGCACTGTTGGAGCTAGGAACACAAGCATTTCGCTACACCCGCAATAACATCTACTAAATATGTGCATGTACCAATCAAATTTGAATAGACAACTTTCTAAGTCAAATTTGCTCTCATTCAGTGCTGAATGGTCCAATACATCTGCCTGAATCCAACATGACCTTCTTCTGGCTCACTGCATTTGTGATGCACATTGGGATGTTCTGGTACTCTTATCCTGTTGGGGTTCAGCACATTGGGATGTTCTGGTACTCTTATCCTGTTGGGGTTCAGCACATTGGGATGTTCTGGTACTCTTATCCTGTTGGGGTTCAGCACATTGGGATGTTCTGGTACTCTTATCCTGTTGGGGTTCAGCACATTGCTTCTTCTAGATAATCATGTTCACCATCCAATCTGTCTGCCCTGGAGTCGCTGTACATTATGATGGACGGGGAGGATGCAACCACACATAATGACAAGAATATAAGGCAGGTGTTCACTACAATGAACCAACAACCTGACAGCTAATAAGGCAGGTGTTCACTACAATGAACCAACAACCTGACAGCTCATAAGGCAGGTGTTCACTACAATGAACCAACAACCTGACAGCTAATAAGGCAGGTGTTCACTACAATGAACCAACAACCTGACAGCTCATAAGGCAGGTGTTCACTACAATGGACCAACAACCTGAAAGCTAATAAGGCAGGTGTTCACTACAATGGACCAACAACCTGACAGCTCATAAGGCAGGTGTTCACTACAATGAACCAACAACCTGACAGCTCATAAGGCAGGTGTTCACTACAATGAACCAACAACCTGACAGCTAATAAGGCAGGTGTTCACTACAATGAACCAACAACCTGACAGCTCATAAGGCAGGTGTTCACTACAATGAACCAACAACCTGACAGCTAATAAGGCAGGTGTTCACTACAATGAACCAACAACCTGACAGCTAATAAGGCAGGTTTTCACTACAATGAACCAACAACCTGACAGCTAATAAGGCAGGTGTTCACTACAATGAACCAACAACCTGACAGCTAATAAGGCAGGTGTTCACTACAATGAACCAACAACCTGACAGCTCATAAGGCAGGTGTTCACTACAATGAACCAACAACCTGACAGCTAATAAGGCAGGTGTTCACTACAATGAACCAACAACCTGACAGCTAATAAGGCAGGTGTTCACTACAATGAACCAACAACCTGACAGCTCATAAGGCAGGTGTTCACTACAATGAACCAACAACCTGACAGCTAATAAGGCAGGTGTTCACTACAATGAACCAACACAACCTGACACTCATTGACAAGAAATGCCATCAACTTAGTGAGCCTTCACATGTCATAGGAATTGCACCTCTCCAATGTCGATGGCATCTTGAATCTCCCAGAACTGTCCTTGATAGGCCCATTCCATCAGTCCTCCCCTGAATCTCCCAGAACTGTCCTTGATAGGCCCACTCCATCAGTCCTCCCCTGAATCTCCCAGAACTGTCATTGACAGGCCCATTCCACCAGTCCTCCCCTGAATCTCCCAGAACTGTCCTTGATAGGCCCATTCCACCAGTCCTCCCCTGAATCTCCCAGAACTGTCATTGACAGGCCCATTCCACCGTCAGTCCTCCCCTGAATCTCCCAGAACTGTCCTTGACAGGCCCATTCCACCAGTCCTCCCCTGAATCTCCCAGAACTGTCATTGACAGGCCCACTCCACCAGTCCTCCCCTCAGACAGTTACTAGAGACAGAGACACAGGCCCACTCCACCGTCAGTCCTCCCCTCAGACAGTTACTAGAGACAGAGACACAGGCCCACTCCACCAGTCCTCCCCTCAGACAGTTACTAGAGACAGAGACACAGGCCCACTCCACCGTCAGTCCTCCCCTCAGACAGTTACTAGAGATAGAGAAACAGGCCCACTCCACCAGTCCTCCCCTCAGACAGTTACTAGAGATAGAGACACAGGCCCACTCCACCAGTCCTCCCCTCAGACAGTTACTAGAGACAGAGACACAGGCCCACTCCACCAGTCCTCCCCTCAGACAGTTACTAGAGACAGAGACACAGGCCCACTCCACCAGTCCTCCCCTCAGACAGTTACTAGAGGCAGAGACACAGGCCCACTCCACCAGTCCTCCCCTCAGACAGTTACTAGAGACAGAGACACAGGCCCACTCCACCGTCAGTCCTCCCCTCAGACAGTTACTAGAGATAGAGACACAGGCCCACTCCACCAGTCCTCCCCTCAGACAGTTACTAGAGATAGAGACACAGGCCACCTCCACCAGTCCTCCCCTCAGACAGTTACTAGAGACAGAGACACAGGCCCACTCCACCAGTCCTCCCCTCAGACAGTTACTAGAGACAGAGACACAGGCCCACTCCACCAGTCCTCCCCTCAGACAGTTACTAGAGGCAGAGACACAGGCCCACTCCACCAGTCCTCCCCTCAGACAGTTACTAGAGGCAGAGACACAGGCCCACTCCACCAGTCCTCCCCTCAGACAGTTACTAGAGGCAGAGACACAGGCCCACTCCACCAGTCCTCCCCTCAGACAGTTACTAGAGGCAGAGACACAGGCCCACTCCACCAGTCCTCCCCTCAGACAGTTACTAGAGGCAGAGACACAGGCCCACTCCACCAGTCCTCCCCTCAGACAGTTACTAGAGGCAGAGACACAGGCCCACTCCACCAGTCCTCCCCTCACCTCAGACAGTTACTAGAGGCAGAGACACAGGCCCACTCCACCAGTCCTCCCCTCAGACAGTTACTAGAGGCAGAGACACAGGCCCACTCCACCAGTCCTCCCCTCAGACAGTTACTAGAGGCAGAGACACAGGCCCACTCAACCAGTCCTCCCCTCAGACAGTTACTAGAGGCAGAGACACAGGCCCACTCCACCAGTCCTCCTCTCAGACAGTTACTAGAGGCAGAGACACAGGCCCACTCCACCAGTCCTCCCCTCAGACAGTTACTAGAGGCAGAGACACAGGCCCACTCCACCAGTCCTCCCCTCAGACAGTTACTAGAGGCAGAGACACAAGCCCACTCCACCAGTCCTCCCCTCAGACAGTTACTAGAGGCAGAGACACAGGCCCACTCCACCAGTCCTCCCCTCAGACAGTTACTAGAGGCAGAGACACAGGCCCACTCCACCGTCAGTCCTCCCCTCAGACAGTTACTAGAACTAGAGACAGAGACACAGGCCCACTCCACCAGTCGTCCCCTCAGACAGTTACTAGAGGCAGAGACACAGGCCCACTCCACCAGTCCTCCCCTCAGACAGTTACTAGAGACAGAGACACAGGCCCACTCCACCAGTCCTCCCCTCAGACAGTTATTAGAGGCAGAGACACAGGCCCACTCCACCAGTCCTCCCCTCAGACAGTTACTAGAGACAGAGACACAGGCCCATTCCACCGTCAGTCCTCCCCTCAGACAGTTACTAGAGACAGAGACACAGGCCCACTCCACCGTCAGTCCTCCCCTCAGACAGTTACCAGAGACAGAGACACAGGCCCACTCCACCAGTCCTCCCCAGTTACTAGAGGCAGAGACACAGGCCCACTCCACCAGTCCTCCCCTGAATCTCCCAGAACTGTCCTTGACAGGCCCACTCCACCAGTCCTCCCCTCAGACAGTTACCAGAGACAGAGACGACACAGGCCCACTCCACCAGTCCTCCCCTCAGACAGTTACTAGAGACAGAGACACAGGCCCACTCCACCAGACAGTTACCAGAGACAGAGACACAGGCCCACTCCACCAGTCCTCCCCTCAGACAGTTACTAGAGACAGATACACAGGCCCACTCCACCAGACAGTTACTAGAGGCAGAGACACAGGCCCACTCCACCAGTCCTCCCCTCAGACAGTTACTAGAGACAGAGACACAGGCCCACTCCACCAGTCCTCCCCTCAGACAGTTACTAGAGACAGAGACACAGGCCCACTCCCTCAGACAGTTACTAGAGGCAGAGACACAGGCCCACTCCACCAGTCCTCCCCTCAGACAGTTACTAGAGGCAGAGACACAGGCCCACTCCACCAGTCCTCCCCTCAGACAGTTACTTTACTAGAGGCAGAGACACAGGCCCACTCCACCAGTCCTCCCCTCAGACAGTTACTAGAGGCAGAGACACAGGCCCACTCCACCAGTCCTCCCCTCAGACAGTTACTAGAGGCAGAGACACAAGCCCACTCCACCAGTCCTCCCCTCAGACAGTTACTAGAGGCAGAGACACAGGCCCACTCCACCAGTCCTCCCCTCAGACAGTTACTAGAGGCAGAGACACAGGCCCACTCCACCGTCAGTCCTCCCCTCAGACAGTTACTAGAGACAGAGACACAGGCCCACTCCACCAGTCGTCCCCTCAGACAGTTACTAGAGGCAGAGACACAGGCCCACTCCACCAGTCCTCCCCTCAGACAGTTACTAGAGACAGAGACACAGGCCCACTCCACCAGTCCTCCCCTCAGACAGTTATTAGAGGCAGAGACACAGGCCCACTCCACCAGTCCTCCCCTCAGACAGTTACTAGAGACAGAGACACGACACAGGCCCATTCCACCGTCAGTCCTCCCCTCAGACAGTTACTAGAGACAGAGACACAGGCCCACTCCACCGTCAGTCCTCCCCTCAGACAGTTACCAGAGACAGAGACACAGGCCCACTCCACCAGTCCTCCCCAGTTACTAGAGGCAGAGACACAGGCCCACTCCACCAGTCCTCCCCTGAATCTCCCAGAACTGTCCTTGACAGGCCCACTCCACCAGTCCTCCCCTCAGACAGTTACCAGAGACAGAGACACAGGCCCACTCCACCAGTCCTCCCCTCAGACAGTTACTAGAGACAGAGACACAGGCCCACTCCACCAGACAGTTACCAGAGACAGAGACACAGGCCCACTCCACCAGTCCTCCCCTCAGACAGTTACTAGAGACAGATACACAGGCCCACTCCACCAGACAGTTACTAGAGGCAGAGACACAGGCCCACTCCACCAGTCCTCCCCTCAGATCAGACAGTTACTAGAGACAGAGACACAGGCCCACTCCACCAGTCCTCCCCTCAGACAGTTACTAGAGACAGAGACACAGGCCCACTCCCTCAGACAGTTACTAGAGGCAGAGACACAGGCCCACTCCACCAGTCCTCCCCTCAGACAGTTACTAGAGGCAGAGACACAGGCCCACTCCACCAGTCCTCCCCTCAGACAGTTACTAGAGGCAGAGACACAGGCCCACTCCACCAGTCCTCCCCTCAGACAGTTACTAGAGACAGAGACACAGGCCCACTCCACCAGTCCTCCCCTCAGACAGTTATTAGAGGCAGAGACACAGGCCCACTCCACCAGTCCTCCCCTCAGACAGTTACTAGAGACAGAGACACAGGCCCATTCCACCGTCAGTCCTCCCCTCAGACAGTTACTAGAGACAGAGACACAGGCCCACTCCACCGTCAGTCCTCCCCTCAGACAGTTACCAGAGACAGAGACAAGACACAGGCCCACTCCACCAGTCCTCCCCAGTTACTAGAGGCAGAGACACAGGCCCACTCCACCAGTCCTCCCCTGAATCTCCCAGAACTGTCCTTGACAGGCCCACTCCACCAGTCCTCCCCTCAGACAGTTACCAGAGACAGAGACACAAGCCCACTCCACCAGTCCTCCCCTCAGACAGTTACTAGAGACAGAGACACAGGCCCACTCCACCAGACAGTTACCAGAGACAGAGACACAGGCCCACTCCACCAGTCCTCCCCTCAGACAGTTACTAGAGACAGATACACAGGCCCACTCCACCAGACAGTTACTAGAGGCAGAGACACAGGCCCACTCCACCAGTCCTCCCCTCAGACAGTTACTAGAGACAGAGACACAGGCCCACTCCACCAGTCCTCCCCTCAGACAGTTACTAGAGACAGAGACACAGGCCCACTCCCTCAGACAGTTACTAGAGGCAGAGACACAGCACAGGCCCACTCCACCAGTCCTCCCCTCAGACAGTTACTAGAGGCAGAGACACAGGCCCACTCCACCAGTCCTCCCCTCAGACAGTTACTAGAGGCAGAGACACAGGCCCACTCCACCAGTCCTCCCCTCAGACAGTTACTAGAGACAGAGACACAGGCCCACTCCACCAGTCCTCCCTTCAGACTGTTACTAGAGGCAGAGACACAGGCCCACTCCACCAGTCCTCCCCTCAGACAGTTACTAGAGACAGAGACACAGGCCCATTCCACCGTCAGTCCTCCCCTCAGACAGTTACTAGAGACAGAGACACAGGCCCACTCCACCGTCAGTCCTCCCCTCAGACAGTTACCAGAGACAGAGACACAGGCCCACTCCACCAGTCCTCCCCAGTTACTAGAGGCAGAGACACAGGCCCACTCCACCAGTCCTCCCCTGAATCTCCCAGAACTGTCCTTGACAGGCCCACTCCACCAGTCCTCCCCTCAGACAGTTACTAGAGGCAGAGACACAGGCCCACTCCACCAGTCCACCCCTCAGACAGTTACTAGAGACAGAGACACAGGCCCACTCCACCAGTCCTCCCCTCAGACAGTTACTAGAGGCAGAGACACAGGCCCACTCCACCAGTCCTCCCCTCAGACAGTTACTAGAGGCAGAGACACAGGCCCACTCCACCAGTCCTCCCCTCAGACAGTTACTAGAGACAGAGACACAGGCCCACTCCACCAGTCCTCCCCTCAGACAGTTACTAGAGACAGAGACACAGGCCCATTCCACCGTCAGTCCTCCCCTCAGACAGTTACCAGAGACAGAGACACAGGCCCACTCCACCAGTCCTCCCCAGTTACTAGAGGCAGAGACACAGGCCCACTCCACCAGTCCTCCCCTGAATCTCCCAGAACTGTCCTTGACAGGCCCACTCCACCAGTCCTCCCCTCAGATAGTTACTAGAGGCAGAGACACAGGCCCACTCCACCAGTCCACCCCTCAGACAGTTACTAGAGGCAGAGACACAGGCCCACTCCACCAGTCCTCCCCTCAGACAGTTACTAGAGACAGAGACACAGGCCCACTCCACCAGTCCTCCCCTCAGACAGTTACTAGAGACAGAGACACAGGCCCACTCCACCAGTCCTCCCCTCAGACAGTTACTAGAGACAGAGACACAGGCCCACTCCACCAGTCCTCCCCTCAGACAGTTACTAGAGACAGAGACACAGGCCCACTCCACCAGTCCTCCCCTCAGACAGTTACCAGAGACAGAGACACAGGCCCACTCCACCAGTCCTCCCCAGTCACTAGAGGCAGAGACACAGGCCCACTCCACCGTCAGTCCTCCCCTGAATCTCCCAGAACTGTCCTTGACAGGCCCACTCCACCAGTCCTCCCCTCAGACAGTTACTAGAGGCAGAGACACAGGCCCACTCCACCAGTCCTCCCCTCAGACAGTTACTAGAGGCAGAGACACAGGCCCACTCCACCAGTCCTCCCCTCAGACAGTTACTAGAGACAGAGACACAGGCCCACTCCACCAGTCCTCCCCTCAGACAGTTACTAGAGGCAGAGACACAGGCCCACTCCACCAGTCCTCCCCTCAGACAGTTACTAGAGACAGAGACACAGGCCCACTCCACCAGTCCTCCCCTCAGACAGTTACTAGAGACAGAGACACAGGCCCACTCCACCAGTCCTCCCCTCAGACAGTTACTAGAGACAGAGACACAGGCCCACTCCACCAGTCCTCCCCTCAGACAGTTACTAGAGACAGAGACACAGGCCCACTCCACCAGTCCTCCCCTCAGAGACACCATGGAACTGGACTGCCATATGTCTGGAGTAGGGCTGCCACAGTTATCGTGTAACTGACATTCATGGACAATAACTGTGAACAAAAAAAAACATTAATACATTCAGCCGAGACAGCTCGTGATTGTGATCACTACATCTGATGAATTTGGATACTGCTTTCAAACCAATCTCTGCAGCATTAGTAAAGATGTGCTCCATACACGTTGATAATTTCAGTCCTGTACTGTTTGTAACTACCCTGGTAGGTTGATTGATAACCTGAACCAGGTTGCAGGCACTGGTTACAGTTTGAAGCTTTCTCTTGAGTGGGTAGCCTGATGAAAGCCAGTCCATATTTAAATCACCTAGAAAGTATACCTCTCTATTGATATCACATATATTATCAAGCATTTCACACGTGTTATCCAGATACTGACTGTTAACACTTGGTGGTCTATAGCAGCTTCCCACAAGAATGGGCTTTAGGTGAGGCAGATGAACCTGTAGCCATATTACTTCAACAGTATTTAACATTATAAGCATAATCACCACCTTCCGGAGACATTTGAAACCCCACCTCTTTAAGGAATACCTGGGATAGGATAAAGTAATCCTTCTACCCCCCCCCAAATTGTAAAGTGGTTATCCCACTGGCTATAGGGTGAACGCACCAATTTGTGAGTCGCTCTGGCTAAGAGCGTCTGCTAAATGACGTTAATGTGCCCTTGAGCAAGGCACTTAACCCTAATTGCTCCTGTAAGTCGCTCTGGATAAGAGCGTCTGCTAAATGACTAAAATGTAATGTAAATGTAACGGAATGTGGTTCTGAATATAAACAGCCACACCTCCACCTTTGGCATTTCATCTTATAACCATGTATTGCGACCACTGTATCAAAGGTATTATCTAAGTGAGTTTCAGAGATAGTCAGAATATGAATGTCATCTGTTACTAGGAAATTATTGATTTCATTAACCTTGTTTCTTAAGCTACATATTTACATTTACATTTTAGTCATTTAGCAGACGCTCTTATCCAGAGCGACTTACAGTTAGTGAATACATATTATTTTTTATTTTTTTTATACTGGCCCCCCGTGGAAATCGAACCCACAACCCTGGCGTTGCAAACGCCATGCTCTATCAACCGAGCTACATCCCTGCCGGCCATTCCCTCCCCTACCCTGGACGACGCTGGGCCAATTGTGCGCCGCCCATGAGTCTCCCGGTCGCGGCCGGCTCCGACAGAGCCTGGATTCGAACCAGGATCTCTAGTGGCACAGCTAGCACTGCGATGCAGAGCCTTAGACCACTGCGCCACTCAGGAGTCTGTAAACATATGTTAACGTGGGCTATTTTTTAACACTTTTCTGGGATGCTTGATTGTTTTCATTGCTTTACTGGGAAGCTTAGCAGAGGTAGACATACTCATGTTCTTTATGTTAGTGCAGGGTGAGCTGCACACAGTGGACTTCCTACTAGAGCACACCGGCTCAGTGCTAACAGTATTACTCTGGTTCATAGGCACATGATTACTCCATCCAATAGCTGTAGGATCAGCAGAGGTATTCAGGGCAGTTAGAGGGACATAAATTAGGTTACTTACATTGTGTCTTCCAACGGATAATGTACATTTGCTGCCCGAAATTATGACAACTCAACGACACAATGGTAGGGATTAAATGAGCTGGACTTGGGTCATTGATAAGTCATTGTCTCAACGCATCCTTATAATGCTGTGAAAGGATCAAGGAACCCAAATGATTTGGGTGGATCCCAATTATAATACGAGCTTTGTTTCCAGGTGAAGTGGCCTATTGTCAGGTGAAGTGGCCATATATACTGTCAGGGGAAGTGGCCATATATACTGTCAGGTGAAGTGGCCATATATACTGTCAGGTGAAGTGGCCATATATACTGTCAGGTGAAGTGGCCATATATACTGTCAGGTGAAGTGGCCATATATACTGTCAGGTAAAGTGGCCATATATACTGTCAGGGGAAGTGGCCATATATACTGTCAGGTGAAGTGGCCATATATACTGTCAGGTGAAGTGGCCATATATACTGTCAGGGGAAGTGGCCATATATACTGTCAGGTGAAGTGGCCATATATACTGTCAGGTAAAGTGGCCATATATACTGTCAGGGGAAGTGGCCATATATACTGTCAGGTGAAGTGGCCATATATACTGTCAGGGGAAGTGGCCATATATACTGTCAGGTGAAGTGGCCATATATACTGTCAGGTGAAGTGGCCATATATACTGTCAGGTGAAGTGGCCATATATACTGTCAGGTGAAGTGGCCATATATACTGTCAGGGGAAGTGGCCATATATACTGTCAGGTGAAGTGGCCATATATACTGTCAGGTAAAGTGGCCATATATACTGTCAGGGGAAGTGGCCATATATACTGTCAGGTGAAGTGGCCATATATACTGTCAGGGGAAGTGGCCATATATACTGTCAGGTGAAGTGGCCATATATACTGTCAGGTGAAGTGGCCATATATACTGTCAGGTGAAGTGGCCATATATACTGTCGGGTGAAGTGGCCATATATACTGTCAGGTAAAGTGGCCATATATACTGTCAGGGGAAGTGGCCATATATACTGTCAGGTGAAGTGGCCATATATACTGTCAGGTGAAGTGGCCATATATACTGTCAGGTGAAGTGGCCATATATACTGTCAGGTGAAGTGGCCATATATACTGTCGGGTGAAGTGGCCATATATACTGTCAGGTGAAGTGGCCATATATACTGTCGGGTGAAGTGGCCATATATACTGTCAGGTGAAGTGGCCATATATACTGTCGGGTGAAGTGGCCATATATACTGTCAGGGGAAGTGGCCATATATACTGTCAGGTGAAGTGGCCATATATACTGTCAGGTGAAGTGGCCATATATACTGTCAGGGGAAGTGGCCATATATACTGTCAGGTGAAGTCGCCATATATACTGTCAGGTGAAGCGGCCATATATACTGTCAGGGGAAGTGGCCATATATACTGTCAGGTGAAGTGGCCATATATACTGTCAGGTGAAGTGGCCATATATACTGTCAGGTGAAGTGGCATAGTAGGGTGTAAATCAATTGGCGTGCTAAAAACCGTCAACTCTGTGGTAACGTTAACATTACAGCCCTAGAGTGAAGCGGAGTGTTATATTTGCTCTTTGCGAAGGGTATTCCTCAAGCTCTATCATTCAGATGTTTTCAGAGACACCCAAAAAATAAGCTGTATGGAATTTTTTAAGAAGGTCATACCAAGGATAATTTTGCTATTTGATTTAGAATTTTAAGACCCCTTGACATAATTATTTGATGAATAATTTTTGGTCTTACTGCTATTGGCCAAAACAAAGAATCACTACATGGAACAACAGATAGTCCCCAACAGAATCACTACATGGAACAACAGATAGTCCCCAACAGAAACACTACATGGAACAACAGATAGTCCCCAACAGAAACACTACATGGAACAACAGATAGTCCCCAACAGAATCACTACATGGAACAACAGATAGTCCCCAACAGAATCACTACATGGAACAACAGATAGTCCCCAACAGAATCACTACATGGAACAACAGATAGTCCCCAACAGAATCACTACATGGAACAACAGATAGTCCCCAACAGAATCACTACATGGAACAACAGATAGTCCCCAACAGAATCACTACATGGAACAACAGATAGTCCCCAACAGAATCACTACATGGAACAACAGATAGTCCCCAACAGAATCACTACATGGAACAACAGATAGTCCCCAACATAAACACTACATGGAACAACAGATAGTCCCCAACAGAAACACTACATGGAACAACAGATAGTCCCCAACAGAATCACTACATGGAACAACAGATAGTCCCCAACAGAATCACTACATGGAACAACAGATAGTCCCCAACAGAATCACTACATGGAACAACAGATAGTCCCCAACAGAATCACTACATGGAACAACAGATAGTCCCCAACAGAAACATCTAAAGGAAGTTTGTTCGGAAGTGTGTCTCCTATATCTGAAAGATATAACAAAGATCAGGAAACATGATTATATATATATATTTTTTTTTACGTGTATTTAACCCCATATTTTTGGCATTAAACAGTCTCCATATGTACTTCTATTCATTTTTTTTCCAACTGGTACCGGGGCGGGGGACCTTCAGACGAGTCTTGTGAGGCCTGTGGGTATCTTAAAGCAAGAGAGTCTCACCTTTGCAGAGAGGGGTCATATTAGTGTGTAGCCCAAACTGTTCAGACGCTAGAGACAGAAGTTGGCAGATCGGCTGTACCGACTTAAGACGAGTCTCCTGAAACTTGTGGAGGTCGTAGAGCAAAACTAGAAGACCATGGTGTTCGTGCTCAGGAGTATTTATGTCTGTACTAAAGCCCTTGTGGGGGAAAACTCATTCTGATTGGCTGGGCCTGGCTCCCCAGTGGGAGCCCTTGCCCAGTCATGGGAAATCCATAGATTGGGGCCTAATGAATGTATTTCAATTGACTGATTTACTTCTATGAACTGTAACTCAGTAAAGTCTGGTTGCATATTGTGTTTATATTTTTGTTCAGTAAAGTGAAGACCGAGAGAAGTCTTCCTACACTCATTAGTTTAAATGCAGTTAAGACAGAGAGGCTGTTTGTGTTGTTAATCTGTACCATTTCAATCTTCTTAGTGGCTGCTGCTACAGCTAAATGTCACTGTTTTTCTGTGTTGGATTTGAAAGCTTCTTGATTCCCTGTAACAGTCAGGAGGAGTCGTCGTCTTCGTCGTCCAGTGAAGAGGAGCAGAGTGACGGGAGACAGAATGAAGAGCTGTATGGGAAGGTGGTGTGTGTTGAGGGGGGCTCTGCCTCTGCTGGAGACCGGAAGAACAAGACAACTGGATGGTACCCTGCCCTGGTGAGTCTGTCTGTCTGTCTGTCTGTCTGGGAAGGTGGTGCCCTGCCCTGGTGAGTCTGTCTGTCTGTCTGTCTGCCTGTCTGTCTGGGAAGGTGGTGCCCTGCCCTGGTGAGTCTGTCTGTCTGTCTGTCTGTCTGTCTGTCTGGGAAGGTGGTGCCCTGCCCTGGTGAGTCTGTCTGTCTGTCTGTCTGTCTGTCTGTCTGTCTGTCTGGGAAGGTGGTGCCCTGCCCTGGTGAGTCTGTCTGTCTGTCTGTCTGTCTGTCTGTCTGTCTGTCTGTCTGTCTGTCTGGGAAGGTGGTGCCCTGCCCTGGTGAGTCTGTCTGTCTGTCTGTCTGTCTGTCTGTCTGTCTGTCTGGGAAGGTGGTACCCTGCACTGGTGTGTTTGTTTGGGAAGGTGATGTTTGTTTGGGAAGGTGATGTTTGTTTGGGAAGGTGGTGTGTGTGGAGGGGGGACTCTGCTTGAGACAGGAAGAACACAGCAAGGTACCCTGCCCTGCACTGGTGGGATCATCTTGTCTCTCTGTCTGTGTTGCCGCCACTGCTAAATCGTTGCCGCCACTCCAAAAATATATTTAAAAAACAACAAACATATCGGGATGGTGAAACGTTTTCAATGTAAAAAGTTTTTGTTTTGTTTTTTTACCCCCTTTTCTCCCCAATTTCGTGAAATCCAATTGCATCCTGTTTCCATTGATCATCCTTGAGATGTTTCTACAACTTGATTGGAGTCCACCTGTGGTAAATTGTCATCAAACTTTGGAAAGGTTCTTGGTCAATTAAGTTGTGAGGACAATATTAGCATTTACATGTAAGTCAGTTTTTTTACCATCTCCTCCTTGGTCACCGTGAGAGTTCCACATGTTGTATCTGAAAGGGGTGACATGCCTAATGGTGTAATTGCTATTCCTACTTTGTTTTATTTTCCTAATAGGTATAATCCAATCTTTGAGTCTCCTGTTGTTTTGAAATCTCAAAGTAATCTGACTTGCATTGAAAATCCGTATGATTTTAAATACAGTGAGGGAAAAAAGTATTTGATCCCCTGCTGATTTTGTACGTTTGCCCACTGACAAAGACATGATCAGTCTATAATTTTAATGGTAGGTTTATTTGAACAGTGAGAGACAGAATAACAACAAAATAATCCAGAAAAACGCATGTCAAAAATGTTATAAATTGATTTGCATTTTAATGAGGGAAATAAGTATTTCACCCCTCTGCAAAACATGACTTAGTACTTGGTGGCAAAACCCTTGTTGGCAATCACAGAGGTCAGACGTTTCTTGTAGTTGGCCACCAGGTTTGCACACATCTCAGGAGGGATTTTGTCCCACTCCTCTTTGCAGATCTTTTCCAAGTCATTAAGGTTTCGAGGCTGACGTTTGGCAACTCGAACCTTCAGCTCCCTCCACAGATTTTCTATGGGATTAAGGTCTGGCTAGGCCACTCCAGGACCTTAATGTGCTTATTCTTGAGCCACTCCTTTGTTGCCTTGGCTGTGTGTTTTGGGTCATTGTCATGCTGGAATACCCATCCACTACCCATTTTCAATGCCCTGGCTGAGGGAAGGAGGTTATCACCCAAGATTTGACGGTACATGGCCCTGTCCATCGTCCCTTTGATGCGGTGAAGTTGTCCTGTCCCCTTAGCAGAAAAACACCCCCAAAGCACAATGTTTTCACCTCCATGTTTGACGGTGGGGATGGTGTTCTTGGGGTCATAGGCAGCATTCCTCCTCCTCCAAACACGGCGAGTTGAGTTGATGTCAAAGAGCTCGATTTTGGTCTCATCTGACCACAACACTTTCACCCAGTTCTCCTCTGAATCATTCAGATGTTCATTGGCAAACTTCAGACGGGCCTGTATATGTGCTTTCTTGAGCAGGGGGACCTTGCAGGCGCTGCAGGATTTCAGTCCTTCACGGCGTAGTGTGTTACCAATTGTTTACTTGCTGACTATGGTCCCGGCTGCCTTGAGATCATTGACAAGATCCTCCCGCGTAGTTCTGGGCTGATTCCTCACCGTTCTCATGATCATTGCAACTCCACGAGGTGAGATCTTGCATGGAGCCCCAGGCCGAGGGAGATTGACAGTTCTTTTGTGTTTCTTCCATTTGCGAATAATCGCACCAACTGTTGTCACCTTCTCACCAAGCTGCTTGGCGATGGTCTTGTAGCCCATTCCAGCCTTGTGTAGGTCTACAATCTTGTCTCTGACATCCTTGGAGAGCTCTTTGGTTCTTGGCCATGGTGGAGAGTTTGGAATCTGATTGATTGATTGCTTCTGTGGACAGGTGTCTTTTATACAGGTAACAATCTGAGATTAGGAGCACTCCCTTTAAGAGTGTGCTCCTAATCTCAGCTCGTTACCTGTATAAAAGACACCTGGGAGCCAGAAACCTTTCTGATTGAGAGGGGGTCAAATATTTATTTCCCTCATTAAAATGCAAATCAATTTATAACATTTTTGACATGCGTTTTTCTGGATTTTTTTGTTGTTATTCTGTCTCTCACTGTTCAAATAAACCTACCATTAAAATTATAGACTGATCATTTCTTTGTCAGTGGGCAAACATACAAAATCAGCAGGGGATCAAATACTTTTTTCCCTCACTGTACATCGTAACATTTGTAGTTTATTACCTAAAATGGATAATGTCAAGATATGATATTTGTATTGTATCTGCAACCTGGTTAATAACTGATAAAACCCTGGACTCTGAGGTTGCTATGGATACTATGTGTTTAGGGCTGATAGGAAAGACTAAGGTGGTGGTGTTGCTATTTACACAAAGACTCTTCTGTCTGTCTCTGTTAAAGGCTCCAGTCTTCAGCTCCATCTCTACCTCCAATCTTCAGTCAGTTATAGGAATCTATCCTCCACCAGGATGTATGTACATTTTAGCCATTTTTACTACCACAGAGGTGTTGATCGCTGGAGATTTTAATCTTGCGCAGGATGCTGTCTGTTTAAAGGATTGTTGTACTAATCTAAATGTGACCCAGCTGATTATAAAGCCCACTCGTCCAAACTTAAAGGACCCTACGAAATCGACCTTGATTGACCTCATATTTACAAATACTCCAGAAAAATATGCTGGGAGTGGGGTATTTGCTTTGGATATTAGTGACCACTGTCCCATTGTATGTGTCAGGGATACACGGATGCCTCGATCCACACCTTGTTTTTATCAACAAGGAATTTTAAAAATTTCAGGCCTTTATTTGTGACCTTTATTTTGGTGACTTTGATTGTATTGCATCTATCCCTGACCCAGAGTTGGCTCTGAACCACTCCTCAATGTCACGCTCTGGCTCCGGGACTTTGTGTGTTGAGCCAGGGTGTGTTCGTTTCGTGGTGTTTTGTTTGGTGGTGTGCATTCTATGTGTTTATTTCATTGTTGGTAGTTCTGTTGGGTCTATTTCTAGGTTGTGTCATTTGGTTGTTCATGTGACTCCCAATCGGAGGTAACGAGTGTCAGCTGTCGGCTCGTTATCTCTGATTGGGAGCCATATTTAATCTGCCTGTGTTCACCTTGTGGTTGTGGGTTTTTGTTCCATGTTCAGTCATTGTCATTGTGTACTTCACTATCGTCATTTGTTGTTTTCGTGGTTGCTTTAATTAAATAAAGTCAACATGTTCGCTCAACACGCTGCGCCTTGGTCCGCTTCCTTAGACGATCGTGACAGAAAAACCCACCATAAAAGGACCAAGCAGCGGGTCAAGCGGCAACAGGACCCAGCTCCAAAGGTCTGGACATGGGAGGAGATTTTGGACGGAAAAGGGTCCTGGACTTGGGAGGAAATCCTGGAGGGGATGGATCGCCGTCCATGGAGCGAGACAGTGGAGAGGCGACGGAGAGAGGAGCAACGGCGTCGGCAGGGCCATCGTCGGAGGGACGAGAGGCAACCCCAAAAAGTTTTTTGGGGGGGCACATGGCTTGGGCGGTTGGGCAGCAGGAGGCTGCCACAGGGAGATGTGGAGAGAAGGCTATCGGATTACGGGAGCCATTGGCGAGTAGAGGAAGGGAAGTTGTTGCGGCACGGCGTGAGAGACTGATGTGTGTTACCAGTCCGGTCCGGCCCGTTCCTGATCCCCAGTTAAAGCCAGTGGTGTGTGTTCCCAGTACGGACCGGCCTGTTCCTACTCCACGCATCAAGCCCACGGTGTGCATCGCCAGTCCAGCCCGACCTGTTCCGACTCCACGCATCAAGCACACGGCATGGACGACGGAGGCAAAGATGGGGCGAATCCAGGAGGCCACCAGGCCAGGGGTACACCGCCCTGTACGTCCTGTGCGGATGCCTCACACAGAGTGTGTGAGGGTAGGCATTCAGCCAGGACGGGTGGTGGCCGCTGTTCACTCCAGGCCTCCTATCCGTCTCCACAGCCCGGTCCGGCATAGTCCTGCTCCCCGCACCAAGTCCACGGTGTGCGTCGCCAGCCCAGCCCGGCCTGTTCCTGCTCCACGCACAGAACCTATGGGGTGCGTCGCCAGCCCAGCCCGGCCTGTTCCTGCTCCACGCACAGAGCCTACGGTGTGCGTCGCCAGTCCAGCCCGGCCTGTTCCTGCCACACGTACTAAGCCTACGGTGTACGTCGCCAGCCCGACCCGGCCTGTTCCTGCCACTCGCACCAAACCTACGCTGCGCGTCGCCAGCCCGGTCCGGCCTGTTGATGCTCTCCGCACTAGGCCTTCTGTGCGTCCCCAGGGTCCAGCATGCCCTGTTGCTTCTCCCCACACTGGCCCTGAGATGCGTGTCCTCAGCCCGGTACCTCCAGTTCCGGCACCACGCACCAGGCCTACGGTGCGCCTCAGACGGCCAGAGTCTGCCGTCTGCCCAACGGGGTCTGAACTGCCCGTCTGCCCTAAGGCGCTTGAACTGGCCATCTGTACTGAGCCTGCTAAGCCGCCCGTCTGCCATGAGCCTTCAGAGCCGTCCGCCAGACCGGAGCCGCTAGAGCCTTCCGCCAGACAGGATCAGCCAGAGCCTTCCGCCAGACAGGATCAGCCAGAGCCTTCCGCCAGACAGGATCAGCCAGAGCCTTCCGCCAGCCATGAGCAGCCAGATCCGTCAGCCAGCCATGAGCAGCCAGATCCGTCAGCCAGCCATGAGCAGCCAGATCCGTCAGCCAGCCATGAGCAGCCAGATCCGTCAGCCAGCCATGAGCAGCCAGATCCGTCAGCCAGCCATGAGCAGCCAGATCCGTCAGCCAGCCATGAGCAGCCAGATCCGTCAGCTAGCCATGAGCAGCCAGATCCGTCAGCCAGCCATGAGCCGTCCAGCCAGGATCCGCCAGAGCCGTCCAGCCAGGATCCGCCAGAGCCAGCCAGCCAGGATCCGCCATTGAGTCCGGGGCTGTCCCTTAGCCCGATGCTGTCCCTTAGCCCGGTGCTACCCCTTATCCTGGTGCTGCCTCTTAGTCCGGTGCTGCCCCTTAGCCAGGTGCTGTCCCTTAGCCCGGTGCTGCCCCTAAATCCAGGTGGGGTAAGTTGGAGGGTGGTCATGTGGAGGAGGCTAGGGAAGCGGGTGGTGACTAAGGTGGGGTGGGGACCACGACCAGGGCCAGAACCGCCACCGTGGACAGACGCCCACCCAGACCCTCCCCTAGACTGTATGCTGGTGCGCCCGGAGTGCGCACCTTTAGGGGGGGGTACTGTGACACTCTGGCTCCGGGACGTTTGTATTTGAGCCAGGGTGTATTTGTTTTGTTGGGTTTTGTTGTGGGGTTTGTTGTATAGGGTGTATTCGTTTGGTTGTGTTTTGAGTGAGTTTATTGTGGTGTCGTGTGACTCCCAATCGGAGGTAACGAGTGTCAGCTGTCGGCTCGTTATCTCTGATTGGGAGCCATATTTAAACTGTTTGTGTTCTCATGAGGGGTGTGGGTTTTTGTTCCAGGTTCAGTCGTTGTCACTGTTGGACTTCACTATCGTCTTTTGTTTTGTATTTACGTGCTGTCTTTATTAAAGTCATCATGTTCACTCAACGCGCTGCGTATTGGTCTGCTCCCTTTCAAGACGGTCGTGACACTCAAATGTTTTCAATTGTATTGTAGGTTAACATGCTCCCTTTAAAAAACGGAGAATTATGAAACAAGTATGATTTTTTTTTAAACAAAATTATGTATGCACTCACTAACTGTAAGTCGCTCTGGATAAGAGCATCTGCTAAATGACTAAAATGTAAATTAAAAATAGGTCTTGCCCTTGGTTCAGTCCAGAGCTATCTGAAGTCATACACAACAGAGATGCTGCCTGGGCCAAAGACAGATTCACAGACTTGGGCCCAGACTAGCAGTCTCTCAGGTGATTGGGAAATCTGTGTATAAAACTAGTTAAAAAAGCAAAATCAGATGATTATGTTAATACACTATCTGAATGTACAGGGAACCCAGATACATTTTGGAAAGCTGTTACGTCACTGAAGGGTTGCGTCTCCTCTTCTCTCCCCCAATAAATTAATTTAGATTCTGGCCCTATAACTGACAGAATGAATATCATTAATGCATTTGATCACCATTTTATGTCTGCGGGCTAGGGTCTCTCTATATATAAATGTATTTCAAAGCCAGCTCTTGAAAATAGTAGTTTGGATGTTGATGGTGAAAATCTTTTGAGTGATACTGAAAACGCTTGTCAGGAGTTTTCTTTTCGGAAATTCATTGATAAAGAAGTCCTGGATGCTTTGTTAACACCAGACCCAAAATAACCCCCAGGGGCTGATCACCTGGAGCCTGGGCTGATCACCTGGAGCCTGGGCTGATCACCTGGAGCCTGGGCTGATCACCTGGAGCCTGGGCTGATCATCTGGAGCCTGGTCCGATCATCTGGAGCCTGGGCTGATCATCTGGAGCCTGGTCCGATCATCTGGAGCCTGGGCTGATCATCTGGAGCCTGGGCTGATCATCTGGAGCCTGGCTGATCATCTGGAGCCTGGGCTGATCATCTGGAGCCTGGTCTGCTTAAGTGTGCAGCTCCCCTTATTGCTCAGTAGTATTTTTATAACATTGTTATCAGGAAGTATTCCAAAAGCATGAAAATCTGCATATGTGCTGCCACTCCATAAGGGTGGAGATACACATGACCTGGACAACTATCGCCCCATTTCCACTCCATAAGGCTGGGGAAACACATGATCTGGACAACTATCGCCCCATTTCCACTCTATAAGGCTGGGGAAACACATGATCTGGACAACTATCGCCCCATTTCAAGACGACCTTGTTTAGCTAAGATTCTTGAATCCTTGGTTAATGTACAACTAAGTTCCTTTTTATCTGATAATTGTATTTTTAATATAAACGAATCAGGGTTTAGGCCTGGGCATAGTACTACCACAGCAACCACGCTAGTTGTTAATGATCTTGTCGATGCCTTGGATGCTAAAAAGAGCTGTGCTGCCTTGTTTATTGACCTGTCAAATGCGTTCGACACTGTTGATCATTCTGTTTTCATTCGAGTAGGCCTGGGATATACAGCCTGTTTATGGTTTCAGAATTATCTTAGCGACAGAACTCAGGCCATCTTGTCAGACGGGGTTAAATCTGAATTTATTGAGATTCAAAAAGGTGTTCCTCAGGGTTCTATTTTGGGTCCATTATTGTTCCCCTTGTATATTAGTGACAAAGGAAACACTGTTAATACTTGTAACATTCATCTCTATGCAGAGAGGAAACACTGTTAATACTTGTAACATTCATCTCTATGCAAATGAAACAGTTTTGCCACCTCAGTGCAGCAGGCCATTCGTGAACTTCAGCATGACTTTGATTCAATTCAGTAATCACTTACAGATCTTAAATTAGTGTTAAATAAACTCAGCAAAAAAAAGAAACGTCCTCTCACTGTGAGCTGCGTTTATTTTCAGCAAACTTAACGTGTAAATATTTGTATGAACATAACAAGATTCAACAACTGAGACATAAACTGAACAAGTTCCACAGACATGTGACTAACATAAATGGAATAATGTGTCCCTGAACAAAGGGGGGGTCAAAATCAAAAGTAACAGTCAGTATCTGGTGTTGCCACCAGCTGCATTAAGTACTGCAGTGCATCTCCTCCTCATGGACTGCACCAGATTTGCCAGTTCTTGCTGTGAGATGTTACCCCACTCTTCCACCAAGGCACCTGCAAGTTCCCTGACATTTCTGGGGGGAATGGCCCTAGCCCTCACCCTCCGATCCAACAGGTCCCAGGCGTGCTCAATGGGATTGAGATCAGGGCTGTTCGCTGGCCATGGCAGAACACTGACATTACTGTCTTGCAGGAAATCATGCACAGAACGAGCAGTATGGCTGGTGGATTTGTCATGTTGGAGGGTCATGTCAGGATGAGCCTGCAGGAAGGGTACCACATGAGGGAGGAGGATGTCTTCCCTGTAACGCACAGCGTTGAGATTGCCTGCAATGACAACAAGCTCAGTCCGATGATGCAGTGACACACCGCCCCAGACCATGACGGACCCTCCACCTCCAAATTGATCCCGCTCCAGAGTAACGCTCATTCCTTCGACAATAAACTCGAATCCGACCATCACCCCTGGTGAGACAAAACCGCGACTCGTCAGTGAAGAGCACTTTTTGCCAGTCCTGTCTGGTCCAGCAATGGTGGGTTTGTGCCCATAGGCGACGTTGTTGCCGGTGATGTCTGGTGAGGACCTGCCTTACAACAGGCCTACAAGCCCTCAGTCCAGCCTCTCTCAAGCTATTGCGGAGAGTCTGAGCACTGATGGAGGGATTGTGCGTTCCTGGTGTAACTCGGGCAGTTGTTGTTGACATCTTGTACCTGTCCTGCAGGTGTGATGTTCGGATGTACCGATCCTGTGCAGGTGGTCTGCCACTGTGAGGATGATCAGCTGTCCGTCCTGTCTCCCTGTAGCGCTGTCTTAGGCGTCTCACAGTACGGACATTGCAATTTATTGCCCTGGCCACATCTGCAGTCCTCATGCCTCCTCAAGCGTGTGTGGCGGCAACCAGGTGAGGAGTACGAAGACAAATGTGTCTTGCCTACAGTCAAGCATGGTGGTGGGAGTGTCATGGTCTGGGGCTGCATGAGTGCTGCCGGCACTGGGGAGCTACAGTTCATTGAGGGAACCATGAATGCCAACATGTACTGTGACATACTGAAGCAGAGCATGATCCCCTCCCTTCGGAGACTGGGCCGCAGGGCAGTATTCCAACATGATAACGACCCCAAACACACCTCCAAGACGTCCACTGCCTTGCTAAAGAAGCTGAGGGTAAAGGTGATGGACTGGCCAAGCATGTCTCCAGACCTAAACCCTATTGAGAATCTGTGGGGCATCCTCAAACGGACGGTGGAGGAGTGCAAGGTCTCTAACATCCACCAGCTCCGTGATGTCGTCATGGCGGAGTGGAAGAGGACTCCAGTGGCAACCTGTGAAGCTCTGGTGAACTCCATGCCCAAGAGGGTTAAGGCAGTGCTGGAAAATGATGGTGGCCACACAAAATATTGACACTTTGGGCTCAATTTGGACATTTTCACTTAGGGGTGTACTCACTTTTGTTGCCAGCGGATTAGACATTAATGGATGTGTGTTGAGTTATTTTGAGGGGACAGCAAATTTACACTGTTATACAAGCTGTACACTCACTACTTTACATTGTAGCAAAGTGTCATTTCTTCAGTGTTGTCACATGAAAATATATACTCAAATAATTACAAAAATGTGAGGGTGTACTCACTTTTGTGAGATACTGTACATACATACATACATACATACATACATACATACATACAGTTGAAGTCGGAAGTTTACATACACTCCACAAATTTCTTGTTAACAAACTATAGTTTTGGCAAGTCGGTTAGGACATCTACTTTGTGCATGACACAAGTAATTTTTCCAACAATTGTTTACAGGCAGATTATTTCACTTATAATTCACTGTATCACAATTCCAGTGGGTCAGAAGTTTACATACACTAAGTTGACTGTGCCTTTAAACAGCTTGGAAAATCCCAGAAAATTATGTCATGGCTTTAGAAGCTTCTGATAGGCTAATTGACATCATTTGAGTCAATCGGAGGTGTACCTGTGGATGTATTTCAAGGCCTACCTTCAAACTCAGTGCTTATTTGCTTGACATCATGGGAAAATGAAAATAAATCAGCCAAGTTTGTTTCATCAGACCAGAGGACATTTCTCCAAAAAGTACGATCTTTGTCCCCATGTGCAGTTGCAAACCGTAGTCTGGTTTTTTTTATGGTGGTTTTGGAGCAGTGGCTTCTTCCTTGCTGAGCAGCCTTTCAGGTTATGTCGATATAGGACTAGTTTTACTGTGGATATAGATACTTTTGTACTTGTTTCATCCAGCATCTTCACAAGGTCCTTTGCTGTTGTTCTGGTATTGATTTGCACTTTTCGCACCAAAGTACGTTCATCTCTAGGACACAGAACGCGTCTCCTTCCTGAGCGGTATGACGGCTGCGTGGTCCCATGGTGTTTATACTTGCATACTATTGTTTGTACAGATGAACGTGGTACCTTCAGGCGTTTGGAAATGATGAACCAGACTTGTAGAGCTCTACAATCTTTTTTCTGAGGTCTTGGCTGATTTCTTTAGATTTTCCCATGATGTCAAGCAAAGAGGCACTGAGTTTGAAGGTAGGCCTTGAAATACATCCACAGGTACAGCTCCAATTGACTCAAATGATGTCAATTAGCCTATCAGAAGCTTCTAAAGCCATGACATCATTTTCTGGAACTTTCCAAGCTGTTTAAAGGCACATTCAATTTAGTGTATGTAAACTTCTGACCCACTGGAATTATGATACTGTGAATTATAAGTGAAATAATCTGTCCTGTAAACAATTGTTGGAAAAATTACTTGTGTCATGCACAAAGTAGATGTCCTAACCGACTTGCAAAAAGTGGTTGAAAAACTAGTTTTAATGACTCCAACCTAAGTGTATGTAAACTTCCGACTTCAACTGTAGCTACCTTTTTATAATGTTACCAGTCACTGTCTCCTAACCTAACATGTACAGTGGCTTGCAAAAGTATTCACCCCCCTTGGCATTTGTCCTATTTTGTTGCCTTACCACCTGGAATTAAAATAGATTTTTTGGGGGTTTGTATCATTTGATTTACACAACATGCCTACCACTTTAAAGATGCAAAATATGTTTTATTGTGAACAAACAAGAAATAAGACAAAAACAGAGCTTGAGTGTGCATAACTATTCACCCCCCCCAAAGTAAATACTTTGTAGAGCCACCTTTTGCAGCAATTACAGCTGCAAGTCTTTTGGGGTATGTCTCTATAAGCTTGGCACATCTAGCCACTGGGATTTTTGCCCATTCTTCAAGGCCAAACTGCTCCAGCTCCTTCAAGTTGGATGGGTTCCGCTGGTGTACAGCAACCTTTAAGTCATACCACATATTCTCAATTGGATTGAGGTCTGGGCTTTGACTAGGCCATTCCAAGACATTTAAATGTTTCCCCTTAATCCACTCGAGTGTTGCTTTAGCAGTATGCTTAGGGTCATTGTCCTGCTGGAAGGTGAACCTGCGTCCCAGTCTCAAATCTCTGGAAGACTGAAACCGGTTTCCCTCAAGAATTTCCCTGTATTTAGCGCCATCCATCATTCCTTCAATTCTGACCAGTTTCCCAGTTTTTGCCGATGAAAAACATCCCCACAGCATGATGCTGCCACCACCATGCTTCACTGTGGGGATAGTGTTCTCGGGGTGATGAGAGGTTTTGGGTTTGCGCCATACATAGCGTTTTCCTTGATGGCCAAAAAGCTAAATTTTTGTCTCATCTGACCAGAGTACCATCTTCCATATGTTTGGGGAGAATCCCACATGCCTTTTGGGGAACACCAAACGTGTTTGCTTATTTTTTCTTTCAGCAATGGCTTTTTTCTGGCTACTCGTCCGTAAAGCCCAGCTCTGTGGAGTGTACGGCTTAAAGTGGTCCTATGGACAGATACTCCAATCTCCACTGTGGAGCTTTGCAGCTCCTTCAGGGTTATCTGTGGACTCTTTGTTGCCTCTGATTAATGCCCTCCTTAATTGGTCTGTGAGTTTTGGTGGGCGGCCCTCTCTTGGCAGGTTTGTTGTGGTGCCATTTTCTTTCCATTTTTTAATAATGGATTTAATGGTGCTCCCATGGGATGTTCAAAGTTTTGGATATTTATTTATAACCCAACCCTGATCTGTACTTCTCCACAACTTTGTCCCTGACCTGTTTGGAGAGCTCCTTGGTCTTCATGGTGCCGCTTGCTTGGTGGTGCCCCTTGCTTAGTGGTGTTGCAGAGTCTGGGGCCTTTCAGAACAGGTGTATATATACTGAGATCATGTGACAGATCATGTGACATTTAGATTGCACACAGGTGGACTAATTATGTGACTTCTGAAGGTAATTGGTTGCACCAGATCTTATTTAGGGGCTTCATAGCAAAGGGGGTGAATACATATTCACGCTCCACTTTTCCGTTATTTATTTTTTATAATTTTCTGAACATTTTTTTTTTTCATTTCACTATTTTGTGTATGTCCATTACATGAAATCCAAATAAAAATAAATTTAAATTACAGGTTGTAATGCAACAAAATAGGAAAAACACCAAGGGGGATGAATACTTTTGCAAGGCACTGTACATATCTACCTTTATCCTGTTACAAATCAAATCAAATTTATTGGTCACAATGTTAGCAGATGTTATTGCGAGTGTAGCGAAATGCTTGCGCTTGTAGTTCCGACCATACAGCAATATTTAGCAAGTAACATCTAACAGTTCTACAACTAAAATCTAAGTAAAGGAATGGAATAAGAACATGTAAATATATGGATGAGCAATGTCATTATCAGAGTGGCATAGGCTAAGTTGCAATAGATAGTATAGAATACAGTATATACATATGAGATGGGTAATGCAAGATATGTAAACATTATTAAGATAGTATAGAATACAGTATATACATATGAGATGGGTAATGCAAGATATGTAAACATTATTAAGATAGTATAGAATACAGTATATACATATGAGATGGGTAATGCAAGATATGTAAACATTATTAAGATAGTATAGAATACAGTATATACATATGAGATGGGTAATGCAAGATATGTAAACATTATTAAGATAGTATAGAATACAGTATATACATATGAGATGGGTAATGCAAGATATGTAAACATTATTAAGATAGTATAGAATACAGTATATACATATGAGATGGGTAATGCAAGATATGTAAACATTATTAAGATAGTATAGAATACAGTATATACATATGAGATGGGTAATGCAAGATATGTAAACATTATTAAGATAGTATAGAATACAGTATATACATATGAGATGGGTAATGCAAGATATGTAAACATTATTAAGATAGTATAGAATACAGTATATACATATGAGATGGGTAATGCAAGATATGTAAACATTATTAAGATAGTATAGAATACAGTATATACATATGAGATGGGTAATGCAAGATATGTAAACATTATTAAGATAGTATAGAATACAGTATATACATATGAGATGGGTAATGCAAGATATGTAAACATTATTAAGATAGTATAGAATACAGTATATACATATGAGATGGGTAATGCAAGATATGTAAACATTATTAAGATAGTATAGAATACAGTATATACATATGAGATGGGTAATGCAAGATATGTAAACATTATTAAGATAGTATAGAATACAGTATATACATATGAGATGGGTAATGCAAGATATGTAAACATTATTAAGATAGTATAGAATACAGTATATACATATGAGATGGGTAATGCAAGATATGTAAACATTATTAAGATAGTATAGAATACAGTATATACATATGAGATGGGTAATGCAAGATATGTAAACATTATTAAGATAGTATAGAATACAGTATATACATATGAGATGGGTAATGCAAGATATGTAAACATTATTAAGATAGTATAGAATACAGTATATACATATGAGATGGGTAATGCAAGATATGTAAACATTATTAAGATAGTATAGAATACAGTATATACATATGAGATGGGTAATGCAAGATATGTAAACATTATTAAGATAGTATAGAATACAGTATATACATATGAGATGGGTAATGCAAGATATGTAAACATTATTAAGATAGTATAGAATACAGTATATACATATGAGATGGGTAATGCAAGATATGTAAACATTATTAAGATAGTATAGAATACAGTATATACATATGAGATGGGTAATGCAAGATATGTAAACATTATTAAGATAGTATAGAATACAGTATATACATATGAGATGGGTAATGCAAGATATGTAAACATTATTAAGATAGTATAGAATACAGTATATACATATGAGATGGGTAATGCAAGATATGTAAACATTATTAAGATAGTATAGAATACAGTATATACATATGAGATGGGTAATGCAAGATATGTAAACATTATTAAGATAGTATAGAATACAGTATATACATATGAGATGGGTAATGCAAGATATGTAAACATTATTAAGATAGTATAGAATACAGTATATACATATGAGATGGGTAATGCAAGATATGTAAACATTATTAAGATAGTATAGAATACAGTATATACATATGAGATGGGTAATGCAAGATATGTAAACATTATTAAGATAGTATAGAATACAGTATATACATATGAGATGGGTAATGCAAGATATGTAAACATTATTAAGATAGTATAGAATACAGTATATACATATGAGATGGGTAATGCAAGATATGTAAACATTATTAAGATAGTATAGAATACAGTATATACATATGAGATGGGTAATGCAAGATATGTAAACATTATTAAGATAGTATAGAATACAGTATATACATATGAGATGGGAAATGCAAGATATGTAAACATTATTAGTGTCATTATTAAAGTGACTAGTGTTCCATTTATTAAAGTGGCCAGTGATTTTCAAGTCTGTATGTAGGCAGCAGCCTGTCTGTGCTAGTGATGGCTGTTTAACAGTCTGATGGCCTTGAGATAGAAGCTGTTTTTCATTCTCTCGGTCCCAGCTTTGATGCACCTGTACTGACCTCGCCTTCTGAATGATAGCGGGGTGAACAGGCAGTGGCTCGGGTGGTTGTTGTCTGGATGATAGCGGGGTGAACAGGCAGTGGCCCGGGTGGTTGTTGTCTGGATGATAGCGGGGTGAACAGGCAGTGGCCCGGGTGGTAGTTGTCTGGATGATAGCGGGGTGAACAGGCCGTGGCTCGGGTGGTAGTTGTCTGGATGATAGCGGGGTGAACAGGCAGTGGCTCGGGTGGTTGTTGTCTGGATGATAGCGGGGTGAACAGGCAGTGGCTCGGGTGGTTGTTGTCTGGATGATAGCGGGGTGAACAGGCCGTGGCCCGGGTGGTTGTTGTCTGGATGATAGCGGGGTGAACAGGCAGTGCCTCGGGTGGTTGTTGTCTGGATGATAGCGGGGTGAACAGGCAGTGGCCCGGGTGGTTGTTGTCTGGATGATAGCGGGGTGAACAGGCAGTGGCCCGGGTGGTTGATGTCCTTGATTTATCTTTTTGGCCTTCCTGTGACATCGGGTGCTGTAGGTGACCTGGAAGGCAGGTAGTTTGCCCCCGGTAATGCTTTGTGCAGACCGCACCACCCTCTGGAGAGCCCTGCAGTTGTGGGCTGTGCAGTTGCCGTACCAGGCGGTGATACAGCCCGACAGGATGCTCTCAATTGTGCATCTGTAAAAGTTTGAGGGTTTTAGGGGCCAAGCCAAATTTCTTCAGCTTCCTGAGGTTGAAGAGACGCTGTTGCGCCTTCTTCACCACACTGTCTGCGTGGGTGGACCATTTCAGTTTGTTAGTGATATGTACGCCTAGGAACATTAAACTTTCCTCCTTCTCCACTGCGGTCCCGTCGATGTGGAAAGGGGGGGTACTCCCTCTGCTGTTTCCTGAAGTCCACAATCATCTCTTTTGTTTTGTTGACGTTGAATGAGAGGTTATTTTGCTGGCACCACACTCTCAGAGCCCTCAGTGGGTCTAGGGTGGCCTCCTAATCCCTGGCTTATATATACATATCTACCTTTATTAATGTAGCCTATTAATAGCTGAATATAGAGAACAAGCATGCCAATCTATAGGCCCTGCATGAACCCAATGCATTTAAGAACTACACCAGAACTGCCGTTAAGAGGCGAGAGCTGCCGTTAAGAGGTGAGAGCTGCCGTTAAGAGGTGAGAGCTGCCGTTAAGAGGAGAGAGCTGCCGTTAAGAGGAGAGAGCTGCCGTTAAGAGGAGAGAGCTGCCGTTAAGAGGAGAGAGCTGCCGGCAGAGGAGAGAGCTGCCGGCAGAGGAGAGAGCTGCCGTTAAGAGGCGAGAGCTGCCGTTAGAGGCGAGAGCTGCCGTTAGAGGCGAGAGCTGCCGTTAGAGGCGAGAGCTGCCGTTAGAGGCGAGAGCTGCCGTTAGAGGCGAGAGCTGCCGTTAGAGGAGAGAGCTGCCGGTAGAGGACAGAGCTGCCGGTAGAGGAGAGAGCTGCCGTTAGAGGAGAGAGCTGCCGTTAGAGGAGAGAGCTGCCGTTAAGAGGCGAGAGCTGCCGTTAGAGGCGAGAGCTGCCATTAGAGGCGAGAGCTGCCGTTAGAGGCGAGAGCTGCCGTTAGAGGAGAGAGCTGCCGGTAGAGGACAGAGCTGCCGGTAGAGGAGAGAGCTGCCGTTAGAGGAGAGAGCTGCCGTTAGAGGAGAGAGCTGCCGTTAGAGGAGAGAGCTGCCGTTAGAGGAGAGAGCTGCCGTTAAGAGGAGAGAGCTGCCGTTAGAGGCGAGAGCTGCCGTTAGAGGCGAGAGCTGCCGTTAAGAGGTGAGAGCTGCCGTTAAGAGGTGAGAGCTGCCGTTAAGAGGAGAGAGCTGCCGTTAAGAGGAGAGAGCTGCCGGCAGAGGAGAGAGCTGCCGGCAGAGGAGAGAGCTGCCGTTAAGAGGCGAGAGCTGCCGTTAGAGGCGAGAGCTGCCGTTAGAGGCGAGAGCTGCCGTTAGAGGCGAGAGCTGCCGTTAGAGGCGAGAGCTGCCGTTAGAGGAGAGAGCTGCCGTTAGAGGAGAGAGCTGCCGTTAGAGGAGAGAGCTGCCGTTAAGAGGAGAGAGCTGCCGTTAAGAGGAGAGAGCTGCCGTTAAGAGGCGAGAGCTGCCGTTAGAGGCGAGAGCTGCCGTTAAGAGGAGAGAGCTGCCGTTAGAGGAGAGAGCTGCCGGTAGAAGAGAGAGCTGCCGGTAGAAGAGAGAGCTGCCGGTAAGAGGAGAGAGCTGCCGTTAGAGGCGGAGAGCTGCCGTTAGAGGAGAGAGCTGCCGGTAAGAGGAGAGAGCTGCCGTTAAGAGGAGAGCGCTGCCGTTAAGAGGAGAGCGCTGCCGTTAAGAGGAGAGCGCTGCCGTTAAGAGGAGAGCGGTGCCGTTAAGAGGAGAGAGCTGCCGGTAGAAGAGAGAGCTGCCGGTAAGAGGAGAGAGCTGCCGGTAAGAGGAGAGAGCTGCATGTGGTTTGCTTCATGGTGTAATGAGTGAGTGCAGAAAGAAGAGGAGAGGAGTATTGATGTGATAGATGACTTACAGCAGCAGATGTGACGTGGGCAGGACAGGGCTGTGTGTGTCTGGCAGAGAGAGATGGGCAGGACAGGGCTGTGTGTCTGACAGAGAGAGATGGGCAGGACAGGGCTGTGTGTGTCTGACAGAGAGAGATGGGCAGGACAGGGCTGTGTGTGTCTGACAGAGAGAGATGGGCAGGACAGGGCTGTGTGTGTCTGACAGAGAGAGATGGGCAGGACAGGGCTGTGTGTGTCTGACAGAGAGAGATGGGCAGGACAGGGCTGTGTGTGTCTGGCAGAGAGAGATGGGCAGGACAGGGCTGTGTGTCTGACAGAGAGAGATGGGCAGGACAGGGCTGTGTGTGTCTGACAGAGAGATGGGCAAGACAGGGCTGTGTGTGTCTGACAGAGAGAGATGGGCAGGACAGGGCTGTGTGTGTCTGACAGAGAGAGATGGGCAGGACAGGGCTGTGTGTGTCTGGCAGAGAGAGATGGGCAGGACAGGGCTGTGTGTGTCTGGCAGAGAGAGATGGGAAGGACAGGGCTGTGTGTGTCTGACAGAGAGAGATGGGAAGGACAGGGCTGTGTGTGTCTGACAGAGAGAGATGGGCAGGACAGGGCTGTGAGTGTCTGACAGAGAGAGATGGGCAGGACAGGGTTGTGAGTGTCTGACAGAGAGAGATGGTTAGAAAGAGAGACAGACGGGGAGAAGGATGCAGGTAGTCAACAGAGATGGGCAGAGGTAACGCGGTCTGGAAGGACAGTTAGGACTCAGTGCTCTGTCACCAGTCTGCAGCAGTGGGAGGAAGAGAGACCAGAGAGGTTGTTGACTCACAGACTCACTTTTCATTTTACATTTTAGTCATTTAGCATACATTATTTTTATTTTTTTCATACTAGCCCACCGTGGGAATCGAACCCACAACCCTGGCGTTGCAAACGCCATGCTCTATCAACTGAGCTACACGGGACTTGTCAAACTGTTCACCTCTCATGTCTTTCTTTTGAAATGGCATATTGGGTTTGTTTTCTGGCGTATTGGAGGGGGTTGTTCTATGGCGTATTGGAGGGGGTTGTTTTATGGCGTATTGGAGGGGGTTGTTTTATCATGCCCACTTTGCTGGGTGCTTTGTCTGAGCAGCCATTCTCTCCCCCCCCAGGTCATCACCCCAGACTGCCATGAAGAGGCCACCGTGAGGAAAGACACCATCTTCATCCGTTCCTTCAAGGACGGCAAATTGTGAGTAATCTGAAGTGCTGCATTATGGGACAGTTGTCTGCATTGTGATGATGTGTAACATGGACCTGTAGAAGTGGTAAAGGTCCTCTCTTCTTCTCTTCTGCTAGGATTCCGTTCAGAGTCAAAATGGAAATGTTTTCTTTTTGAATTAAAAGCGTCTGGTAAATGGCATGTATTATTAAATTAGGCTTTGAAATATTCCATTACCTCTGAAAGGCGAAAAAACCTCAAACTGAGAAACTGCACGTCATCTTTCTGCAGAACAGAAAACCCAGGAAACGTCTTTGCCCTCCCTTAGCCCAGGGCTAAGTGCAGTGTGAACATGGCTTGAACAGACCTCACTAAGTAGCCCAGACGGGGGGGGGGGGGGGTGCTGGTTAGTGGACAGCGTCCTCAGGGAGGGGGGGGGTGGCTGGTTAGTGGACAGCGTCCTCAGGGAGGGGGGGGGGGCTGGTTAGTGGACAGCGTCCTCGGGGGGGGGGATGGTTAGTGGACAGCGTCCTCAGGGAGGGGGGGGGGGGGGGGCTGGTTAGTGGACAGCGTCCTCGGGGGGGTGCTGGTTAGTGGACAGCGTCCTCGGGGGGGGGCTGGTTAGTGGACAGCGTCCTCGGGGGGGGGGGCTGGTTAGTGGACAGCGTCCTCAGGGAGGGGGGGGGGGCTGGTTAGTGGACAGCGTCCTCAGGGAGGGGGGGGGGGGGGCTGGTTAGTGGACAGCGTCCTCGGGGGGGGGGGGGGGGCTGGTTAGTTGACAGCGTCCTCAGGGAGAGTTAAACTGAAGAAGAAGACTCAATGTGTATAACAACCACAACAACACAGGTCAACGTCATTCCGGCCCGCTGTGGACATGGTTTTAGTTCTGGTATTTAAATAATATAGACGGGTTGGGTTAGATTGTTGACAACGTAAACTATAGTTACTCTCCAATGTTTATTGAAAGCATAAATAAATGTGTACAACAAGCATTTGTTGTCGCTCAATTACATCGTTACAGTTGTTGGTTAGCTAGCTAGCGAATTTTTGCCATATTAGCATAGACATGACATCAGTCAAAACACCTCAAAACAAGACATGGTATCAAGAACAAGATACAAGCTGCTCTAGGATTCCCCACATGGCGACTTCATGTCATTGTTGGTAGCTATCTGGCCATCCAGAATCGCAACAACACACAGACTTCTGCCCCATTTGAAGCATACACATTGTTTTCGTGACGTCAGCTAACCCATCTATGCGACCAGCAATTTTCTATTTCAAAATGTTTTCCATTTCATGCCCACTGAACACGTCCCAGGACTCCATCTCCCCTCTCTCTGCCACCCCAGAACAAGCTGAAGACCTATTTACTGGGATATGAAATGGCTTTTGAGGGCCTTTATTAGCTGTGGTCAGAGCAGCTAGCGAGCAGGCAGCTGGCTGGGAGGTGATGGGGAGCGCAGGATAGGAACAGATGATTATCCTGAGAGGACGTGGAAGCTGCTGTAATTGACTGTAGCAGCTAGAGACTAGATCAGGGAAGCCATAGAGTCTCTAGATCAGGGAAGCCATAGAGTCTAGATCAGGGAAGCCATAGAGTCTAGATCAGGGAAGCCATAGAGTCTAGATCAGGGAAGCCATAGAGACTAGATCAGGGAAGCCATAGAGACTAGATCAGGGAAGCCATAGAGTCTCTAGATCAGGGAAGCCATAGAGACTAGATCAGGGAAGCCATAGAGTCTCTAGATCAGGGAAGCCATAGAGTCTAGGTCAGGGAAGCCATAGAGTCTAGATCAGGGAAGCCATAGAGACTAGATCAGGGAAGCCATAGAGACTAGATCAGGGAAGCCATAGAGTCTAGATCAGGGAAGCCATAGAGTCTAGATCAGGGAAGCCATAGAGACTAGATCAGGGAAGCCATAGAGTCTAGATCAGGGAAGCCATAGAGTCTAGATCAGGGAAGCCATAGAGACTAGATCAGGGAAGCCATAGAGTCTAGATCAGGGAAGCCATAGAGTCTAGATCAGGGAAGCCATAGAGACTAGATCAGGGAAGCCATAGAGTCTAGATCAGGGAAGCCATAGAGACTAGATCAGGGAAGCCATAGAGACTAGATCAGGGAAGCCATAGAGTCTAGATCAGGGAAGCCATAGAGTCTAGATCAGGGAAGCCATAGAGACTAGATCAGGGAAGCCATAGAGTCTAGATCAGGGAAGCCATAGAGTCTAGATCAGGGAAGCCATAGAGTCTAGATCAGGGAAGCCATAGAGTCTAGATCAGGGAAGCCATATTTTCAGGGAAGCCATAGAGACTAGATCAGGGAAGCCATATTTTCAGGGAAGCCATAGAGACTAGATCAGGGAAGCCATAGAGTCTCTAGATCAGGGAAGCCATAGATCTGTCCCTAGTTCCTTATCAGCTGCTGCTGCAAAGCTGGAACTGCTGCTGGGACAGATTTGGGTTGCCAGGTTCCTCTGTGTAATAGAAACGGGCCAGATTTGGGTTGCCAGGTTCCTCTGTGTAATAGAAACGGGCCAGATTTGGGTTGCCAGGTTCCTCTGTGTAATAGAAACGGGCCAGATTTGGGTTGCCAGGTTCCTCTGTGTAATAGAAACGGGACAGATTTGGGTTGCCAGGTTCCTCTGTGTAATAGAACGGGCCAGATTTGGGTTGCCAGGTTCCTCTGTGTAATAGAAACGGGGCCAGATTTGGGTTGCCAGGTTCCTCTGTGTAATAGAAACGGGGCCAGATTTGGGTTGCCAGGTTCCTCTGTGTAATAGAAACGGGGCCAGATTTGGGTTGCCAGGTTCCTCTGTGTAATAGAAACAGATTGGACAGATTTGGGTTGCCAGGTTCCTCTGTGTAATAGAAACAGATTGGACAGATTTGGGTTGCCAGGTTCCTCTGTGTAATAGAAACAGATGGGACAGATTTGGGTTGCCAGGTTCCTCTGTGTAATAGAAACTGACTCATTCCACAAATTTGACCTTCTTTGCTGAGCACCTATATTGCACCAGGAACAAGCTGTCTGTTGATGACTGTCTGTTGATGACTGTCTGTTGATGACTGTCTGTTGATGACTGTCTGATGATGACTGTCTGTTGATGACTGTCTGTTGATGACTGTCTGATGATGACTGTCTGTTGATGACTGTCTGTTGATGACTGTCTGATGATGACTGTCTGTTGATGACTGTCTGTTGATGACTGTCTGTTGATGACTGTCTGTTGATGACTGTCTGATGATGACTGTCTGTTGATGACTGTATGTTGATGACTGTCTGTTGATGACTGTCTGTACGAATAACTACAAGCGGCTACACAGCCGTGTTTAGAGTTGTATTGGTTGTGTTTGAGAAGTGGGGGCAGTTCACTGGAATTCACCATCAATATTGTTCTACATCTCCGATAGGCTTTCAGTGAAGAGGAAAACCCATCTTACTGGGATATTAATATCAGAGGAATGGACAGAGCAATCTGTTGCTAATATCAGAGGAATGGACAGAGCAATCTGTTGCAGCTGATATCTAACGGGATGTTGGAGGTGTGTCTCCAGGATCCTCCTTATCAAACACCAGGCTGAGGCTGATACACGCGCTAGGCTGCTAGGCTGCTAGGCTGCTAGGCTGTAATGATCAATACACTAGAACATACCAGATCAATACTAGTAGAACATACCAGATCAATACTAGTAGAACATACCAGATCAATACTAGTAGAACATACCAGATCAATACTAGTAGAACATACCAGATCAATACTAGTAGAACATACCAGATCAATACTAGTAGAACATACCAGATCAATACTAGTAGAACATACCAGATCAATACTAGTAGAACATACCAGATCAATACTAGTAGAACATACCAGTACCAGATCAATACTAGTAGAACATACCAGATCAATACTAGTAGAACATACCAGTACCAGATCAATAATAGGACTCTTGTCTCTAGTCTTCAACTGCATATTAAACATATATCTGTCTATATGTTCCTCATTCTCAACCCCCTCTGGATGGTCTTTCCATCCCCCTAACCAAACCCCCTCTGGATGGTCTTTCCATCCCCCTAACCAAACCCCCTCTAGATTGTCTTTCCATCCCCCCTAACCAACCCCCTCTAGAATGTCTTTCCATCCCCCTAACCAAACCCCCTCTAGAATGTCTTTCCATCCCCCTAACCAAACCCCCTCTAGAATGTATTTCCATCCCCCTAACCAAACCCCCTCTAGAATGTATTTCCATCCCCCTAACCAAACCCCCTCTAGAATGTCTTTCCATCCCCCCTAACCAAACCCCCTCTAGAATGTATTTCCATCCCCCTAACCAAACCCCCTCTAGAATGTCTTTCCATCCCCCTAACCAAACCCCCTCTAGAATGTCTTTCCATCCCCCTAACCAACCCCCCTCTGGATGGTCTTTCCATCCCCCTAACCAAACCCCCTCTAGATTGTCTTTCCATCCCCCCTAACCAACCCCCTCTAGATTGTCTTTCCATCCCCCTAACCAACCCCCTCTGGATGGTCTTTCCATCCCCCTAACCAAACCCCCTCTAGAATGTCTTTCCATCCCCCTAACCAAACCCCCTCTAGAATGTCTTTCCATCCCCCTAACCAAACCCCCTCTAGAATGTATTTCCATCCCCCTAACCAAACCCCCTCTAGAATGTATTTCCATCCCCCTAACCAAACCCCCTCTAGATTGTCTTTCCATCCCCCTAACCAAACCCCCTCTAGATTGTCTTTCCATCCCCCTAACCAAACCCCCTCTGGATGGTCTTTCCATCCCCCTAACCAACCCCCTCTGGATGGTCTTTCCATCCCCCTAACCAAACCCCTTCTAGAATGTCTTTCCATCCCCCTAACCAAACCCCCTCTAGATTGTCTTTCCATCCCCCTAACCAACCCCCTCTAGATTGTCTTTCCATCCCCCTAACCAACCCCCTCTAGATTGTCTTTCCATCCCCCTAACCAACCCCCTCTAGATTGTCTTTCCATCCCCCTAACCAAACCCCCTCTAGATTGTCTTTCCATCCCCCTAACCAAACCCCCTCTAGCTAACGGTTCAATTCGACACATTTCTTTAGTGTTGTTGATTTTGACAGAGGTTGTGTCTCTGTTTCAGCAACACGGTGCTGCGGAAGGACGTGAGGGTGATGGACACATACTCTCCTCCTAAAGCTGACGCGGGGCTCAAGCCAGGTGAGATATCACTGTCTGTCTGTGTTCACCCCTGAGGAGAGAGGAGGAGAGGGGAGGGAGGGGAGGAGAGAGGAGGAGAGGGGAGGGAGGGGAGGAGGGAGGGGAGGAGGAGAGAGGAGGGAGGGGAGGAGTAGGGGAGGAGGAGTAGGGGAGGAGGAGGGAGGGAGGAGGAGAGAGGAGGAGGGGAGGAGGAGAGGGGAGGAGGAGAGAGGAGGGGAGGAGGAGAGAGGAGGGGAGGAGGAGGAGGAGAGAGGAGGGGAGGATGAGGGGAGGAGGAGAGATGAGGGAGGGGAGGAGGAGAGAAGAGTAGGGGAGGAGGAGGGAGGGAGGAGGAGAGAGGAGGGAGGGGAGGAGAGAGGAGGGGAGGAGGAGGAGGAGAGAGGAGGGGAGGATGAGGGGAGGAGGAGAGATGAGGGAGGGGAGGAGGAGAGAAGAGTAGGGGAGGAGGAGGGAGGGAGGAGGAGAGAGGAGGGAGGGGAGGAGGAGAGAGGAGGGAGGGGAGGAGGAGAGAGGAGGAGGAGAGAGGAGGGGAGGAGGATGATGAAGTTGGAGGGGAGGAGGAGAGAGGAGGAGGAGAGAGGAGGGGAGGAGGATGATGAAGTTGGAGGGGAGGAGGAGAGAGGAGGAGGAGAGAGGAGGGGAGGAGGAGGATGAAGTTGGAGGGGAGGAGGAGAGAGGAGGAGGAGAGAGGAGGGGAGGAGGAGGATGAAGTTGGAGGTGGGATGTGTTCCTCTAGCATACACAAACAGACTAATCACCAGGGTCCGTATTCATAATGTGTTTTAGAGTAGTAGTGATAATCTAGGTCCCCTCTGTCTGACCATGTAGTCTTGTTCATTATCTAAAAGG
>CM062484.1:65459918-65588790 GCA_031479575.1 Coregonus ussuriensis | reverse complement strand
GTGTGTCTATATCATATTGTAGTGGGTGTGTCTATATCATATTGTAGTGATTGTAGTGGGTGTGTCTATCATATTGTAGTGATTGTAGTGGGTGTGTCTATCATATTGTAGTGGGTGTGTCTATCATATTGTAGTGATTGTAGTGGGTGTGTCTATCATATTGTAGTGGGCACTTTGATGTGTGTCTAAATAGCATATTGTAGTGGGGGTGTGTCTATGCCATATTGTAGTGGTTGTGTTCTATATATATTGTAGTGATTGTACGGTGGGTGTGTTCTTCTGTCATATTGTAGTGGGTGTGTCTATCCATCAGATTTGAAAATAGTGATTGTAGTGGGAAAAATGGGTGTGTCTATATATCGGCGTTGTTTAGTGGTAACCGTGTGTCTAAATCAAATATTGTATCTGCTCCTGGGTCTCTTTTGTGTCTATCATTTGGTGTCTGGACTTCTGTTGTCTTCAGAAAATCAGAGATTAACTGGGGGAAACTGTGTCTTTTTGTCAGCCACGTGTGAATGTGTCTGTGTGTGTCTGTGTGTGTATCTGTGTCCTGTGTGTGTTGCTGTGTCTGTGTGGGATGGTGTGTCTCTATATCATGATGTTAGTGGGTGTTTTTTTTTTGTCTATATCATAGTGGTGGGGTGTGTCTATATCATATTGTAGTGGGTGTGTCTATCATTTATAGTGGACAATGTGTGTCTATATCATATTGTAGTGACGGTGTGTCGATCTCATATTGTAGTGGGTGCCGTGTCTATATCATATTGTAGTGGGGGTGTGTCTATATCATATGTAGTGGGACTTTGTGTCTATCAAATAATTGTAGTGGGTGTGTCTATCATATTGTAGTGGGTGTGTCATATTGTAGTGGGGTGTGTGTGGTCTCGTGGGTTTTTTGTGTTATATCATATTGTAGTGGGTGTGTCTATCATATTGTAGTGGGTTTGTGTCTATATCATATTGTAGTGGGGTGTGTCTATCATATTGTAGTGGGTGTGTCTATCATATTGTAGTGGGGGGTGTGTCCTATATCATATTGTAGTGTGGTGGTGTGTCTATCATATTGTAGTGGGTGTGGTCTAAGAGCTATCAGATATTGTAGTGGGTGTGTCTAATAATATTGTAGTGGGTGTGTCTAATATCATATTGTAGTGGGTGGTTCTGTGTTGTCTTATCATATTGTAGTTTTTATGGGTGTTCTTTCTCTAATATCACATTGTAGTGATTGTAGTGGGTGGGGGGGGGGTGTCTATCATATTGTAGTGGGTGTGTCTTATCATATTGTAGTGGGTGTGTCTATATCATATTGTAGTGGGTGTGTCTATCAATATTGTAGTGGGTGTGTCTATATCATATTGTAGTGGATTTTGTGTCTATCATATTGTAGTGGGTGTGTCTATCATAGTGGGTTTTGTAGTGTGGGTTTTTTGTGTCTATTTTTCATATTGTAGTGGGTGTGTCTATCATATTGTAGTGGGTGTGTCCCTATCATATTGTAGTGGGTGTGTCTATATCAATATTGTAGTGATTGTAGTGGGTGTGTCTATCATATTGTAGTGATGTAGTCGGTGTGACTATTCTATCATATTATGTTGGGATTGTAGTGGGTGTGTCTGTTATCATATTGTAGTGGGTGTGGGGGTGGGGGGGGGTGTCCCTAATATCACATTGTAGTGATTGTAGTGGGTTTGTGTCTATCATATTGTAGTGATTGTAGTGGGGGTGTGTCTATCAGTTTTTTTATTGTAGTGGGGGATGTGTCTATATCATATTGTAGTGGGTGTGTCCTATCATATTGTAGTGGGTGTGTCAATATCATATTGTAGTGGTGTGTGTCTATATCATATTGTAGTGGGTGTGTCTAATATCACATTGTAGTGATTGTAGTGGGTGTGTCTATCATATTGTAGTGGGTGTCCTTGCCTTGTTAATGTGTCTATATCATATTGTAGTGGGTGTGTCTAATATTCACATTGTAGTGATTGTAGTGGGTGTTTTTTTTTTTTTTTTTGGGGGGGTCTATCATATTGTAGTGGACTTTCTGTGTGTCTATCATATTGTAGTGGGTGTGTCTTATATCATATTGTAGTGGGTGTGTCTATCATATTGTAGTGGGTGTGTCTAATAAATCATATTGTAGTGGGTGTGTCTATATCATATTGTAGTCGGGTGTGTCTATCATATTGTAGTGGGTGTGTCTATCATATTGTAGTGGGTGTGTCTATATCATATTTGGTAGTGGTGTGTCTATCATATTGTAGTGGGTGTGTCTATATCATATTGTAGTGGGGGGATTTTTTGTGTCTATATCATATATGTAGTGGGTGTGTCTAATATCACATTGTAGTGATTGTAGTGGGTTGTGTCTATCATATTGTAGTGGGTGTGTCTATATCATATTGTAGTGGGGTGTTTTGTCTATCATATTGTAGTGGGTGTGTCTAATATCAATATTGTAGTGTGGGTGTTGTGTTTTTTTTGGTGTTTTTTTTGTGTCTATCATATTATAGTGATTGTAGTGGGTGTGTCTATCATATTGTAGTGGGTGTGTCTAATATCACATTGTAGTGATTGTAGTGGGTGTGTCTATCATATTGTAGTGGGTGTGTCTATATCATATTGTAGTGGGTGTGTCTATATCATATTGTAGTGGGTGTGTCTATATCATATTGTAGTGGGTGTGTCTATCATATTGTAGTGGGTGTGTCTATCATATTGTAGTGATTATAGTGGGTGTGTCTATCATATTATAGTGATTGTAGTGGGTGTGTCTATCATATTGTAGTGGGTGTGTCTAATATCATATTGTAATGATTGTAGTGGGTGTGTCTATCATATTGTAGTGATTATAGTGGGTGTGTCTATCATATTATAGTGATTGTAGTGGGTGTGTCTATCATATTGTAGTGGGTGTGTCTAATATCATATTGTAATGATTGTAGTGGGTGTGTCTATCATATTATAGTGATTGTAGTGGGTGTGTATATCATATTGTAGTGGGTGTGTCTATATCATATTGTAGTGGGTGTGTCTATCATATTGTAGTGGGTGTGTCTATCATATTGTAGTGGGTGTGTCTATCATATTGTAGTGATTGTAGTGGGTGTGTCTATCATATTGTAGTGGGTGTGTCTATATCATATTGTAGTGATTGTAGTGGGTGTGTCTATCATATTGTAGTGGGTGTGTCTATCATATTGTAATGGGTGTGTCTATATCATATTGTAGTGATTGTAGTGGGTGTGTCTATCATATTGTAGTGATTATAGTGGGTGTGTCTATCATATTATAGTGATTGTAGTGGGTGTGTCTATCATATTGTAGTGGGTGTGTCTAATATCATATTGTAATGATTGTAGTGGGTGTGTCTATCATATTATAGTGATTGTAGTGGGTGTGTCTATCATATTGTAGTGGGTGTGTCTATATCATATTGTAGTGGGTGTGTCTATATCATATTGTAGTGGGTGTGTCTATATCATATTGTAGTGATTGTAGTGGGTGTGTCTAATATCATATTGTAGTGGGTGTGTCTATCATATTGTAGTGGGTGTGTCTATATCATATTGTAGTGATTGTAGTGGGTGTGTCTATCATATTGTAGTGATTATAGTGGGTGTGTCTATCATATTATAGTGATTGTAGTGGGTGTGTCTATCATATTGTAGTGGGTGTGTCTAATATCATATTGTAATGATTGTAGTGGGTGTGTCTATCATATTGTAGTGGGTGTGTCTATATCATATTGTAGTGATTATAGTGGGTGTGTCTATCATATTGTAGTGGGGTGTGTCTATCATATTGTAGTGGGGTGTGTCTATCATATTGTAGTGGGTGTGTCTATCATATTGTAGTGATTGTAGTGGGTGTGTCTATCATATTATAGTGATTGTAGTGGGTGTGTCTATCATATTATAGTGATTGTAGTGTAGTGGGTGTGGTCTATATCATATTGTAGTAGGGTTGTGTCTATATCATATTGTAGTGGGTTGTGGTCTATATCATATTGTAGTGATTGTAGTGGGTGTGTCCTAATATCATATTGTAGTGGGTGTGTCTATCATATTGTAGTGGGGTGTGTCCTATATCATATTGTAGTGATTGTAGTGGGTGTGTCTAATATCATATTGTAGTGGGTGTGTCTATCATATTGTAGTGGGTGTGTCTATATCATATTGTAGTGATTGTAGTGGGTTGTGTCTATCATATTGTAGTGATTATAGTGGGTGTGTCTATCATATTATAGTGATTGTAGTGGGGTGTGTCTATCATATTGTAGTGGGTGTGTCTAATATCATATTGTAGTGATTATAGTGGGTGTGTCTATCATATTGTAGTGGGTGTGTCTATTATATTGTAGTGGTGTGTCTATCATATTGTAGTGGGTGTGTCTAATATCATATTTGTAGTGGGTGTGTCTATCATATTGTAGTGGGTGTGTCTATATCATATTGTAGTGATTATAGTGGGTGTGTCTATCATATTGTAGTGGGTGTGTCTATTATATTGTAGTGGGTGTGTCTATCATATTGTAGTGGGTGTGTCTATATCATATTGTAGTGATTATAGTGGGTGTGTCTATCATATTGTAGTGGGTGTGTCTATTATATTGTAGTGGGTGTGTCTATCATATTGTAGTGGGTGTGTCTAATATCATATTGTAGTGGGTGTGTCTATCATATTGTAGTGGGTGTGTCTATATCATATTGTAGTGATTGTAGTGGGTGTGTCTATCATATTGTAGTGATTATAGTGGGTGTGTCTATCATATTATAGTGATTGTAGTGGGTGTGTCTATCATATTGTAGTGATTATAGTGGGTGTGTCTATCATATTATAGTGATTGTAGTGGGTGTGTCTATCATATTGTAGTGGGTGTGTCTATTATATTGTAGTGGGTGTGTCTATCATATTGTAGTGGGTGTGTCTAATATCATATTGTAGTGGGTGTGTCTATCATATTGTAGTGGGTGTGTCTATATCATATTGTAGTGATTGTAGTGGGTGTGTCTATCATATTGTAGTGGGTGTGTCTATATCATATTGTAGTGATTGTAGTGGGTGTGTCTATCATATTGTAGTGGGTGTGTCTATATCATATTGTAGTGATTGTAGTGGGTGTGTCTATATCATATTGTAGTGGGTGTGTCTATATCATATTGTAGTGGGTGTGTCTATCATATTGAGTCTGGACTTCCTTCAGAAAATCAGGAGATTAACTGGAAACTGTGTCTGTGTGTGTTGTGTCTGTGTGTGTCTGTGTGTGTGTGTGTGTGGGTGTGTCTATATCATATTGTAGTGGGTGTGTCTATATCATAGTGTAGTGGGTGTGTCTATCATATTGTAGTGGGTGTGTCTATATCATATTGTAGTGGGTGTGTCTATCATATTGTAGTGGGTGTGTCTATATCATCATATTGTAGTGATTGTAGTGGGTGTGTCTATCATATTGTAGTGATTATAGTGGGTGTGTCTATCATATTATAGTGATTGTAGTGGGTGTGTCTATCATATTGTAGTGGGTGTGTCTAATATCATATTGTAATGATTGTAGTGGGTGTGTCTATCATATTGTAGTGGGTGTGTCTATATCATATTGTAGTGATTGTAGTGGGTGTGTCTATCATATTGTAGTGGGTGTGTCTAATATCATATTGTAGTGGGTGTGTCTATCATATTGTAGTGGGTGTGTCTATATCATATTGTAGTGATTGTAGTGGGTGTGTCTATCATATTGTAGTGATTATAGTGGGTGTGTCTATCATATTATAGTGATTGTAGTGGGTGTGTCTATCATATTGTAGTGGGTGTGTCTAATAATAAATAAATAAATAAATAAATAATATCATATTGTAGTGGGTGTGTCTATATCAATATTGTAGTGATTGTAGTGGGTGTGTCTATCATATTATATTATAGTGATTGTAGTGGGTGTGTCTATCATATTGTAGTGGGTGTGTCTAATATCATATTGTAATGATTGTAGTGGGTGTGTCTATCATATTATAGTGATTGTAGTGGGTGTGTCTATCATATTGTAGTGGGTGTGTCTATATCATATTGTAGTGGGTGTGTCTATATCATATTGTAGTGGGTGTGTCTATATCATATTGTAGTGATTGTAGTGGGTGTGTCTATCATATTATAGTGATTGTAGTGGGTGTGTCTATCATATTGTAGTGGGTGTGTCTAATATCATATTGTAGTGGGTGTGTCTATATCATATTGTAGTGATTGTAGTGGGTGTGTCTATCATATTATAGTGATTGTAGTGGGTGTGTCTATCATATTGTAGTGGGTGTGTCTAATATCATATTGTAATGATTGTAGTGGGTGTGTCTATCATATTATAGTGATTGTAGTGGGTGTGTCTATCATATTGTAGTGGGTGTGTCTATATCATATTTGTAGTGGGTGTGTCTATATCATATTGTAGTGGGTGTGTCTATATCATATTGTAGTGATTGTAGTGGGTGTGTCTATCATATTATAGTGATTGTAGTGGGTGTGTCTATCATATTGTAGTGGGGTGTGTCTATTATATTGTAGTGGGTGTGTCTATCATATTGTAGTGGGTGTGTCTAATATCATATTGTAGTGGGTGTGTCTATATCATATTGTAGTGATTGTAGTGGGTGTGTCTATCATATTGTAGTGGGTTGTGTCTAATAAATAAATAAATAAATAAATAAATAATATCATATTGTAGTGGGTGTGTCTATATCATATTGTAGTGATTGTAGTGGGTGTGTCTATCATATTATAGTGATTGTAGTGGGTGTGTCTATCATATTGTAGTGGGTGTGTCTATTATATTGTAGTGGGTGTGTCTATCATATTGTAGTGGGTGTGTCTAATATCATATTGTAGTGGGTGTGTCTATATCATATTGTAGTGATTGTAGTGGGTGTGTCTATCATATTGTAGTGGGTGTGTCTAATAAATAAATAAATAAATAAATAAATAATATCATATTGTAGTGGGTGTGTCTATATCATATTGTAGTGATTGTAGTGGGTGTGTCTATCATATTATAGTGATTGTAGTGGGTGTGTCTATCATATTGTAGTGGGTGTGTCTATATCATATTGTAGTGATTATAGTGGGTGTGTCTATCATATTGTAGTGGGTGTGTCTATTATACAATTACTACAATTAGTAATGATGGTATAATTGTAATGATGGTATAATTGTAAATATCATATTGTAATGATTGTAGTGGGTGTGTCTATCATATTATAGTGATTGTAGTGGGTGTGTCTATCATATTGTAGTGGGTGTGTCTATATCATATTGTAGTGGGTGTGTCTATATCATATTGTAGTGGGTGTGTCTATATCATATTGTAGTGATTGTAGTGGGTGTGTCTATCATATTATAGTGATTGTAGTGGGTGTGTCTATCATATTGTAGTGGGTGTGTCTATTATATTGTAGTGGGTGTGTCTATCATATTGTAGTGGGTGTGTCTAATATCATATTGTAGTGGGTGTGTCTATCATATTGTAGTGGGTGTGTCTATATCATATTGTAGTGATTGTAGTGGGTGTGTCTGTCATATTGTAGTGGGTGTGTCTATATCATATTGTAGTGATTGTAGTGGGTGTGTCTATATCATATTGTAGTGGGTGTGTCTATATCATATTGTAGTGGGTGTGTCTATCATATTGAGTCTGGACTTCCTTCAGAAAATCAGGAGATTAACTGGAAACTGTGTCTGTGTGTGTGTGTCTGTGTGTGTCTGTGTGTGTCTGTGTGTGTGTGTGTGTGTCTGTGTGGGTGTGTCTATATCATATTGTAGTGGGTGTGTCTATATCATAGTGGGTGGGTGTGTCTATATCATATTGTAGTGGGTGTGTCTATCATTATAGTGGGTGTGTCTATATCATATTGTAGTGGGTGTGTCGATCATATTGTAGTGGGTGTGTCTATATCATATTGTAGTGGGTGTGTCTATATCATATTGTAGTGGGTGTGTCTATCATATTGTAGTGGGTGTGTCTATCATATTGTAGTGGGTGTGTCATATTGTAGTGGGTGTGTCTATATCATATTGTAGTGGGTGTGTCTATCATATTGTAGTGGGTGTGTCTATATCATATTGTAGTGGGTGTGTCTATCATATTGTAGTGGGTGTGTCTATCATATTGTAGTGGGTGTGTCTATATCATATTGTAGTGGGTGTGTCTATCATATTGTAGTGGGTGTGTCTATATCATATTGTAGTGGGTGTGTCTATATCATATTGTAGTGGGTGTGTCTAATATCATATTGTAGTGGGTGTGTCTATATCATATTGTAGTGGGTGTCTCTAATATCACATTGTAGTGATTGTAGTGGGTGTGTCTATCATATTGTAGTGGGTGTGTCTATCATATTGTAGTGGGTGTGTCTAATATCATATTGTAGTGGGTGTGTCTATATCATAGTGGGTGGGTGTGTCTATATCATATTGTAGTGGGTGTGTCTATCATTATAGTGGGTGTGTCTATATCATATTGTAGTGGGTGTGTCGATCATATTGTAGTGGGTGTGTCTATATCATATTGTAGTGGGTGTGTCTATATCATATTGTAGTGGGTGTGTCTATCATATTGTAGTGGGTGTGTCTATCATATTGTAGTGGGTGTGTCATATTGTAGTGGGTGTGTCTATATCATATTGTAGTGGGTGTGTCTATCATATTGTAGTGGGTGTGTCTATATCATATTGTAGTGGGTGTGTCTATATCATAGTGGGTGGGTGTGTCTATATCATATTGTAGTGGGTGTGTCTATCATTATAGTGGGTGTGTCTATATCATATTGTAGTGGGTGTGTCGATCATATTGTAGTGGGTGTGTCTATATCATATTGTAGTGGGTGTGTCTATATCATATTGTAGTGGGTGTGTCTAATCATATTGTAGTGGGTGTGTCTATCATATTGTAGTGGGTGTGTCATATTGTAGTGGGTGTGTCTATATCATATTGTAGTGGGTGTGTCTATCATATTGTAGTGGGTGTGTCTATATCATATTGTAGTGGGTGTGTCTATCATATTGTAGTGGGTGTGTCTATCATATTGTAGTGGGTGTGTCTATATCATATTGTAGTGGGTGTGTCTATCATATTGTAGTGGGTGTGTCTATATCATATTGTAGTGGGTGTCTCTAATATCACATTGTAGTGATTGTAGTGGGTGTGTCTATCATATTGTAGTGGGTGTGTCTATCATATTGTAGTGGGTGTGTCTATATCATATTGTAGTGGGTGTGTCTATCATATTGTAGTGGGTGTGTCTATATCATATTGTAGTGGGTGTGTCTATCATATTGTAGTGGGTGTGTCTATCATATTGTAGTGGGTGTGTCTATCATATTGTAGTGGGTGTGTCTATCATATTGTAGTGGGTGTGTCTATCATATTGTAGTGATTGTAGTGGGTGTGTCTATCATATTGTAGTGGGTGTGTCTATATCATATTGTAGTGGGTGTGTCTATCATATTGTAGTGGGTGTGTCTATATCATATTGTAGTGGGTGTGTCTATATCATATTGTAGTGGGTGTGTCTAATATCACATTGTAGTGATTGTAGTGGGTGTGTCTATCATATTGTAGTGGGTGTGTCTATATCATATTGTAGTGGGTGTGTCTAATATCACATTGTAGTGATTGTAGTGGGTGTGTCTATCATATTGTAGTGGGTGTGTCTATCATATTGTAGTGGGTGTGTCTATATCATATTGTAGTGGGTGTGTCTATCATATTGTAGTGGGTGTGTCTATATCATATTGTAGTGGGTGTGTCTATATCATATTGTAGTGGGTGTGTCTATCATATTGTAGTGGGGTGTGTCTATCATATTGTAGTGGGTGTGTCTATATCATATTGTAGTGGGTGTGTCTATCATATTGTATGGGTGTGTCTACTATCATATTGTAGTGGGTGTGTCTATATCATATTGTAGTGGGTGTGTCTAATAATCACATTGTAGTGATTGTAGTGGGTGTGTCTATCATATTGTAGTGGGTGTGTCTATTCATATTGTAGTGGGTGTGTCTATCATATTGTAGTGGGTGTGTCTAATATCATATTGTAGTGGGTGTGTCTATCATATTATAGTGATTGTAGTGGGTGTGTCTATCATATTGTAGTGGGTGTGTCTAATATCACATTGTAGTGATTGTAGTGGGTGTGTCTATCATATTGTAGTGGGTGTGTCTATATCATATTGTAGTGGGTGTGTCTATATCATATTGTAGTGGGTGTGTCTATATCATATTGTAGTGGGTGTGTCTATCATATTGTAGTGGGTGTGTCTATCATATTGTAGTGATTATAGTGGGTGTGTCTATCATATTATAGTGATTGTAGTGGGTGTGTCTATCATATTGTAGTGGGTGTGTCTATATCATATAATGATTGTAGTGGGTGTGTGTCTATCATATTGTAGTGATTATAGTGGGTGTGTCTATCATATTATAGTGATTGTAGTGGGTGTGTCTATCATATTGTAGTGGGTGTGTCTAATATCATATTGTAATGATTGTAGTGGGTGTGTCTATCATATTATAGTGATTGTAGTGGGTGTGTATATCATATTGTAGTGGGTGTGTCTATATCATATTGTAGTGGGTGTGTCTATCATATTGTAGTGGGTGTGTCTATCATATTGTAGTGGGTGTGTCTATCATATTGTAGTGATTGTAGTGGGTGTGTCTATCATATTGTAGTGGGTGTGTCTATATCATATTGTAGTGATTGTAGTGGGTGTGTCTATCATATTGTAGTGGGTGTGTCTATCATATTGTAATGGGTGTGTCTATATCATATTGTAGTGATTGTAGTGGGTGTGTCTATCATATTGTAGTGATTATAGTGGGTGTGTCTATCATATTATAGTGATTGTAGTGGGTGTGTCTATCATATTGTAGTGGGTGTGTCTAATATCATATTGTAATGATTGTAGTGGGTGTGTCTATCATATTATAGTGATTGTAGTGGGTGTGTCTATCATATTGTAGTGGGTGTGTCTATATCATATTGTAGTGGGTGTGTCTATATCATATTGTAGTGGGTGTGTCTATATCATATTGTAGTGATTGTAGTGGGTGTGTCTAATATCATATTGTAGTGGGTGTGTCTATCATATTGTAGTGGGTGTGTCTATATCATATTGTAGTGGGTGTGTCTAATATCACATTGTAGTGATTGTAGTGGGTGTGTCTATCATATTGTAGTGGGTGTGTCTATCATATTGTAGTGGGTGTGTCTATATCATATTGTAGTGGGTGTGTCTATCATATTGTAGTGGGTGTGTCTATATCATATTGTAGTGGGTGTGTCTATATCATATTGTAGTGGGTGTGTCTATCATATTGTAGTGGGTGTGTCTATCATATTGTAGTGGTGGATGTGTCTATTCATATTGTAGTGGGTGTGTCTATCATATTGTAGTGGGTGTGTCTATATCATATTGTAGTGGGTGTGTCTATATCATATTGTAGTGGGTGTGTCTAATATCACATTGTAGTGATTGTAGTGGGTGTGTCTATCATATTGTAGTGGGTGTGTCTATATCATATTGTAGTGGGTGTGTCTATCATATTGTAGTGGGTGTGTCTAATATCATATTGTAGTGGGTGTGTCTATCATATTATAGTGATTGTAGTGGGTGTGTCTATCATATTGTAGTGGGTGTGTCTAATATCACATTGTAGTGATTGTAGTGGGTGTGTCTATCATATTGTAGTGATTATAGTGGGTGTGTCTATCATATTATAGTGATTGTAGTGGGTGTGTCTATCATATTGTAGTGGGTGTGTCTAATATCATATTGTAATGATTGTAGTGGGTGTGTCTATCATATTGTAGTGGGTGTGTCTATATCATATTGTAGTGATTATAGTGGGTGTGTCTATCATATTGTAGTGGGTGTGTCTATCATATTGTAGTGGGTGTGTCTATCATATTGTAGTGGGTGTGTCTATCATATTGTAGTGATTGTAGTGGGTGTGTCTATCATATTATAGTGATTGTAGTGGGTGTGTCTATCATATTATAGTGATTGTAGTGGGTGTGTCTATATCATATTGTAGTGGGTGTGTCTATATCATATTGTAGTGGGTGTGTCTATATCATATTGTAGTGATTGTAGTGGGTGTGTCTAATATCATATTGTAGTGGGTGTGTCTATCATATTGTAGTGGGTGTGTCTATATCATATTGTAGTGATTGTAGTGGGTGTGTCTAATATCATATTGTAGTGGGTGTGTCTATCATATTGTAGTGGGTGTGTCTATATCATATTGTAGTGATTGTAGTGGGTGTGTCTATCATATTGTAGTGATTATAGTGGGTGTGTCTATCATATTATAGTGATTGTAGTGGGTGTGTCTATCATATTGTAGTGGGTGTGTCTAATATCATATTGTAGTGATTATAGTGGGTGTGTCTATCCATATTGTAGTGGGTGTGTCTATTATATTGTAGTGGGTGTGTCTATCATATTGTAGTGGGTGTGTCTAATATCATATTGTAGTGGGTGTGTCTATCATATTGTAGTGGGTGTCTATCATATTGTAGTGGGTGTGTCTATATCATATTGTAGTGGGTGTGTCTATATCATATTGTAGTGGGTGTGTCTATCATATTGTAGTGGGTGTGTCTATATCATATTGTAGTGGGTGTGTCTATCATATTGTAGTGGGTGTGTCTATATCATATTGTAGTGATTGTAGTGGGTGTGTCTATCATATTGTAGTGGGTGTGTCTATCATATTGTAGTGGGTGTGTCTATATCATATTGTAGTGGGTGTGTCTAATATCATATTGTAGTGGGTGTGTCTATATCATATTGTAGTGGGTGTGTCTAATATCACATTGTAGTGATTGTAGTGGGTGTGTCTATCATTGTAGTGGGTGTGTCTATCATATTGTAGTGGGTGTGTCTATCATATTGTAGTGGGTGTGTCTAATATCACATTGTAGTGATTGTAGTGGGTGTGTCTATCATATTGTAGTGGGTGTGTCTATCATATTGTAGTGGGTGTGTCTAATATCACATTGTAGTGATTGTAGTGGGTGTGTCTATCATATTGTAGTGGGTGTGTCTATCATATTGTAGTGGGTGTATCTACCATATTGTAGTGATTGTAGTGGGTGTGTCTATCATATTGTAGTGGGTGTGTCTATATCATATTGTAGTGGGTGTGTCTATCATATTGTAGTGGGTGTGTCTTTATCATATTGTAGTGGGTGTGTCTATATCATATTGTAGTGGGTGTGTCTATCATATTGTAGTGGGTGTGTCTATCATATTGTAGTGATTCTAGTGGGTGTGTCTATCATATTATAGTGATTGTAGTGGGTGTGTCTATCATATTGTAGTGGGTGTGTCTAATATCCTATTGTAATGATTGTAGTGGGTGTGTCTATCATATTATAGTGTTTGTAGTGGGTGTGTCTATCAAATTGTAGTGGGTGTGTCTATTATATTGTAGTGGGTGTGTCTATCATATTGTAGTGGGTGTGTCTAATATCATATTGTAGTGGGTGTGTCTATCATATTGTAGTGGGTGTGTCTATATCATATTGTAGTGATTGTAGTGGGTGTGTCTATCATATTGTAGTGGGTGTGTCTATATCATATTGTAGTGATTGTAGTGGGTGTGTCTATCATATTGTAGTGGGTGTGTCTATATCATATTGTAGTGATTGTAGTGGGTGTGTCTATATCATATTGTAGTGGGTGTGTCTATATCATATTGTAGTGGGTGTGTCTATCATATTGAGTCTGGACTTCCTTCAGAAAATCAGGAGATTAACTGGAAACTGTGTCTGTGTGTGTGTGTCTGTGTGTGTCTGTGTGTGTCTGTGTGTGTGTGTGTGTGTGTGTGTGTCTGTGTCTGTGTGTGTGTGGGTGTGTCTATATCATATTGTAGTGGGTGTGTCTATATCATAGTGTAGTGGGTGTGTCTATCATATTGTAGTGGGTGTGTCTATATCATATTGTAGTGGGTGTGTCTATCATATTGTAGTGGGTGTGTCTATATCATATTGTAGTGATTGTAGTGGGTGTGTCTATCATATTGTAGTGATTATAGTGGGTGTGTCTATCATATTATAGTGATTGTAGTGGGTGTGTCTATCATATTGTAGTGGGTGTGTCTAATATCATATTGTAATGATTGTAGTGGGTGTGTCTATCATATTGTAGTGGGTGTGTCTATATCATATTGTAGTGATTGTAGTGGGTGTGTCTATCATATTGTAGTGGGTGTGTCTAATATCATATTGTAGTGGGTGTGTCTATCATATTGTAGTGGGTGTGTCTATATCATATTGTAGTGATTGTAGTGGGTGTGTCTATCATATTGTAGTGATTATAGTGGGTGTGTCTATCATATTGTAGTGGGTGTGTCTATCATATTGTAGTGGGTGTGTCTAATAAATAAATAAATAAATAAATAAATAATATCATATTGTAGTGGGTGTGTCTATATCATATTGTAGTGATTGTAGTGGGTGTGTCTATCATATTATAGTGATTGTAGTGGGTGTGTCTATCATATTGTAGTGGGTGTGTCTAATATCATATTGTAATGATTGTAGTGGGTGTGTCTATCATATTATAGTGATTGTAGTGGGTGTGTCTATCATATTGTAGTGGGTGTGTCTATATCATATTGTAGTGGGTGTGTCTATATCATATTGTAGTGGGTGTGTCTATATCATATTGTAGTGATTGTAGTGGGTGTGTCTATCATATTATAGTGATTGTAGTGGGTGTGTCTATCATATTGTAGTGGGTGTGTCTAATATCATATTGTAGTGGGTGTGTCTATATCATATTGTAGTGATTGTAGTGGGGTGTGTCTATCATATTATAGTGATTGTAGTGGAGTGGGTGTGTCTATCATATTGTAGTGGGTGTGTCTAATATCATATTGTAATGATTGTAGTGGGTGTGTCTATCATATTATAGTGATTGTAGTGGGTGTGTCTATCATATTGTAGTGGGTGTGTCTATATCATATTGTAGTGGGTGTGTCTATATCATATTGTAGTGGGTGTGTCTATATCATATTGTAGTGATTGTAGTGGGTGTGTCTATCATATTATAGTGATTGTAGTGGGTGTGTCTATCATATTGTAGTGGGTGTGTCTATTATATTGTAGTGGGTGTGTCTATCATATTGTAGTGGGTGTGTCTAATATCATATTGTAGTGGGTGTGTCTATATCATATTGTAGTGATTGTAGTGGGTGTGTCTATCATATTGTAGTGGGTGTGTCTAATAAATAAATAAATAAATAAATAAATAATATCATATTGTAGTGGGTGTGTCTATATCATATTGTAGTGATTGTAGTGGGTGTGTCTATCATATTATAGTGATTGTTAGTGGGTGTGTCTATCATATTGTAGTGGGTGTGTCTATTATATTGTAGTGGGTGTGTCTATCATATTGTAGTGGGTGTGTCTAATATCATATTGTAGTGGGTGTGTCTAATATCATATTGTAATGATTGTAGTGGGTGTGTCTATCATATTGTAGTGGGTGTGTCTAATAAATAAATAAATAAATAAATAAATAATATCATATTGTAGTGGGTGTGTCTATATCATATTGTAGTGATTGTAGTGGGTGTGTCTATCATATTATAGTGATTGTAGTGGGTGTGTCTATCATATTGTAGTGGGTGTGTCTATATCATATTGTAGTGATTATAGTGGGTGTGTCTATCATATTGTAGTGGGTGTGTCTATTATATTGTAGTGGGTGTGTCTATCATATTGTAGTGGGTGTGTCTAATATCATATTGTAGTGGGTGTGTCTATCATATTGTAGTGGGTGTGTCTATATCATATTGTAGTGATTGTAGTGGGTGTGTCTATCATATTGTAGTGGGTGTGTCTATATCATATTGTAGTGATTATAGTGGGTGTGTCTATCATATTGTAGTGGGTGTGTCTATCATATTGTAGTGGGTGTGTCTAATATCATATTGTAGTGGGTGTGTCTATCATATTGTAGTGGGTGTGTCTATATCATATTGTAGTGATTATAGTGGGTGTGTCTATCATATTGTAGTGGGTGTGTCTATCATATTGTAGTGGGTGTGTCTATATCATATTGTAGTGATTGTAGTGGGTGTGTCTATATCATATTGTAGTGGGTGTGTCTATATCATATTGTAGTGATTGTAGTGGGTGTGTCTATCATATTGTAGTGGGTGTGTCTATATCATATTGTAGTGATTGTAGTGGGTGTGTCTATCATATTGTAGTGGGTGTGTCTATATCATATTGTAGTGATTGTAGTGGGTGTGTCTATCATATTGTAGTGGGTGTGTCTAATATCATATTGTAGTGGGTGTGTCTATCATATTGTAGTGGGTGTGTCTATATCATATTGTAGTGATTGTAGTGGGTGTGTCTATCATATTGTAGTGATTATAGTGGGTGTGTCTATCATATTATAGTGATTGTAGTGGGTGTGTCTATCATATTGTAGTGGGTGTGTCTAATAAATAAATAAATAAATAAATAAATAATATCATATTGTAGTGGGTGTGTCTATATCATATTGTAGTGATTGTAGTGGGTGTGTCTATCATATTATAGTGATTGTAGTGGGTGTGTCTATCATATTGTAGTGGGTGTGTCTAATATCATATTGTAATGATTGTAGTGGGTGTGTCTATCATATTATAGTGATTGTAGTGGGTGTGTCTATCATATTGTAGTGGGTGTGTCTATATCATATTGTAGTGGGTGTGTCTATATCATATTGTAGTGGGTGTGTCTATATCATATTGTAGTGGGTGTGTCTATATCATATTGTAGTGGGTGTGTCGATCATATTGTAGTGGGTGTGTCTATATCATATTGTAGTAGTGGGTGTGTCTATATCATATTGTAGTGGGTGTGTCTATCATATTGTAGTGGGTGTGTCTATCATATTGTAGTGGGTGTGTCATATTGTAGTGGGTGTGTCTATATCATATTGTAGTGGGTGTGTCTATATCATATTGTAGTGGGTGTGTCTAATATCATATTGTAGTGGGTGTGTCTATATCATATTGTAGTGGGTGTGTCTAATATCACATTGTAGTGGGTGTGTCTATATCATATTGTAGTGGGTGTGTCTATCATATTGTAGTGGGTGTGTCTATCATATTGTAGTGGGTGTGTCATATTGTAGTGGGTGTGTCTATATCATATTGTAGTGGGTGTGTCTATATCATATTGTAGTGGGTGTGTCTAATATCATATTGTAGTGGGTGTGTCTATATCATATTGTAGTGGGTGTGTCTAATATCACATTGTAGTGATTGTAGTGGGTGTGTCTATCATATTGTAGTGGGTGTGTCTATCATATTGTAGTGGGTGTGTCTATATCATATTGTAGTGGGTGTGTCTATCATATTGTAGTGGGTGTGTCTATCATATTGTAGTGGGTGTGTCTATCATATTGTAGTGGGTGTGTCTATATCATATTGTAGTGGGTGTGTCTATCATATTGTAGTGGGTGTGTCTATATCATATTGTAGTGGGTGTGTCTATATCATATTGTAGTGGGTGTGTCTATATCATATTGTAGTGGGTGTGTCTAATATCACATTGTAGTGGGTGTGTCTATCATATTGTAGTGGGTGTGTCTATATCATATTGTAGTGGGTGTGTCTATCATATTGTAGTGGGTGTGTCTATATCATATTGTAGTGGGTGTGTCTATATCATATTGTAGTGGGTGTGTCTATCATATTGTAGTGGGTGTGTCTATATCATATTGTAGTGGGTGTGTCTATATCATATTGTAGTGGGTGTGTCTATCATATTGTAGTGGGTGTGTCTATCATATTGTAGTGGGTGTGTCTATATCATATTGTGTGGGTGTGTCTATATCATATTGTAGTGGGTGTGTCTATATCATATTGTAGTGGGTGTGTCTATATCATATTGTAGTGATTGTAGTGGGTGTGTCTGTCATATTGTAGTGGGTGTGTCTATCATATTGTAGTGGGTGTGTCTATCATATTGTAGTGGGTGTGTCTATCATATTGTAGTGGGTGTGTCTATATCATATTGTAGTGGGTGTGTCTATCATATTGTAGTGGGTGTCTATATCATATTGTAGTGGGTGTGTCTATCATATTGTAGTGGGTGTGTCTATATCATATTGTAGTGGGTGTGTCTATATCATATTGTAGTGATTGTAGTGGGTGTGTCTATCATATTGTAGTGGGTGTCTATCATATTGTAGTGGGTGTGTCTATATCATATTGTAGTGGGTGTGTCTATATTATATTGTAGTGGGTGTGTCTATATCATATTGTAGTGGGTGTGTCTATATCATATTGTAGTGGGTGTCTATATCATATTGTAGTGGGTGTGTCTATATCATATTGTAGTGGGTGTGTCTATATCATATTGTAGTGGGTGTGTCTATCATATTGTAGTGGGTGTCTATCATATTGTAGTGGGTGTGTCTATATCATATTGTAGTGGGTGTGTCTATCATATTGTAGTGGGTGTGTCTATCATATTGTAGTGGGTGTGTCTATATCATATTGTAGTGGGTGTGTCTATCATATTGTAGTGGGTGTGTCTATATCATATTGTAGTGATTGTAGTGGGTGTGTCTATCATATTGTAGTGGGTGTGTCTATCATATTGTAGTGGGTGTGTCTATATCATATTGTAGTGGGTGTGTCTAATATCATATTGTAGTGGGTGTGTCTATATCATATTGTAGTGGGTGTGTCTAATATCACATTGTAGTGATTGTAGTGGGTGTGTCTATCATATTGTAGTGGGTGTGTCTATCATATTGTAGTGGGTGTGTCTATCATATTGTAGTGGGTGTGTCTAATATCACATTGTAGTGATTGTAGTGGGTGTGTCTATCATATTGTAGTGGGTGTGTCTATCATATTGTAGTGGGTGTGTCTAATATCACATTGTAGTGATTGTAGTGGGTGTGTCTATCATATTGTAGTGGGTGTGTCTATCATATTGTAGTGGGTGTATCTACCATATTGTAGTGATTGTAGTGGGTGTGTCTATCATATTGTAGTGGGTGTGTCTATATCATATTGTAGTGGGTGTGTCTATCATATTGTAGTGGGTGTGTCTTTATCATATTGTAGTGGGTGTGTCTATATCATATTGTAGTGGGTGTGTCTATCATATTGTAGTGGGTGTGTCTATCATATTGTAGTGATTCTAGTGGGTGTGTCTATCATATTATAGTGATTGTAGTGGGTGTGTCTATCATATTGTAGTGGGTGTGTCTAATATCCTATTGTAATGATTGTAGTGGGTGTGTCTATCATATTATAGTGTTTGTAGTGGGTGTGTCTATCAAATTGTAGTGGGTGTGTCTATATCATATTGTAGTGGGGGTGTCTATATCATATTGTAGTGGGTGTGTCTATATCATATTGTAGTGATTGTAGTGGGTGTGTCTATCATATTGTAGTGGGTGTGTCTAATATCATATTGTAGTGGGTGTGTCTATATCATATTGTAGTGATTGTAGTGGGTGTGTCTATCATATTGTAGTGGGTGTGTCTATATCATATTGTAGTGATTGTAGTGGGTGTGTCTATCATATTGTAGTGATTATAGTGGGTGTGTCTATCATATTATAGTGATTGTAGTGGGTGTGTCTATCATATTGTAGTGGGTGTGTCTAATATCATATTGTAATGATTGTAGTGGGTGTGTCTATCATATTGTAGTGGGTGTGTCTATATCATATTGTAGTGGGTGTGTCTATCATATTGTAGTGGGTGTGTCTATATCATATTGTAGTGGGTGTGTCTATCATATTGTAGTGGGTGTGTCTATATCATATTGTAGTGGGTGTGTCTATCATATTGTAGTGGGTGTGTCTATATCATATTGTAGTGGGTGTGTCTATCATATTGAGTCTGGTCTTCCTTCAGAAAATCAGGAGATTAACTGGAAACTGTGTCTGTGTGTGTGTGTCTGTCTGTGTGTGTCTGTGTGTCTCTGTGTGTGTGTGTACCTGTGTCTGTGTGTGTCTGTGTGTGTGTCTGTGTGTCTCTGTGTGTGTGTGTACCTGTGTCTGTGTCTGTGTGTGTGTGTGTGTGTGTGTGTGTGTGTGTGTGTGTGTGTGTGTGTGTGTGTACCTGTGTCTGTGTGTGTGTGTGTGTGTGTGTGTGTGTGTGTGTGTGTGTGTGTGTGTGTGTGTCTGTGTGTGTGTGTGTGTGTGTGTGTGTGTGTGTACCTGGGGTGAAGGCTCTGTGGTACTGATACAGATCCTCTCCTCTGAGCTCCTCAGCAATCAGTCTGATCTTCAGTCTCACTCCGTCCAGCTTCAAATCAGCTTCATTTAGCACCTCCTCCACGTCTGGGACACTGCAGGGAAAAACATTCACATCAGGTTAGATTATCTACTGGAATAAGATGGACATTTAAAGGTGCACTTTGCAAAAACCACTCCGCCATTTCCTGGTCGCTAAAATTTTAATAGTTTGTCTAATTTCAGGTTGTGACAAAACAAGCTAGTGTAGTGTAGAGAATCATTGGACCATCTAAACCGCTGGGAAATAGATTTTCTATAAACAAAAATATTGTATTTTCAGCTGTTTGAAGCTGGTGTACAAAACTGAAAGCAAAAGACACAAAAACGAAACTTAAGAATGAACAGGAAGCATAGAAATAGCGCACATAGAACAGATCTACCGCTTCTCAGACTTGCTTTCAATGAGAATGACAGATCTATAACTCACATTTCTATGTGAATTTGGTCCGGTCACCCAAAAAGTTACATATTGCAGCTTTAATCAATGCATCAACAAACAAAAATAAAATGATTTGGCTAACCTAGATGATATTTAACACTGCATTTGATTTTAAACCATTAGAAGTGACCAACTATATGATATTATATTTTTCTTATACAGACTTTTTCCTTTCCCCTTGCTGCTGAGGAGCCCCTAAGGACCCTGGCAGACCCCAGTTTGTAGTTCAGACAATTTACCTGGTGACTCTGTGCAGTAGAAATATTGTCCTCTTGCTTTCGATGGTGATGTCTCTGCTGAGTTTGACCAGGCGCTCATGCTTGTCATGCTTGGTGTCTAGGTCCTGCTGGAACACTGGTAGAAATATCTGATTAGTAGGCTGCATATCATTCTCTTCCTACCATAACTATATGTTATCATGAAGCAAATTAAAACGTAAAGTCCATTTTTAAGCATACAGCAAGAGGAGAGAGGAGGAGGTGGAGACGGGGGTGGGAGAAGGAGGAGTGAACTCTGGGCTGATTCTAAATTCTTTCTCACATCAATCAGTGTAACCGAAGGTACCACAGAAAGTTATCTAGTAGATACCTTTGAATGCAGCTATCACAGGTGATGTCAGGTTAGCTCCTGTGTCGCGGTCATCTGTTTTCTGAGTTGTCTTCATCCGAGGACACCCTTCACCTGAGGAGAGAGACAGGGAGATTACAAATGAGGTAACCCCTTCACCTGAGGAGAGAGACAGGGAGATTCCAGATGAGGTCACCTCTTCACCTGAGGAGAGAGACAGGGAGATTACAGGTGAGGTCACCCCTTCACCTGAGGAGAGAGACACGGAGATTACAGATGAGGTCACCCCTTCACCTGAGGAGAGAGACACGGAGATTACAGATGAGGATACCCTTCACCTGAGGAGAGAGACAGGAAGATTACAGATGAAAGATTCATATTATATTTAAGCATTAAGGCCCGAGTGGGTGTGGTATATGGCCAACATACCACGGCGAAGGGCTGTTCTTTCGCACGATGCAACACGGAGTGCCTGGGCACAGCCCTTAGCTGTGGTATATTGGCCATATACCACAAACCCCTGAGGTGCCTTATTGCTATTATAAACTGGTTACCAACGTAATTAGAAGAGTAAAAATAAATGTTTTGTCATACCCATGGTATATGGTCTGTGATAAACTGGGTGGTTCGAGCCCTGAATACTGATTGGCTGACAGCTGTGGTATATCAGACCGTATACCATGGGTATGACAAAACATTAGTTTTTACTGCTCTAATGACGTTGGTAACCAGTTTATTATAGCAATAAGGCACCTCAGGGGTTTGTGGTATATGGCCAATATACCACGGCTAAGGGCTGTATCCAGGCACTCCGCGTTGCGTCATACTGAGAACATCCCTTAGCCGTGGTATATTGTCCATCTACCACACCCCCTCGGGACTTATTGCTTAAATATAGCTAGTGTAGGCTTTATGGGACAAACATGATTAGCTAGCTAGCTATGTGAATTCCACATTTATGCCCCGCATCAAATCCAGAGCATAGCGATTTTACACATCATACATAATGTTAATAATTAATTTGTTTACCTTCGCGCTTGCTCATAACTTCTATATAATCGTATTATCGTACAGGAATGTTGTTATTTTACAGTTACCTAGCTAGCAGCATTTGACTACAACCTGAAGCGACTGTTTACTTGTGATTGCGTCCAAGTTGAAGAGGCATGATACACATGTCAATTGCCTTAATCATTAGAGTTATTTTGAGTCATAAAATATATTTTCCAAAGAACAGAAGGATACGAGAAGATGACTGAAAAACCTTATACAATGTCTGCATTATTTTATATAATGTAGAATAGTAAACACAAAGCTTTGGTGGATTGAAATGTTCCGGCATTCCTAGGGGCACCCCATTCTGTTGGGACGATGGATTTTGGGAAATGTAGTTTCTAGTGGAAGAGACGTGGTGTCCGTTTTGATCAGGTTTTTGATCAAACATTATAATAATAATAATATGCCATTTAGAAGACGCTTTTATCCAAAGCGACTTACAGTCATGCGTGCATACATTTTTGTGTATGGGTGGTCCCGGGGATCGAACCCACTACCCTGGCGTTACAAGCGCCGTGCTCTACCAGCTGAGCTACAGAGGACCACATTAAAATAATTCATTCAATGGTTCTAGTCTGTAAGTAATTTTAAATGCTAAACATGCTGGATTCCAATTAATAAAAATGTATTTGTCAACTTTTGTTCAAAATAGATAGGCTACATAAGCATAATTTCCATTTGCCTATAGCCTATGTAATAAATCAGCCTATACTCACACATCTCCCGGCCTTGTAATAAATCAGCCTATACTCACACATCTCCCGGCCTTGTAATACATCAGCCTATACTCACACATCTCCCGGCCTTGTAATACATCAGCCTATACTCACACATCTCCCGGCCTTGTAATACATCAGCCTATACTCACAAATCTCCCGGCCTTGTAATACATCAGCCTATACTCACAAATCTCCCGGCCTTGTAATACTTAGGTTCAGACTACAGAGCACGAAATTTACAGACACAGTAATAATAGGCCAGAAATAAAAAAAATCCTTTATTTTGTAATGTTTGCATTTTATTTCCAAATCTATTTTAGTCTACATCTGTTAAATAGTTAGTAGACTTAAATGACGAAACTGGGACTTTGTAACCTCTATTATTGGACAGATCAGATTATCTCGCTCTCTCTCTTCTCTCTCTCTCTCTCTCTCAATTCAATTTCAATTTAAGGGCTTTATTGGCATGGGAAACGTGTGTTAACATTGCCAAAGTAAGTGAAGTAGATAATAAACTAAAGTGAAATTAACAATAAATATTAACAGTAAACATTACACTCACAGAAGTTTCAAAAGAATAAAGACATTTCAAATGTCATATTATGTCTATATACAGTGTTGTAACGATGTGCAAATAGTTAAAGTACAAAAGGGAAAATAAATAAACATATTGTTTACAATGGTGTTTGTTCTTCACTGGTTGCCCTTTTCTTGTGGCAACAGGTCACAAATCTTGCAGCTGTGATGGCACACTGTGGTATTTCACCCAATGGATAAGGGAGTTTATCAAAATTGGGTTTGTTTTCGAATTGTTTGTGGGTCTGTGTAATCTGAAGGAAATATGTGTCTCTAATATGGTCATATATTTGGCAGGAGGTTAGGAAGTGCAGCTCAGTCCCGAGGAAACCCGGCCTCCTGCCTGGTGCCACCTGCCTGGTGCCATCTTGGAGCCGTGCCTCCTGCCTGGTGCCTCCTGCCTGGTGCCACCTGCCTGGTGCCATCTTGGAGCCGTGCCTCCTGCCTGGTGCCTCCTGCCTGGTGCCACCTGCCTGGTGCCATCTTGGAGCCGTGCCTCCTGCATGGTGCCACCTGCCTGGTGCCATCTTGGAGCCGTGCCACCTGCCTGGTGCCATCTTGGAGCCGTGCCACCTGCCTGGTGCCATCTTGGAGCCGTGCCTCCTGCCTGGTGCCACCTGCCTGGTGCCATCTTGGAGCCGTGCCTCCTGCCTGGTGCCTCCTGCCTGGTGCCATCTTGGAGCCGTGCCTCCTGCCTGGTGCCACCTGCCTGGTGCCATCTTGGAGCCGTGCCTCCTGCCTGGTGCCTCCTGCCTGGTGCCTCCTGCCTGGTGCCATCTTGGAGCCGTGCCTCCTGCCTGGTGCCTCCTGCCTGGTGCCTCCTGCCTGGTGCCTCCTGCCTGGTGCCATCTTGGAGCCGTGCCTCCTCGTGGGCTGCACTGAATAGTGATGCAGAGTAGATGCCAGTTCAGTTATGGCAATGCATGAAGTGCATTTACTTTCATTTCACATGGTGCACAGAAGGCTTTATTTTTTCTATGAACAAAATGTCAAATTATGTTATGCACATTTTAATACAGAATGTAGGCCTATAAAAACTGAGAGGAGATTTTGAGGAGATAATTAGATTATTTCTGTAATATATTAGCACACTGAGGCAGGGATGCGGGTAGAAGAACCACGTTTATCAGTTGTCATGGATCAAGTGCAAGTACAGATGATCACATGTAGTAATTAGTAACAGCGCCACCCTCTGGTCCTCCAGGGAAGTACATGTACACACATTACAGTTTTTTTTTCTAAAAACAATTTTTTCTTCCAACTCAGTGTTTCACAACATAACATAGATATCACAATTGTCATCACATTGTTATTATTAATGTATTTTCAATGTTTTATTTATTATTTTCAATAGTCTTTTCAGTATAGTCTTTTCAGTATAATATTTTCAGTACTGGTGGCGTTTTGGCATTCTGATAGGTCTTCCATAACGAGTTGATGTCACCTGGTCTTCCATAACGAGTTGATGTCACCTGGTGTGTCAGTGTTTACATTGTTGCTTTCCACTGTTTGTTCAAATCAAATCAAATTGTATTACTCAAATGCACCGAATACAACAGCTGAAGACCTTACACTGAAACGCTTACTTACAAGCCCTTAACCAACAATGCCGTTGTAAGAAAAATAAGTGTTGAGTAAAAAATGCAAACAGTCCAGATAGCCATTTGATTAGCTGTTCAGTAGTCTTATGGCTTGGGAGTAGAAGCTGTTAAGAAGCCTTTTGGTCCTAGACTTGGCGCTCCGGTACCGCTTGCCGTGCGGTAGCAGAGAGAACAGTCTATGACTAAGGTGGCTGGAGTCTTTGACAATTTTTAGGGCCTTCCTCTGACACCGCCTGATATAGAGGTCCTGGATGGCAGGGAGCTTGGCCCCAGTGATGTATCAATCAATCAATCAATCAATCAATCAATCATTTATTTATAAAGCCCTTTTTACATCAGCAGATGTCACAAAGTGCTACACAGAAACCCAGCCTAAAACCCCAAACAGCAGCAATGCAGATGCAGAAGCACGTTGGCTAGGAAGAGCTCCCTAGAAGGCAGGAACCTAGGAAGAAACCTAGAGCGGAACCAGGCTCTGAGGGGTGGCCAGTCCTCTTCTGGCTGTGCCGGGTGGAGATTATATAACAGTACATGGCCATTAAGGCCAGCATTTTCTCCAAGACGTTCATAGATGACCAGCAGGGTCAAATAATAATCACAGTGGTTGTAGAGGTTGCAACAGGTCAGTACATCAGGAGTAAATGTCACATGGCTTTTCATAGCCGGGCATTTAGAGGTTGAAATAGCAGCTGCGGTAGAGAGAGAGAGTCAAACAGCAGGTCCGGGACAAGGTAGCACGTCCGGTGAACAGGTCAGGGTTCCATAGCCGCAGGCAGAAGAGTTGAAACTGGAGCAGCAGCACGACCAGGTGGACTGGGGACAGCCAGGAGTCATCAGGCCGGGTAGTCCTGAGGCATGATCCTAGGGCTTAGGTCCTCCGGGATGGGAGGGAGAGAGGGAGAGAGGGAGAGGACTGGGGACAGCCAGGAGTCATCAGGCCAGGTAGGCCTGAGGCATGGTCCTAGGGCTCAGGTCCTCCGGGAGGGGAGGGAGAGAGGGAGAGGGCCGTGCATACTACCCTCTGTAGTGCCTTGCGGTCGGAGGCCGAGCAGTTACCATACCAGGCAGTGATGCAACCAGTCAGGATGCTCTTCGTGGTGCAGCTGTATAACTTGAGGACCAATGCCAAATATTTTCAGTCTCCTGAGGGGCAATTGGCTTTGTCGTGCCCTCTTCACGACTGTCTTGGTGTGTTTGAACCATGATAGTTTGTTGGTGATGTGGACAACAAGGAACTTGAAGCTCTCAACCTGCTCCAGTACAGCCCCATCGATGAGAATGGGGGCGTGCTCGGTCCTCCTTTTCCTGTAGTCCACAATTATCTCCTTCTTGGTCACGTTGAGGGAGAGGTTGTTATTCTGGCACCACACTGCCAGGTCTCTGACCTCCTCCCTATAGGCTGTCTCCTCGTTGTCGGTGATCAGGCCTACCACTGTTGTGTCGTCGGCAAACTTAATGATGGTGTTGGAGTCGTGCCTAGCCATGCAGTCATGGGTGAACAGGGAGTACAGGAGGGGACTGAGCACACACCCCTGAGGGGCCCCCGTGTTGAGGATCAGCATGGAAGATGTATTGTTACGTACCCTTACCACCTGGGGGCGGCCCGTCAGGAAGTCCAGGATCCAGTTGCAGAGGGAGGTGTTTAGTCCCAGGGTCCTTAGCTTAGTGAGAAGCTTTGAGGGCACTATGGTGTTGAACACTGAGCTGTGGTAAATGAATAGCATTCTCACGTAGGTGTTCCTTTTGTCCAGGTGGGAAAGGGCAGTGTGGAGTGCAATAGAGATTGCATCATCTGTGGTTCTGTTGGGGCAGTATGCAAATTGGAGTGGGTCTAGGGTTTCTGGGATAATGGTGTTGATGTGAGCCATGACCAGCCTTTCAAAACACTTCATGGCTACAGATGTGAGTGCTACAGGTTGGTAGTCATTTAGGCAGGTTACCTTAGTGTTCTTGGGCACAGGGACTATGGTGGTCTGCTTGAAACATGTTGGTATTACAGACTTAGTGAAGAAAATGTCAGTGAAGACACTTGCCAGTTGGTCAGCGCATGCTCGGAGTACACGTCCTGGTAATCCGTCTGGCCCTGCGGCCTTGTGAATGTTGACCTGCTTAAAGGTCTTACAGCGGCTACGGAGAGCGTGATCACACAGTCGTCCGGAACAGCTGATGCTCTCATGCATGCTTCAGTGTTGCTTGCCTCGAAGCAAGCATATAAGTTGTTTTGTTGTTGTTGGTGCTGGAGAACACACAGGTGAGTAGTTTTCTTCCAGGCTGACACTTGTTTCAGGTTCTCTTTCCACAGGATAAGGTAAGTCCATTATGGTTTCTGAGTGTCTTTCATGTGTTTTTAACAGGTGTCTCCGGTTCCTTCTGTAGATTCACTCGTTTGGTGTTTGTACTATGTAATTTATGACCTTGGCTGGTCATGTAGTCCAAGTACAATTGCTGGTTGCCATTTGTTGTCTTGTCTGATCTGACTCATTCTGCCTTGGTCAAAGTAGTGTTTTTGTCTCTGTTGTCCGTTTGTGAGACGGCTCCTGACGTGCTGATAGAGTCCTGGCGTTAACAATCTCTTTGATGTTGGAATCTTTGTCTTCAGCCTTCTTCCCATTGGTAGTTATGCAGGTGAGAGACCTGCTCCATCCAGGGGTGTGTTTCTGTACTCAGGGAGAGCTATGTAAGGATCTCCGTTGCTGTCTTGTGCTTTTTTTCAACAGGTTCTTCACAGTCTGAACAGCTCTCTCAGCTTGGCCGCTTGACTGTGGAAATCTAGGTCTCCACGTGACATGTTTGAACTCCCAGCTGGTAGAGAACTCTGACATTTCTTGACTCACCAACTGTCTTCCACTGTCGGAGCACAAAACGTCGGGCAGCCCATGCCTTGTGAAGATTGACTTTAGTGCTGTAATGATGTGTTTACTTGTTGTCCCACTGAGCTTGGAGATTTCTGGGTATTTTGAGTAGTAATCCACACATGGTAGATCCGCTGTGTCGTTGTATTGGAAGAGGTCCCCTCCAACTTTGGACCAAGCTCTCTCTGGGACTGGATGAGACATGAGTGGCTCTCTTTGGTTGTTGTTTTTGTGTGTGTTGCAGACTGCACATTTTGTTACAACATCTTCAGTCTGTTTAGCCATGCCCGGCCAGAACAGAACATCCCGTTCAGTCTTCAGTCTGTTTAGCCATGCCCAGCCAGAACAGAACATCCCGTTCAGTCTTCAGTCTGTTTAGCCATGCCCGGCCAGAACAGAACATCCCGTTCAGTCTTCAGTCTGTTTAGCCATGCCTGGCCAGAACAGAACATCCCGTTCAGCTTGTTCCTTACATTCACATGTGTGCTTCATGGATTTTTTCCATAATTTCGTCTCTCATTTTCTGAGGAACGACAAGTTTTGAACTTTTGAACAGCTGAATATGTCAAGTCCTCTGTGAAGGTCCAGTAGTGCTGTATTTTCTTTGCAGCGTTCCCTCTCGTGTCTGGCCATCCTTTTCCCTCTCGTGTCTGGCCATCCTTTTCCCTCTCGTGTCTGGCCATCCTTTTCCCTCTCGTGTCTGGCCATCCTTTTCCCTCTCGTGTCTGGCCATCCTTTTCCCTCTCGTGTCTGGCCATCCTTTTCCCTCTCGTGTCTGGCCATCCTTTTCCCTCTCGTGTCTGGCCATCCTTTTCCCTCTCGTGTCTGGCCATCCTTTTCCCTCTCGTGTCTGGCCATCCTTTTCCCTCTCGTGTCTGGCCATCCTTTTTTAACTGTTTCTGTGACCAGTCTCAACTCTTCATCATCCGCTGTTGCTGTTTTGAATTGCTGCAGTTTCTCTTCTGAAACAGGAAGTTGATGAGCGATGTAGTTTACATCCAGCTCACCATCCAGCATCTCTCTCTGTTCCTTCAGGTCGGGTTCAGGCTCGGCTCAGTGCATCAGCGATGTGCATCTCTCTCTGTTCCTTCAGGTCGGGTTCAGGCTCGGCTCAGTGCATCAGCGATGTGCATCTCTCTCTGTTCCTTCAGGTATGCTCGGCTCAGTGCATCAGCGATGTGCATCTCCTCTCCTGGTTTGTAGACTGTATCTCTGTAGTCTCATCAGCATTCTCTGCAGTCTGGCTGGTGCTTTCTAGAGCGACTTGTTGAAGATTGTTTCGTAGGGCTTGTCTGACTCCACCTGGATCTGTTTTCCATACAGGTATTAATGAAACCTCTCGCAGCCATACACTATCGCAAGTAGCTCTTTTTCCAATTTGAGCATATCTCTTTTGACATTTTGTGAGGGATCTTGACCCGTATGCGATTGCCTGACCATCTTGCAGGATCCCAGCTCCCATCCACAGATAGTGTCCGTGTTTTTATGTACATTATTATACTTTAACAATGGCACATTGCTGACAAGTGTTTCCAAGCTTTTGAAGCTCTGTTCCTGTGAAGACTCCCAGGGCCACGTCTCCTTCCAGCAGTTGTCTCAGTGGTGCGCTGACATCTGAGAGATTTGTGATGAACTTTGCGAAATACTGCAACATTCCCATGAACCTCTGAAGCGCTGCTTTGTCCTCTGGGTCTGGCATTTCTTGTATTGCTCTGACCTTTTTTCGGAGTCTGGTTTCAGGCCTTCTTTGCTTAACACATGTCCAATGTAGCGAATTTAAGTCATTCTGATTTTGCACTTGTCCTTATTCAGTTTCAAGTTGATGCTTCTCAGTCTGTCTAGTAGCTGTCTCTGTCTCCAGTCGTGCTGCTCTGTGTCTTCACCCCAGACAAGAATGTCATCCATGATGTTTACGACACCTTCCAGACCTTCCAAATGCCGGGCGAGGCACCTCTGGAACGCCTCTGGAGCGGACGCGATTCCCAACGGCAGTCTCTTGAATGAACACCTCCCAAACGGCGTATTGAACATGCAGAGTCGGGAGCTCTCTTCATCCAGTTGGATTTGCCAGAATCCTTGGTTTGCATCAACTACAGAAAATACATTGGCGTTAGGCCTTTCAGCAACTACCTCTTCAATGGTACGTAAAGGATAATGTTCTCTCTTGATGGCTTTGTTTAGATCCTGTGGGTCCATGCATACCCGTATTTTGTTTGGCTTCACGATTGTCACCAAGCTGTTTACCCATTCAGTAGGCTCAGTCTGCCTGACGACGACGCCCATGTTTCCCATGCGGTTCAGTTCCTTTTCAAGTGTTTATTTTAGTGCTACAGGCACGTTTCTGGGTAAGTGAACCACTGGTGTGACTTCTGGGTCTATTTGTATGTGCTGAACTCCTGGAACACATCCAAGTCATGTGAATTAATCTTCATATTCACTCAAAATATCAGTCTCTCTCCTTTGTTCAAGCTTGAATATTCTCTGTATTAAGCCCATTTGCAGACAAGCTGATCTTCCAAGTATTGCAGGTGCATCTTGTTCTATCACTTGAAATTCCAGTTCAAACACTTTCTCTTTGTATTGACATTTGAGTGTTTTCTTGCCTTTTGGCTCCATCTGGTGGCCAGAATACGTCACTAGCTTGCAGTTGGATTTTTGCACGGACTCGCTACTCACTTTCACTTTCAGCGTTTTCAAGTCTCTCACGGACAGGACGCTACGCTCAGCTCCTGTATCCAGCTGAACAGTAAGTTTGTGGTTGTTTATTTTCAGTGTTTCTGTCCACTGCTCTTTCTCATAGCTGAGCTACGCATTGCATTTGTCGTAGTAAATATATAATGTTATAGCTTGGTCTGACTAAAATCTTGTGCATGACCCATTTTGTGTTGGGCCTTTGTATTCAATACAATGGACAAAAGAGTCCTATCTTGTCAGCCTTGTCAGCAGGTGGCTAAGGACAACACCCACGCCATAGGTCTCTCAGTTCTTCCAACTCACGAGTTCTTGCTCTGAGGACACACACACACACACCCACACACACACACACACACACACACACACACACACACACACACACACACACACACACACACACACACACACACACACACACATCATCACTGATAAACACACACACACACACACACACACACACACATCATCACTGATAACACACACACACACACACACACACACACATCATCACTGTTAAACACACACACACACACACACAAAAATCCCCTTCTCTTAGGCTGAACATCTGAAGACAGAGAACCCGACTCAGAGCCAATGCAACAGTGATACTAACCTGGAGGGGACCTCGCCCAACTCATCAGGACCAATCAGAAGATCAGAACTACTAGATTCAACCTACTTCATTTTATTGTATAAAATGTCAGCACACAATGTTTCGGGGCTCTCTCAGATATCTCCCTACGAGATTGACGAACGGGTCCGTGCACGCGATTCCAGATATCTTTACCTCTGAATAAACTGCCTTTATTATACCATATCCACCCTGTCCAAAGTCTCTACTTGGTCTCAGTTCTCCAGTAAACTTGTTTTATCAACACACTTCACTCTGTTTCACTTAAATTGTCCCAATGAACATGTCCTCATTTCCTGCGATCTGTCTTTTACTAGCTGGCCACGGTCTTTGTCTTTTTGCCATTTCTGTGTTTTCTTTTGCTAATGCCCCTTGTGAACCTCGACTTCATCATGATGCATTTTTCAGCTGGCTCTGGCTCACTTCAGGGCAAATATATTTTGCTCTAGCTAGCAGGAGATCTGGTTCTCTGAGTAATCTGCCTCGCACTTGGTCATTTGTGATTCCACACACAATTCTGTCTCGTATCAGTGACTTGGTAAGTTGTTGAAACTCAGTCTTTTGCTTTATTTTCTAGATCAGTCAAATATGCATCAATTGGCTCTGTTTGTCCTTGCACTCTCGTAAAAAAGATACGCCTCAGGTACGTCAGATTTGTTCTTGGCTCACAGTATGTTTGGAAAAGCTATTTTAATACATCCAAGTCATCTACATCATCGTCAAAATCCCCGCGAACACTGGGTACAACACAACCACGTTTATCAGATGTCAAGTGCAAGTACAGATGATCACATGTAGTCATTAGTAACAGCGCCACCCTCTGGTCCTCCAGGTAAGTACATGTACATACAATTTTGTATTCTCGGGCTTAGTCCAGGACAGAAGAGGGAGGCCCAACTCAAGGAAAAAGCTGTCTCCCTCCAGCAGGTGGCGTTTTCTTGTTGTTTCACCCGCCAGGTAAGGAGGTTTTGTACGCAGGTCAATGAGAGTGTCGAATTTGGTCAATAATAATATGCCATTTAGCAGACGCTTTTATCCAAAGCGACTTACAGTCATGTGTGCATACATTTTTACGTATGGGTGGTCCCGGGGATCGAACCCACTACCCTGGCGTTGCAAGCGCCGTGCTCTACCAGCTGAGCTACAGAGGACCACAATTTGGTCAACAAAGAAATTAATGGCTTATTTGCTACGTGAGATTTATTTGATCGATTAGAAGTTTCTAATGCTTAAGTTGTTAGAAGTGTCCTGATATAAGTAGGACAAGTGACATCCCGGCAACTTTGAGAAAAAAATAAACTTTATATCGGAGTCCGGAGATGGCTATGCATATTCATGACATGAGACTAGAGTTTCTCTACATTGAATACAGGCGGATGACGTCAACAACCCGAATCAAATATTCAAAAAAGGATTACAATAATGAGATGTCTCCACCAATCCAAAGAAAGGACCAGCCCGCCGTGCCGCTTTGTGGACAACGACTCACGTTGTTAGGGCGGAGAGACATGGATCTTGTCAGTATATCCATATTCTTTGCATAGTCCAACGTTTTGCAACTAAAACGAGAGTTTCTATTGGACAAATTCAGGTAGGTGCCGCTCCGTTTCTTTCCGTTTAAGAAACGTTTTGCAACGGAATCGGCGTAATAAAGAAGCCCCAGAGAGCGGGAGGGCGGATACCTTCATATAGCTAGACAGTCATTGGCGCAGAGCACCGACGGCGCACACCGAGAAGGGCGCCATGCGGAACGGTTGACTTGCACCTACAAGACGTCCGGAAGACTGGACTTATCGAAATGTTGGGCTCGAACGCACCGAATTTCCTATTAACGTGTAATATGAGGTAAACAACTGAATGCGTATGATGAAATTATCGGGTGTTATGTCGTCGGGAGCTGGTTTTCAGTTTCACTCGGTGTGTATTACTTCCAAACTTATCAGTAGAAGGACGCGTGTAAAGGGTTGGATTTGAAGAGCCTAACATTAGTTAACATTAGCTAGCTAACGTTACGTCCAACTGCACACATGGAGACCGCAGCCCAGACGGCTCTGGACTCGGACCGGGAAAGAGAAAGACAGTATTGTGAACTTTGTGGGAAAATGGAGAATCTCCTGAAGTGCAGCCGGTGTCGGAACTCCTTCTACTGCAGCAAGGAACACCAGAAGCAGCACTGGAAAACCCACAAGCTCATCTGTAGAGAATCTGACGCGAAGTCGCAGGTTTCAAACCAGAAGCCTGCTGAACGTCGGGTACCGTCTGGGGATGGGGGGACAGAGGGACAGACACTACCGCCACAAAAAGGACAAAAGACCCGCGCTGCATCTCCGAGTGGAGAGACCAGAATGAAAGGCTTCATAACTAACGCAGAGTGCGCGGTGTCCTTGGACGATCAGCCAGGCGGGTCTAATAACAATACCAAACCCAACGGACAAGCCACCGCCCGGTCCACGCCGCAGAAACTCGCCATGGAGTACATAGTCCCGTGTATGACTAAGCATGGGATCTGTGTAGTTGACAACTTCCTCGGCGGGGAAACGGGGCTGGCCATCCTGGAGGATGTCAAGGTGCTGCATAAAACCGGGAAGTTTACCGACGGTCAGTTGGTCAGTCAGAAAAGTGACTCCACTAAAGACATTAGGGGGGATAAGATCACATGGATCGAGGGCCGAGAGGCCGGCTGTGAGAAGATCCGCTTCCTCATGAGCCGTATGGATGATCTGGCCAGACATTGTAACGGTCAGCTGGGAAACTTTACAATAAATGGAAGGACCAAAGTAAGTAGCCAGGTTAAATTAATTAAACTTGGGTATAATCCTTGTTATCTTGGGCCATATGAAATCCAATAGACAAGACTGTCCCAAATGGCACCCTGTCCCATGGACCCTGGTCCAAACTAGTCCACTAGAGAATAGGGTGCCATTTGGTATGATAACAGGTGTGGTAAAACAGCATGACTGTGAGATGACGTATTACACCTCATCATGTCAGAAACATTTCTCCCTTGGAATGTAGAGGGGCTTTCCATAGACCTACTACACAATGTTTCCTGACATCATATAGCCTACTACACAATGTTTCCTGACATCATATAGCCTACTACACAATGTTTCCTGACATCATATAGCCTACTACACAATGTTTCCTGACATCATATAGCCTACTACACAATGTTTCCTGACATCATATAGCCTACTACACAATGTTTCCTGACATCATATAGCCTACTACACAATGTTTCCTGACATCATATAGCCTACTACACAATGTTTCCTGACATCATATAGCCTACTACACAATGTTTCCTGACATCATATAGCCTACTACACAATGTTTCCTGACATCATATAGCCTACTACACAATGTTTCCTGACATCATATAGCCTACTACACAATGTTTCCTGACATCATATAGCCTACTACACAATGTTTCCTGACATCATATAGCCTACTACACAATGTTTCCTGACATCATATAGCCTACTACACAATGTTTCCTGACATCATATAGCCTACTACACAATGTTTCCTGACATCATATAGCCTGTATACATCATGTTTCCTGACATCATCTAGCCTGTATACATCATGTTTCCTGACATCATATAGCCTGTATACATCATGTTTCCTGACATCATATAGCCTGTATACATCATGTTTCCTGACATCATCTAGCCTGTATACATCATGTTTCCTGACATCATATAGCCTGTATACATCATGTTTCCTGACATCATATAGCCTGTATACATCATGTTTCCTGACATCATATAGCCTGTATACATCATGTTTCCTGACATCATCTAGCCTGTATACATCATGTTTCCTGACATCATCTAGCCTGTATACATCATGTTTCCTGACATCATATAGCCTGTATACATCATGTTTCCTGACATCATATAGCCTGTATACATCATGTTTCCTGACATCATCTAGCCTGTATACATCATGTTTCCTGACATCATATAGCCTGTATACATCATGTTTCCTGACATCATATAGCCTGTATACATCATGTTTCCTGACATCATCTAGCCTGTATACATCATGTTTCCTGACATCATATAGCCTGTATACATCATGTTTCCTGACATCATATAGCCTGTATACATCATGTTTCCTGACATCATATAGCCTGTATACATCATGTTTCCTGACATCATATAGCCTGTATACATCATGTTTCCTGACATCATATAGCCTACTACACAATGTTTCCTGACATCATCTAGCCTGTATACATCATGTTTCCTGACATCATATAGCCAATACCATACACTATAGTATAGAAACATGGATAAATGACAACAGGTCCATACATGAATTTAACCAGGAGGATATACCATAGGAAGAGTTAATTCCTACCACAGCTATATTGCACATTAAATAAAGGTGTTACACATATAATATATAATATGCCATTTAGCAGACGCTTTTATCCAAAGCGACTTACAGTCATGCGTGCATAAATTTTTTTTTTTGGTATGGGTGGTCCCGGGGATCGAACCCACTACCTTGGCGTTACAAGCGCCGTGCTCTACCAGCTGAGCTACAGAGGACCACACATAACTATAATACCCATGGGTCAATATACCACTGATGATTTACAGATAATTGCCTACCAACAATGGTACTATATAGTGCACTACTTTTGACCAGGGCCCTGTGGGCGTAGTAGGCCAGAATAGGTTAGGAAATAGGGTGCTATTTGGGACACAACTAAGAACTTTCACAGCAACTTTCTCTATACCTGAAATGATCTCACATGCTTCTGTTCTGAGTTAATATGTTATTAAGATAGATGGTGCTGTTTAGCCTGGGTTAAGATAGATGGTGCTGTTCAGCCTGGTTTAAAATAGATGGTGCTGTTCAGCCTGGTTTAAAATAGATGGTGCTGTTCAGCCTGGGTTAAGATAGATGGTGCTGTTCAGCCTGGTTTAAAATAGATGGTGCTGTTCAGCCTGGTTTAAAATAGATGGTGCTGTTCAGCCTGGGTTAAGATAGATGGTGCTGTTCAGCCTGGTTTAAAATAGATGGTGCTGTTCAGCCTGGTTTAAAATAGATGGTGCTGTTCAGCCTGGGTTAAGATAGATGGTGCTGTTCAGCCTGGTTTAAAATAGATGGTGCTGTTCAGCCAGGTTTAAAATAGATGGTGCTGTTCAGCCTGGGTTAAGATAGATGGTGCTGTTCAGCCTGGTTTAAAATAGATGGTGCTGTTCAGCCTGGTTTAAAATAGATGGTGCTGTTCAGCCTGGGTTAAGATAGATGGTGCTGTTCAGCCTGGTTTAAAATAGATGGTGCTGTTCAGCCTGGTTTAACATAGATGGTGCTGTTCAGCCTGGGTTAAGATGGATGGGGCTGTTCAGCCTGGGTTAAGATAGATGGTGCTGTTCAGCCTGGGTTAAGATAGATGGTGCTGTTCAGCCTGGTTAGAGATAAATGGTGCTGTTCAGCCTGGGTTAAGATAGATGGTGCTGTTCAGCCTTGGTTAAGATAGATGGTGCTGTTCAGCCTGGTTAGAGATCAATGGTGCTGTTCAGCCTGGTTTAGGACTTGAAAGTTGCTGTCTAACATCCTGATGAGAATACAAAAATAAATAGCCAAATATTGCCCAATCCAGGTGTGCAAAGCTTACAGCTGTGAGTCTTCTTGGGTAATCGATGCTGTTATAGACTTACAGCTGTGAGTCTTCTTGGGTAATCGATGCTATTTTAGACTTACAGCTGTGAATCTTCTTGGGTAATCGATGCTGTTATAGACTTACAGCTGTGAGTCTTCTTGGGTAATCGATGCTGGTATAGACTTACAGCTGTGAGTCTTCTTGGGTAATCGATGCTGTTATAGACTTACAGCTGTGAATCTTCTTGGGTATTCGATGCTGTTATAGACTTACAGCTGTGAGTCTTCTTGGGTAATCGATGCTGGTATAGACTTACAGCTGTGAGTCTTCTTGGGTAATCGATGCTGTTATAGACTTACAGCTGTGAATCTTCTTGGGTAATCGATGCTGGTATAGACTTACAGCTGTGAATCTTCTTGGGTAATCGATGCTGTTATAGACTTACAGCTGTGAGTCTTCTTGGGTAATCGATGCTGTTATAGATTTACAGCTGTGAGTCTTCTTGGGTAATCGATGCTGTTATAGACTTACAGCTGTGAATCTTCTTGGGTAATCGATGCTGTTATAGACTTACAGCTGTGAGTCTTCTTGGGTAATCGATGCTGTTATAGACTTACAGCTGTGAGTCTTCTTGGGTAATCGATGCTGTTATAGACTTACAGCTGTGAGTCTTCTTGGGTAATCGATGCTGTTATAGACTTACAGCTGTGAGGCTTCTTGGGTAATCGATGCTGTTATAGATTTACAGCTGTGAGTCTTCTTGGGTAATCGATGCTGTTTTAGACTTACAGCTGTGAGTCTTCTTGGGGAATCGATGCTGTTTTAGACTTACAGCTGTGAATCTTCTTGGGTAATCGATGCTGTTATAGACTTACAGCTGTGAGTCTTCTTGGGTAATCGATGCTGTTATAGACTTACAGCTGTGAATCTTCTTGGGTAATCGATGCTGGTATAGACTTACAGCTGTGAATCTTCTTGGGTAATCGATGCTGTTTTAGACTTACAGCTGTGAGGCTTCTTGGGTAATCGATGCTGTTATAGACTTACAGCTGTGAGTCTTCTTGGGTAATCGATGCTGTTATAGATTTACAGCTGTGAGTCTTCTTGGGTAATCGATGCTGTTATAGACTTACAGCTGTGAATCTTCTTGGGTAATCGATGCTGTTATAGACTTACAGCTGTGAGTCTTCTTGGGTAATCGATGCTGTTATAGACTTACAGCTGTGAGTCTTCTTGGGTAATCGATGCTGTTATAGACTTACAGCTGTGAGTCTTCTTGGGTAATCGATGCTGTTATAGACTTACAGCTGTGAGGCTTCTTGGGTAATCGATGCTGTTATAGATTTACAGCTGTGAGTCTTCTTGGGTAATCGATGCTGTTTTAGACTTACAGCTGTGAGTCTTCTTGGGTAATCGATGCTGTTATAGACTTACAGCTGTGAATCTTCTTGGGTAATCGATGCTGTTATAGACTTACAGCTGTGAGTCTTCTTGGGTAATCGATGCTGTTATAGACTTACAGCTGTGAATCTTCTTGGGTAATCGATGCTGGTATAGACTTACAGCTGTGAATCTTCTTGGGTAATCGATGCTGTTTTAGACTTACAGCTGTGAGGCTTCTTGGGTAATCGATGCTGTTATAGACTTACAGCTGTGAGGCTTCTTGGGTAATCGATGCTGTTATAGACTTACAGCTGTGAGGCTTCTTGGGTAATCGATGCTGTTATAGACTTACAGCTGTGAGTCTTCTTGGGTAATCGATGCTGTTATAGACTTACAGCTGTGAGTCTTCTTGGGTAATCGATGCTGTTATAGACTTACAGCTGTGAGGCTTCTTGGGTAATCGATGCTGTTATAGACTTACAGCTGTGAGTCTTCTTGGGTAATCGATGCTGTTATAGACTTACAGCTGTGAGTCTTCTTGGGTAATCGATGCTGTTATAGACTTACAGCTGTGAGTCTTCTTGGGTAATCGATGCTGTTATAGACTTACAGCTGTGAGGCTTCTTGGGTAATCGATGCTGTTATAGACTTACAGCTGTGAGTCTTCTTGGGTAATCGATGCTGTTTTAGACTTACAGCTGTGAGTCTTCTTGGGTAATCGATGCTGTTATAGACTTACAGCTGTGAGTCTTCTTGGGTAATCGATGCTGTTATAGACTTACAGCTGTGAGTCTTCTTGGGTAATCGATGCTGTTATAGACTTACAGCTGTGAGGCTTCTTGGGTAATCGATGCTGTTATAGACTTACAGCTGTGAGGCTTCTTGGGTAATCGATGCTGTTATAGACTTACAGCTGTGAGTCTTTTTGGGTAATTGATGCTGTTGTAGACATACAGCTGTGAGTCTTCTTGGGTAATCGATGCTGGTATAGACTTACAGCTGTGAGTCTTCTTGGGTAATCGATGCTGTTATAGACTTACAGCTGTGAATCTTCTTGGGTAATCGATGCTGTTATAGACTTACAGCTGTGAGTCTTCTTGGGTAATCGATGCTGTTATAGACTTACAGCTGTGAGGCTTCTTGGGTAATCGATGCTGTTATAGACTTACAGCTGTGAGTCTTCTTGGGTAATCGATGCTGGTATAGACTTACAGCTGTGAGTCTTCTTGGGTAATCGATGCTGTTATAGACTTACAGCTGTGAGTCTTCTTGGGTAATCGATGCTGTTATAGACTTACAGCTGTGAGTCTTCTTGGGTGATCGATGCTGTTTTAGACTTACAGCTGTGAGTCTTCTTGGGTAATCGATGCTGTTATAGACTTACAGCTGTGAGTCTTCTTGGGTAATCGATGCTGTTATAGACTTACAGCTGTGAATCTTCTTGGGTAATCGATGCCCAGGTTTTTCTAACATCGATTGACACGGGGAGCTGAATACTTATGTAATTATTATATTTTATGTATGCATCCTTTCCCACATACCATTTTAATCCTTCTTTTTAACACAATGTGAAGAAATCCAAAGGGTCTGAATAATTTTGCAAGGCACTGTATATACAGTTGAAGTCGGAAGTTTACATACACCTTAGCCAAATACATTTAAACTCAGTTTTTCACAATTCCTGACATTTAATCCTAGTAAAAATTCCCTGCCTTAGGTCAGTTAGGATCACCACTTTATTTTAAGAATGTGAAATGTCAGAATAATAGTAGAGAGAATGATTTATTTCAGCTTTAATTTCATTAATTACATTCCCAGTGGGTCAGAAGTTTACATACACTCAACTAGTATTTGGTAGCATTGCCTTTAAATTGTTTAACTTGGGTCAAACATTTCAGGTAGCCTTCCACAAGCTTCCCACAATAAATTGGGTGAATTTTGGCCCATTCCACCTGACAGAGCTGGTGTAACTGAGTCAGGTTTGTAGGCCTCCTTGCTCGCACACACTTTTTCAGTTCTGCCCACACATTTTCTATAGGATTGAGGTCAGGGCTTTGTGATGGCCACTCCCAATACCTTGACTTTGTTGTCCTTAAGCCATTTTGCCACAACTTTGGAAGTATGCTTGGGGTCATTGTCCATATGGAATACCCATTTGCCACCAAGCTTTAACTTCCTGACTGATGTCTTGAGATGTTGCTTCAATATATCCACATCATTTTCCTTCCTCATGATGCCATCTATTTTGTGAAGTGCACCAGTCCCTCCTGCAGCAAAGCACCCCCCAGCATGATGCTGCCACCCCCGTGCTTCACGGTTGGGATGGTGTTCTTCGGCTTGCAAGCTACACCCTTTTTCCTCCAAACATAACGATGGTCATTATGGCCAAACAGTTCTTTTTTTGTTTCATCAGACCAGAGGACATTTCTCCAAAAAGTACGATCTTTGTCCCCATATGCAGTTGCAAACCGTAGTCTGGCTTTTTAATGGCGGTTTTGGAGCAGTGGAATCTTCCTTGCTGAGTGGCCTTTCAGGTTATGTCGATATAGGACTCGTTTTACTGTGGATATAGATACTTTTGTACCTGTTTCCTCCAGCATCTTCACAAGGTCCTTTGCTGTTGTTCTGGGATTGATTTGCACTTTTCGCACCAAAGTACGTTCATCTCTAGGAGACAGAACGTGTCTCCTTCCTGAGCGGTATGACGGCTGCGTGGTCCCATGGTGTTTATACTTGCGTACTATTGTTTATACAGATGAACGTGGTACCTTCAGGCGTTTGGAAATTGCTCCCAAGGATGAACCAGGCTTGTGGAGGTCTACAATTTTTTTTCTGAGGTCTTGGCTGATTTCTTTTGATTTTCCCATGATGTAAAGCAAAGAGGCACTGAGTTTGAAGGTAGGCCTTGAAATACATCCACAGGTACACCTCCAATTGACTCAAATTATGTCAATTAGCCTATCAGAAGCTTCTAAAGCCATGACATAATTTTCTGGAATTTTCCAAACTGTTTAAAGGCACAGTCAACTTAGTGTATGTAAACTTCTGACCCACTGGAATTGTGATACAGTGAATTATAAGTGAAATAATCTGTCTGTAAACAGTTGTTGGAAAAATTACTTGTGTCATGCACAAAGTAGATGTAATAATTATAATAATAAAATAATAATAATAATAATAATAAATAATTGTCCTAACCAACTTGCCAAAACTATAGTTTGTTAACAAGAAATTTGTGGAGTGGTTGAAAAACGAGTTATAATGACTCCAACCTAAGTGTATGTAAACTTCCGACTTCAACTGTACACTGAACAAAAATATAAACGCAGCATGTAAAGGGTTGATCCCATGTTTCATGAGCTGAAATATAAGATCCCAGAAATGTTCCATATGCACAAAAAGCTTATTTCTCTCAAATGTGCACAAATTTGTTTACATCCCTGTTAGTGAGCATTTCTCCTCTGCCAAGATAATCCATCCACCTGACAGGTGTGGCATATCAAGAATATTTTTAATCAGCATGATCATTACACAGGTGGGCAGTGACGTTGTATCACCGATATTAGCGGACACGTTAGCTAGCTGTCACGCCCTGACTCTGGGGACTCTTATTTGTTGAGTCAGGGTGTGATTTTCTATGTTGTATTTTCTATGTTTGGATCTAGTATGTCTAGATCTATGTTGGCCGGTGTGGTTCCTAATCAGAGGCAGCTGTCGCTCGTTGTCTCTGATTGGGGACCATACTTAGGCAGCCTATTGGCACTAGTGGGTTGTGGGATCTTGTTCCGTGAAAGGTATGTTGTGTCTACCCTGGACTTCACGTTTCGGTTTGTTTATTGTTTTGTCGTTGTTTATTCCTTTAAATAAACATGTATGCATATCACGCTGCGCCTTGGTCTGACCCGTTCATCAACGAGCGTGACAGAAGTTCCCACCAAACGAGGACCAAGCAGCGTGCCCAGGCGGAGAGAGTAGCCATGTCACAGGTGGGCAATTGGTGGTCATGGGAGGAGATATTTTCGGGAAAAGGACCCTGGGCGAAGAAGGAAGCCCAGGCAGGAGAGGAGCAACGGCAACACGGAAGCCGGCCGAGGAGGAGGCCCGAGAAGCAGCCCCAATAATTTTTTTTTGGGGGGGATAAAGGGGTTTTCGGGGAGCGAGAGAGAAGAGCACCGACCACTGCACCCGGTTGGTTTTCAGATTGGGTCCCTACGACCATGGGAAGAGGAGTGGGAACAGTATTATACTGAGGAGTCGGAGGATGACGACGACGACAAGTTTCTGTTCCCTAACTCGTGGGGGCTCCCGGAGGAGTCCTCACGGGAAGAGGAGTGCCGACGACGGAGACCCGAGAGGCAACCCCAATAATTTTTTTTTGGGGGGGGCACACGGTGTGGATGACTAGGCAGCAGGAGGCCGTGGAAGGGCGAATCTGCAGGTTAGGAGGCCACCATGTTACGGGGGCTATTGGTTCAGAGGGAGCAGGAGGTATTCGGTCAGAGGGAGGCGCTACAGGAGGCTAAAAGGGAGAAGGAAAGTGTAGAGGCACGGCGAGAGGAGCTGGTTAGGCAGCAGAAGGACCAAGCAAGTGGTGCGTGTCGCCAGTCCGGTCCGGCCCGTTCCTGCCCCTCGCACCAAGCCAGTGGTGCGCGTCGCCAGCCCGGTCCGGCCTGTTCCTGTCCCTCGCACCAGGCCAGTGGTGCGCGTCGCCAGTCCGGTCCGGCCTGTTCCTGCTCCTCGCACCAAGCCAGTGGTGCGTGTGTCCGGCACCGGTCAGCTGCTCTACTCCGGAGCCAGAGCAGTCCGCTCCACCGGTGCCCAGTTCAGCTCCGGTCAGCTGCTCCACTCCGGAGCCAGAGCAGTCCGCTCCACCGGGGTCCAGTCCAGCTCCGGTCAGCGGCTCCAGTCCGGAGCCTGAGTAGTCCGCTCCACCGGTGCCCGGTCCAGCTCTGGTCAGCGGCTTCAGTCCAGACCCAGACGTCAGCCCCTCTCCAGGTTCGGGGTCTCCCACTAAATGATATAAATGTAAATGTAATAAGGACAACGAAACCTATTTAACTGTTGACACCAAGGAACTTGAAGCTCTCAACCTGTTCCACTACAGCCCCGTCGATGAGAATGGGGGCGTGCTCCCTTGTTTTTCCTGTAGTCCACAATCATCTCCTTTGTCTTGATCACGTTGAGGGAGAGGTTGTTGTCCTGGCACCACACGGCCAGGTCTCTGAGCTCCTCCCTATAGGCTGTCTCATTGTTGTCGGTGATCAGGCCTACCACTGTTGTGTCGTCGGCAAACTTAATGATGGTGTTGGAGTCGTGCCTGGCCATGCAGTCATGGGTGAACAGGGAGTACAGGAGGGGACTGAGCACACACCCCTGAGGGGCCCCCGTGTTGAGGATCAGCGTGGCAGATGTGTTGTTACCTACCCTTACCACCTGGGGGCGGCCCGTCAGGAAGTCCAGGATCCAGTTGCAAAGGGAGGTGTTTAGTTCCAGGATCCTTAGCTTAGTGATGAGCTTTGAGGGCACTATGGTGGGAAAGGGCAGTGTGGAGTGCAATAGAGATTGCATCATCTGTGGATCTGTTGGGGCGGTATGCAAATTGGAGTGGGTCTAGGGTTTCTGGGATAAGGGTGTTGATGTGAGCCCTGACCAGCCTTTCAAAGCACTTCATGGCTACAGACGTCAGTGCTTCGGGTCGGTAGTCATTTAGGCAGGTTATCTAAGTGTCCTTGGGCACTAAGATGGTCCGCTTGAAACATTTACATTTTACATTTTAGTCATTTAGCAGACGCTCTTATCCAGAGCGACTTACAGTTAAGTGAGTGCATACATTTTCATACTGGCCCCCCGTGGGAATCGAACCCACAACCTTGGCGTTGCAAACGCCATGCTCTACCAACTGAGCTACATCCCTGCCGGCCATTCCCTCCCCTACCCTGGACGACGCTGGCTAATTGTGCGCCGCCCCATGGGTCTCCCGGTCGCGGCCGTAGTTTTCAAGCCCTGCCACATCCGACGAGCATCAGAGCTGGTGTAGTAGGATTCAATCTTAGTCCGGTATTGACTCTTTGCCTGTTTGATGGTTCGTCGGAGGGCATAGCGGGATTTCTTATAAGCGTCCTGGGTTAGAGTCCCGCTCCTTGAAAGCGGCAGCTCTACTCATTAGCTCAGTGCGGATGTTGCCTGTAATCCATGGCTTCTGGTTGGGGTATGTACGTACGGTCACTGTGGGGACGACGTCATCGATGCACTTATTGATGAAGCCAGTGACTGATGTGGTGTACTCCTCAATGCTATCAGAAGAATCCCGGAACATGTTCCAGTCTGTGATAGCAAAACAGTCCTGTAGCTTAGCATCTGAGTCATCTGACCACTTTTTTATTGACCGAGTCACTGGTGCTTCCTGCTTTAGTTTTTGCTTATAAGCAGGAATCAGGAGGATAGAGTTATGGTCAGATTTGCCAAATGGAGGGCGAGGGAGAGCTTTGTATGCATCTCTGTGTGTGGAGTAAAGGTGGTCTAGAGTTTTTTTTCCTCTGGTTGCACATTTAACATGCTGGTAGAAATTAGGTAGAACGGATTTAAGTTTCCCTGCATTAAAGTCCCCGGCCACTAGGAGCGCTGCCTCTGGATGAGCGTTTTCCTGTTTACTTATGGCCTTATACAGCTCATTGAGTGCAATCTTAATGACAGCATTGGTTTGTGGTGGTAAATAGACAGCTATGAAAAATATAGATGAAAAGTCTCTTGGTAAATAGTGTGGTCTACAGCTTATCATAAGATACTCTACCTCAGGCGAGCAAAACCTTGAGACTTCCTTAGTATTAGATTTTGTGCACCAGCTGTTGTTTACAAATATACACAGACGCCACCCCTTGTCTTACCGGAGTCAGCCGTTCTATCCTGCCGATGTAGCGTATAGCCCGCTAGCTGTATGTTGTCCATGTCGTCGTTCAGCCACGACTCGGTGAAACATATTAAAATGTTTAATGTCCCGTTGGTAGGATAACCGTAATCTTAGGTCGTCCAATTTGTTCTCAAATGATTGAAGATTGGCTAATAGGATTGATGGAAGAGGCAGTTTACTCGCTCGCCGTCGGATCCTTACAAGGCACCCCGACCTACGTCCACGATATCTCCGTCTCTTTCTCATGCGAATGACAGAGATTTGGGCCTTGTGGGGTGTCTGTAGGATATCCTTCGCGTCCGACTCGTTGAAGAAAAAATCTTCGTCCAATACGAGGTGAGTAATCGCTGTCCTGATATCCAGAAGCTCTTTTTGGTTATAAGAGACGATGGCAGAAACATTATGTACAGAACATTTACAAATAACGCGAAAAAACACACATAATAGTACAATTGGTTAGAGGGTTGTAAAACGGCAGCCATCTTCTCCGGCACCATCTATGCGCAGATTCGCACGCTGACCAATGAGAGGTAGGCCTATTCCTGATCTGGCACATCTGCACATCACCTTTAGCATTCAAATGTTTGTAAAATATTAGGCTTTATTAGTTGAGTGACAACCAATGTAATTTGCTTTGGTTATTCTTATCAAATGCTGTTGAAAATGGTGTCTTACCATTTAAGCTAAGCTACCGCTGGACGCTCATCTGGCTGAAGGTAGGTTACGTGCTAAACGGGGCGTTAGATTTTATTGTTCAGGTTCACCATCAGAAATAGTCTTGGTAGTTTTGCTTGAAACAATCAGTAGATATAAAGGGTAAAGTTGATAATTTCATGATGAGGACAGAAATCACTTTAACCAACCACACTGCATGGTCGAAGTCTGTCAACTTCCAAACAGTCTAAACCAATTGAACTGCACTCCATACTGATATGCGTTGTGTGACCCTGAGCGTTGATGATTAATCATGCCGATCGCAGAGCAGAGAAGGTCATAGAGAAGACTTGGTTTAGACATTGCATATCATTTAACAGTTCCATTTCACGCCATGCTGTTCATATAAATCATTTATTGGTTTGTCGCTATTTATTTTGGAAAACGGGAGTGGGTTTGGGTGGTAAATCTTGTCTGTTCCATATCTGTAAAGCGATCCTATCCCATCTGTTGAACAAGGCTAGATGTAGTCTAGACCTAGTGATGTATTGACTCTGGACCCGCCTGTGGGTGGGTGGGTCTGGACCCGCCTGTGGGTGGGTGGGTCTGGACCCGCCTGTGGGTGGGTGGGTCTGGACCCGCCTGTGGGTGGGTGGGTCTGGACCCGCCTGTGGGTGGGTGGGTCTTGACCCGCCTGTGGGTGGGTGGGTCTGGACCCGCCTGTGGGGGGGTGGGTCTGGACCCGCCTGTGGGGGGGTGGGTCTGGACCCGCCTGTGGGGGGGTGGGTCTGGACCCGCCTGTGGGGGGGTGGGTCTGGACCCGCCTGTGGGGGGGTGGGTCTGGACCCGCCTGTGGGTGGGTGGGTCTGGACCCGCCTGTGGGTGGGTGGGTCTGGACCCGCCTGTGGGTGGGTGGGTCTGGACCCGCCTGTGGGTGGGTGGGTCTGGACCCGCCTGTGGGTGTTTGTCACCACTCTGTTGTTGTAACCTGGCTGGTGTGTTTGGGAGACACAAACCAGAGCTTATTTTGCTCAGGTAACCAAGACAACCAGTTCTCCATGGAAAGAACAGCTCTGCACATCTCAGATGTACAACTCATTCTAGTGGCTTATGTACGTATGCAGATGTATTTCCAGTGGCTTGCGTCAGTCACTCCATGTTTTGCTTTGCACCTTTCCAGCAATACAGCTGGTGTAGGACAGGGGGACATACAGCTGGTGTAGGACAGGGGGACATACAGCTGGTGTAGGACAGGGGGACATACGGCTGGTGTAGGACAGGGGGACATACAGCTGGTGTAGGACAGAGGGACATACAGCTGGTGTAGGACAGGGGGACATACGGCTGGTGTAGGACAGGGGGACATACAGCTGGTGTAGGACAGAGGGACATACAGCTGGTGTAGGACAGAGGGACATACAGCTGGTGTAGGACAGAGGGACATCTGGCTGGTGTAGGACAGAGGGACACACGGCTGGTGTAGGACAGAGGGACATAGGACAGAGGGACATACGGCTGGTGTGGAACAGAGGGACATACGGCTGGTATAGGACAGAGGTGGCCTCTATCAGTGTGTTTAAAGCTGTCTGCAGAAGAAGAGGGTGTGTCTCACCCTTAAAGCAGTCTACAATAGACCCACGGGAGGGGTTCTACGGGCTCTGGCCCCTCTCCAGAGGGAGTAAACTGGGGTAAACTGGGACTCTGGCCCCTCTCCAGAGGGAGTAAACTGGGACTCTGGCCCCTCTCCAGAGGGAGTAAACTGGGGTAAACTGGGACTCTGGCCCCTCTCCAGAGGGAGTAAACTGGGGTAAACTCGGGACTCTGGCCCCTCTCCAGAGGGGAGTAAACTGGGGTAAACTGGGACTCTGGCCCCTCTCCAGAGGGAGTAAACTGGGGTAAACTGGGACTCTGGCCCCTCTCCAGAGGGAGTAAACTGGGGTAAACTGGGACTCTGTCCCCTCTCCAGAGGGAGTAAACTGGGGTAAACTGGGACTCTGGCCCCTCTCCAGAGGGGGTAAACTGGGGTAAACTGGGACTCTGGCCCCTCTCCAGAGGGGGTAAACTGGGGTAAACTGGGACTCTGGCCCCTCTCCAGAGGGAGTAAACTGGGGTAAACTGGGACTCTGGCCCCTCTCCAGAGGGAGTAAACTGGGGTAAACTGGGACTCTGGCCCCTCTCCAGAGGGAGTAAACTGGGACTCTGGCCCCTCTCCAGAGGGAGTAAACTGGGGTAAACTGGGACTCTGGCCCCTCTCCAGAGGGGGTAAACTGGGGTAAACTGGGACTCTGGCCCCTCTCCAGAGGGAGTAAACTGGGACTCTGGCCCCTCTCCAGAGGGAGTAAACTGGGGTAAACTGGGACTCTGGCCCCTCTCCAGAGGGAGTAAACTGGGACTCTGGCCCCTCTCCAGAGGGAGTAAACTGGGGTAAACTCGGACTCTGGCCCCTCTCCAGAGGGAATATGTTTTAATGGATCTGCTACGTGCCGTGCGGCGTGTGCTGCAGTGTGGGGGAGGCTGTCTCATGACAGTCAGTCCAGTTAATGTTGTTTTGAGTTATTCTGTTCTCACGTTACTTAGGAGAGTCAGGACTAATCTTCTCCTAGATGAATCATGACAGTTAGACTAGTTAATGTTGTTAGTTTATGTATGTTACCCCTTGGCAGTGTTATCAGAAAGCACAGCATTGATTTTCACTGCTACGCAGACGATACACTACTTTACATTTCGGTGTCTCCAGAGGATTTTAGCTTCACGGATAAATTGTTAGACTGTATTAGTGATTGAAATACTTGGATGGCTCACAACTTCCTCCAGCTAAATCAAGACAAGACCGAGGTACTTATTGTTGGAGCCAAAGCACAGAGAGAGAATCTAGCCGCACATTATAATTCACAGGCAATAGAGATAAAACACCAGGTAAAAAACCCAGGTGTTATTTTAGATTCTGAACTCTATTTCGAATCACACATCAGGAATGTGACCAAAACAGCTTTTTACCACCTGAGGAACATTGCCGAGGTGCAGCCGTTTCTCTCTCAGGCTGATACAGAGAGACTCCCTCAGGCTGATACAGAGAGACTCCCTCAGGCTGATACAGAGAGACTCCCTCAGGCTGATACAGAGAGACTCCCTCAGGCTGATACAGAGAGACTCCCTCAGGCTGATACAGAGAGACTCCCTCAGGCTGATACAGAGAGACTCCCTCAGGCTGATACAGAGAGACACCCTCAGGCTGATACAGAGAGACTCCCTCAGGCTGATACAGAGAGACTCCCTCAGGCTGATACAGAGAGACTCCCTCAGGCTGATACAGAGAGACTCCCTCAGGCTGATACAGAGAGACTCCCTCAGGCTGATACAGAGAGACTCCCTCAGGCTGATACAGAGAGACTCCCTCAGGCGGATACAGAGAGACTCCCTCAGGCGGATACAGAGAGACTCCCTCAGGCGGATACAGAGAGACTCCCTCAGGCGGATACAGAGAGACTCCCTCAGGCTGATACAGAGAGACTCCCTCAGGCTGATACAGAGAGACTCCCTCAGGCTGATACAGAGAGACTCCCTCAGGCTGATACAGAGAGACTCCCTCAGGCTGATACAGAGAGACTCCCTCAGGCTGATACAGAGAGACTCCCTCAGGCTGATACAGAGAGACACCCTCAGGCTGATACAGAGAGACACCCTCAGGCTGATACAGAGAGACTCCCTCAGGCAGATAGAGAGACTCCCTCAGGCAGATAGAGAGACTCCCTCAGGCTGATACAGAGAGACTCCCTCAGGCTGATACAGAGAGACTCCCTCAGGCTGATACAGAGAGACTCCCTCAGGCTGATACAGAGAGACTCCCTCAGGCTGATACAGAGAGACACCCTCAGGCTGATACAGAGAGACTCCCTCAGGCTGATACAGAGAGACTCCCTCAGGCTGATACAGAGAGACACCCTCAGGCTGATACAGAGAGACTCCCTCAGGCTGATACAGAGAGACTCCCTCAGGCTGATACAGAGAGACTCCCTCAGGCTGATACAGAGAGACTCCCTCAGGCTGATACAGAGAGACTCCCTCAGGCTGATACAGAGAGACTCCCTCAGGCTGATACAGAGAGACTCCCTCAGGCGGATACAGAGAGACTCCCTCAGGCGGATACAGAGAGACTCCCTCAGGCTGATACAGAGAGACTCCCTCAGGCTGATACAGAGAGACTCCCTCAGGCTGATACAGAGAGACTCCCTCAGGCTGATACAGAGAGACACCCTCAGGCTGATACAGAGAGACACCCTCAGGCTGATACAGAGAGACTCCCTCAGGCTGATACAGAGAGACTCCCTCAGGCTGATACAGAGAGACTCCCTCAGGCTGATACAGAGAGACTCATCCATGCTTTTATTACAAGCAGCCTACTGTAATGCTCTCCTGTCTGGTCTGCAAAAACACCCAGAATGCTGCAGGACGGGTACTGACCAAGACCAGACAGAGAGCACACATTACACCGGTTTTAAGGTCACTGCACTGGCTGCCTGTGAGTTTTAGAATTAATTATTCTATTGGTTTTTAAATCAATCCATGATTATGCACCCCAATACATGTCAGACATGCTTTTAAGTTATGTACCCAGTAGGTCCCTCAGGTCCTCTGGCCTTTTAACTATCCCAAAGCCCAGGACCAAGAGGCATGGAGAGGCAGCCTTTAGTTACTATGCCCCCAGCCTCTGGAATAGCCTGCCAGAGAACCTGAGGGGGGCTGAAACTGTGGACATGTTTAAAAGAGATCTTAAAACACACCTTCTTAGCGTTGCTTTTCCTCAGGAGGCTTTTAGTCCTTCAGTTTTTACTCTTCTTCTTTTGTTTTAATGCTCTTATGTTTGTTGTCTAGTAAATATTTTGGTTTACATTTTCCTTGTTTTTTTATGAGTGTTTTCCTGTGAAGGGCATTGCATTGCATCCATGTTTTTTAGAAGAGTCAGGACTAATCTTCTCCTTCTAATCATCTTTCTGTTTCTGTTCTGTTGTCTAGGCGATGGTTGCGTGTTACCCAGGCAACGGGACCGGATACGTACGCCACGTGGACAACCCGAACGGAGACGGGCGATGTGTCACCTGTATCTACTACCTAAATAAAGACTGGGACGCCAAGGTATAGTACTATTATTACTGTCTACAGTAGTGAAGTAGAATACAATACCTTACAGTAGTTCAGTAGTACAGTACAGTAGTACATAATACAATACAGTACACTACAGTAGTACAATACTTTAGTACAGGACAATACAGTAGTACAGTATAATACAGTAGTACAGTACAGTATAGTACAGTGTAGTACTGAACTCTACTCTGCTGGACTGTATTGTTCTGTACTGAACTCTACTCTGCTATACTGTATTGTACTGAACTCTACTGTACTGAACTCTGCGCTACTCTATTGTACTGAACTACACTCTGCTGGACTGTATTGTTCTGTACTGAACTCTACTCTGCTATACTGTATTGTACTGAACTCTACTGTACTGAACTCTGCGCTACTCTATTGTACTGAACTACACTCTGCTGGACTGTATTGTTCTGTACTGAACTCTACTCTGCTATACTGTATTGTACTGAACTCTACTGTACTGAACTCTGCGCTACTCTATTGTACTGAACTACACTCTGCTGGACTGTATTGTTCTGTACTGAACTCTACTCTGCTATACTGTATTGTACTGAACTCTACTGTACTGAACTCTGCGCTACTCTATTGTACTGAACTACACTCTGCTGTACTGTATTGTATTGTACCCTAGTCTATTGTGCTGTATTGTTCTGAACTCTGCTGTATTGTACTGAACTCTACTCAGCTGTACTGTATTTTACTGAACTCTACTCTGCTGTACTGTATTGTACTGAACTCTACTCTGCTGTACTGTATTGTACTGAACTCTGCTCTACTGTACTGTGTTGTATTGTACTGAACCCTAGTCTGCTGTGCTGTATTGTACTGAACTCTGCTCTACTGTACTGTGTTGTATTGTACTGAACCCTAGTCTGCTGTACTGTATTGTACTGAACATGACTCTTCTGTACTGAACCGTAGTCTGTTGTACTGTATTGTAGTGTAGTGTACTGTATTAAACTCTACTCTGCTCTGCTGTATTGTATTGTACTGAACTCTACTCTGCTGTATTGTATTGTACTGAACTCTACTCTGCTGTGCTGCGCTGTCCAAACTTGTAAAACATGAGAATTACATTTAAAATTACATATCCATAGTTATGCATACAGATCAAGGATCATGATGTAATTCTGTTACTGTATTTCCATTACCGGGTGTTGATCCACTTCTCTTACTGTAGTTCAATAACCAATCTCAAGTAATATCTGACACACAGTGTGTTACTCTCCTAGGTCTCCTAGACTTAGTGTGTTACTCCCCTAGGTCTCCTAGGTCTCCTAGACTTAGTGTGTTACTCCACTAGGTCTCCTAGGTCTCCTAGACTTAGTGTGTTACTCCCCTAGGTCTCCTAGACTTAGTGTGTTACTCCCCTAGGTCTCCTAGACTTAGTGTGTTACTCTCCTAGGTCTCCTAGACTTAGTGTGTTACTCCCCTAGGTCTCCTAGGTCTCCTAGACTTAGTGTGTTACTCCACTAGGTCTCCTAGGTCTCCTAGACTTAGTGTGTTACTCTCCTAGGTCTCCTAGACTTAGTGTGTTACTCTCCTAGGTCTCCTAGACTTAGTGTGTTACACTCCTAGGTCTCCTAGACTTAGTGTGTTACTCTCCTAGGTCTCCTAGACTTAGTGTGTTACTCTCCTAGGTCTCCTAGACTTAGTGTGTTACTCTCCTAGGTCTCCTAGACTTAGTGTGTTACTCTCCTAGGTCTCCTAGGTCTCCTAGACTTAGTGTGTTACTCCCCTAGGTCTCCTAGACTTAGTGTGTTACTCTCCTAGGTCTCCTAGGTCTCCTAGACTTAGTGTGTTACTCCCCTAGGTCTCCTAGGTCTCCTAGACTTAGTGTGTTACTCCACTAGGTCTCCTAGGTCTCCTAGACTTAGTGTGTTACTCTCCTAGGTCTCCTAGACTTAGTGTGTTAGTCTCCTAGGTCTCCTAGACTTAGTGTGTTACTCTCCTAGGTCTCCTAGACTTAGTGTGTTTCCCAAATAGCTCCCTATTTTCTATACAGTGCACTTGTTTTGATCAGCTCCTTATGGGCCTTGGTCAAACGTAGTGCACTATAAAGGGACAAGGAGCCATGTGGAACGCTGCCCTGAAGAGGCAACAATGTTTCTTTTCTGATTTTCCAGTTTCATGTTTGTAACGGATTGTGATTTCAATCTGTTGTTGCTCTCAATGCTGCTGTGATTGGTCTGTTGGCCTTTTTGTCAAACCCCTTTCTTTCTCAAATAGCTGTGGCTGTCATCTGTCATTCTATTGTTGTGGTCTGTTCTCATCTCTGCTTGTGTTGTTTGGTTCTATTCTAGGAACATGGGGATAATCTGATTGAATAATTGATTGATTTATTGATCTGTTTTTCTAGGAACATTGGGATATTCTGATTGATTGATTGTTCTGTTTTTCCAGGAACATGGGGGTGTTCTGCGGATCTTCCCAGAGGGTAAAGCTCAGTTCGCCGACATCGAGCCTAAGTTTGACCGGTTGCTGTTCTTCTGGTCAGACAGACGGAACCCACACGAGGTCCAGCCGGCCCACGCTACTAGGTCAGTACCTTACAGACTTAGAACACCTGTCCAGAACACATGAGGTCCAGCCGGCCCACGCTACTAGGTCGGTACCTTACAGACTTAGAACACCTGTCCAGAACAGAAGCCCTCAACCCTACAGGGATGTAGCTCAGTTGGTAGAGCATGGCGTTTGCAACGCCAGGGTTGTGGGTTCGATTCCCACAGGGGGTATGAAAAATAATAATGTATGGACTAACTGTAAGTCGCTCTGGATAAGAGCATCTGCTAAATGACTAAAATGTAAAAAAAAATTAAAATGTCACCCTTTATGACACCCATATAACACCCCCAATTAACACACCCATATAACACCCCCAATTAACACACCCATATAACACCCCCATATAACACCCCCAATTAACACACCCATATAACACCCCCAATTAACACACCCATATAACACCCCCAATTAACACACCCATATAACACCTTGTTGCACAGGATGAGTCATAATACCCATAAAACCTAGCAGTCAACCAGGAAAATGGTTCCAATAGTTTTTCCACCATTTATTTTTCCCATAGGGGATTTTAGAAACACTTCAAATAAGGGCTGTGTTTCGTGTAGGCTTACCCTGGCTTGACGTTTTGATAACCATCTAAATCTCTCTAGGACAAGGTGACTTATCAATGTATTTATTCCCCCCAAAATTAAATGTTAATTAGCTGCTAATGTGGCTATCATAAAGAACTACAAATGCCATGATGATGTTGATGAGACTGCCAAATCTGGGCAAAGGTACGAATCTTTGGATTAGCTATCTAATGTTAGCTACATGTAGTAGTTAATAAATTGGCAACATTTCTTTAAATGCACAACTTTGAACTGTCTTGTGCAAGTTTTAAATTGACACAATACCTGTTAGCAAAGATGTCCTCTAGAGATGATGTGCAGGAGCTTGCAGGGATTTGTAGTCTTTCATGATGTCTACTTTGATGCTAATTAGCATTTTTGAATCTGAGAGTAAATAAAACCGAATATATTGATAAGTCACCTTGTCCGAAAGAGATTTAAATGGTTATCAAAACTTCACGCCAGTGGAAACACAGCCCTTATTTTAAGTGTTTCTAAAATCCCCAACGGGAAAAATAAATGGTGGATTTTTTTTAGAACCATTTCTCTGTTTATCCGCTAGGTTTTATGGGTAGACTGACACCTCTATGACACCTCCACTGAGGGACTTTATAAACACCTATATAACACCCCCTTATAACACCTTTATAACACCCCCTTATAACACCTTTATAACACATCTTATAACACACCTTTATAACACACCTTAATACTTTTATAACACCTTTATGATAACACCTTTAACATCGTATACGATACCTTATAACACCTTTTAACACACCTTATAACATCTTTATAGCACCTTATAACACAACACCTTTAACGCATCTTATAACACACCTTTAACACACCTTTATAACATCTAACACACCTTTATAACACATCTTATAACACACCTTTAACATCTAACACACCTTTAACATCTAACACACCTTTATAACATCTAACACACCTTTATAACATCTAACACACCTTTATCCTCTGTAGCTCAGCTGGTAGAGCACGGCGCTTGTAACGCCAAGGTAGTGGGTTCGATCCCCGGGACCACCCATACACAAAAATGTATGCACGCATGACTGTAAGTCGCTTTGGATAAAAGCGTCTGCTAAATGGCATATTATTATTATTTATTATTATTTATAACACACCTTATAACACACCTTTATAACATCCTAACACACCTTTATAACATTTACATTTACATTTACATTTTAGTCATTTAGCAGACGCTCTTATCCAGAGCGACTTACAGTTAGTGAACACATATTTTTTTTCATACTGGCCCCCCGTGGGAATCGAACCCACAACCCTGGCGTTGCAAACGCCATGCTCTATCAATTGAGCTACATCCCTGCCGGCCATTCCCTCCCCTACCCTGGACGACGCTGGGCCAATTGTGCGCCACCCATGAGTCTCCTCACCTTTAACATCTAACACACCTTTAACATCTAACACACCTTTAACATCTAACACACCTTTATAACATCTAACACACCTTTAACATCTAACACACCTTTAACATCTAACACCTTTATAACATCTAACACACCTTTATAACATCTAACACACCTTTAACATCTAACACACCTTTAACATCTAACACACCTTTATAACATCTAACACACCTTTATAACATCTAACACACCTTTATAACATCTAACACACCTTTATAACATCTAACACACCTTTAACATCTAACACACCTTTAACATCTAACACACCTTTATAACATCTAACACACCTTTAACATCTAACACACCTTTAACATCTAACACACCTTTATAACATCTAACACACCTTTATAACATCTAACACACCTTTATAACATCTAACACACCTTTATAACATCTAACACACCTTTAACATCTAACACACCTTTAACATCTAACACACCTTTATAACATCTAACACACCTTTAACATCTAACACACCTTTAACATCTAACACACCTTTAACATCTAACACACCTTTATAACATCTAACACACCTTTAACATCTAACACACCTTTATAACATCTAACACACCTTTAACATCTAACACACCTTTAAGATCTAACACACCTTTAAGATCTAACACACCTTGAACATCTAACACACCTTTATAACATCTAACACACCTTTATAACATCTAACACACCTTTATAACATCTAACACACCTTTAACATCTAACACACCTTTAACATCTAACACACCTTTATAACATCTAACACACCTTTATAACATCTAACACACCTTTATAACATCTAACACACCTTTAACATCTAACACACCTTTAACATCTAACACACCTTTATAACATCTAACACACCTTTATAACATCTAACACACCTTTATAACATCTAACACACCTTTATAACATCGAACACACCTTTATAACATCTAACACACCTTTATAACATCTAACACACCTTTAACATCTAACACACCTTTAACATCTAACACACCTTTATAACATCTAACACACCTTTATAACATCTAACACACCTTTATAACATCTAACACACCTTTATAACATCTAACACACCTTTATAACATCTAACACACCTTTATAACATCTAACACACCTTTATAACATCTAACACACCTTTAACATCTAACACACCTTTAACATCTAACACACCTTTAACATCTAACACACCTTTATAACATCTAACACACCTTTATAACATCTAACACACCTTTATAACATCTAACACACCTTTATAACATCTAACACACCTTTATAACATCTAACACACCTTTATAACATCTAACACACCTTTATAACCTTTATAACCTGGGGCGGCAGGTAGCTTAGTGGGTAAGAGCGTTGTGCCAGTAACCGAAAGGTCGCTGGTTCTAATCCCCGAGCCGACTAGGTGAAAAATCTGTCGATGTCCCCTTAAGCAAGGCACTTAACCCTAATTGCTCCTGTAAGTCGCTCTGGATAAGAGTGTCTGCTAAATGACTAAAATGTATATAACATCTAACACACCTTTATAACATCTAACACACCTTTATAACATCTAACACACCTTTATAACATCTAACACACCTTTAACATCTAACACACCTTTATAACATCTAACACACCTTTATAACATCTAACACACCTTTATAACATCTAACACACCTTTAACATCTAACACACCTTTAACATCTAACACACCTTTAACATCTAACACACCTTTATAACATCTAACACACCTTTATAACATCTAACACACCTTTATAACATCTAACACACCTTTATAACATCTAAAACACCTTTATAACATCTAACACACCTTTAACATCTAACACACCTTTATAACATCTAACACACCTTTAACATCTAACACACCTTTATAACATCTAACACACCTTTAACATCTAACACACCTTTAACATCTAACACACCTTTAACATCTAACACACCTTGAACATCTAACACACCTTTATAACATCTAACACACCTTTATAACATCTAACACACCTTTATAACATCTAACACACCTTTATAACACATCTTATAACACACCTTTATAACATCTAACACACCTTTAACATCTAACACACCTTTAACATCTAACACACCTTGAACATCTAACACACCTTGAACATCTAACACACCTTTATAACATCTAACACACCTTTATAACATCTAACACACCTTTATAACATCTAACACACCTTTAACATCTAACACACCTTTAACATCTAACACACCTTTAACATCTAACACACCTTTATAACATCTAACACACCTTTATAACATCTAACACACCTTTATAACATCTAACACACCTTTAACATCTAACACACCTTTAACATCTAACACACCTTTATAACATCTAACACACCTTTATAACATCTAACACACCTTTATAACATCGAACACACCTTTATAACATCGAACACACCTTTATAACATCGAACACACCTTTATAACATCTAACACACCTTTAACATCTAACACACCTTTAACATCTAACACACCTTTATAACATCTAACACACCTTTATAACATCTAACACACCTTTATAACATCTAACACACCTTTATAACATCTAACACACCTTTATAACATCTAACACACCTTTATAACATCTAACACACCTTTATAACATCTAACACACCTTTATAACATCTAACACACCTTTAACATCTAACACACCTTTAACATCTAACACACCTTTAACATCTAACACACCTTTATAACATCTAACACACCTTTATAACATCTAACACACCTTTATAACATCTAACACACCTTTATAACATCTAACACACCTTTATAACATCTAACACACCTTTATAACCTTTATAACCTGGGGCGGCAGGTAGCTTAGTGGGTAAGAGCGTTGTGCCAGTAACCGAAAGGTCGCTGGTTCTAATCCCCGAGCCGACTAGGTGAAAAATCTGTCGATGTCCCCTTAAGCAAGGCACTTAACCCTAATTGCTCCTGTAAGTCGCTCTGGATAAGAGTGTCTGCTAAATGACTAAAATGTATATAACATCTAACACACCTTTATAACATCTAACACACCTTTATAACATCTAACACACCTTTATAACATCTAACACACCTTTAACATCTAACACACCTTTATAACATCTAACACACCTTTATAACATCTAACACACCTTTATAACATCTAACACACCTTTAACATCTAACACACCTTTAACATCTAACACACCTTTAACATCTAACACACCTTTATAACATCTAACACACCTTTATAACATCTAACACACCTTTATAACATCTAAAACACCTTTATAACATCTAACACACCTTTAACATCTAACACACCTTTATAACATCTAACACACCTTTAACATCTAACACACCTTTATAACATCTAACACACCTTTAACATCTAACACACCTTTAACATCTAACACACCTTTAACATCTAACACACCTTGAACATCTAACACACCTTTATAACATCTAACACACCTTTATAACATCTAACACACCTTTATAACATCTAACACACCTTTATAACACATCTTATAACACACCTTTATAACATCTAACACACCTTTAACATCTAACACACCTTTAACATCTAACACACCTTGAACATCTAACACACCTTGAACATCTAACACACCTTTATAACATCTAACACACCTTTATAACATCTAACACACCTTTATAACATCTAACACACCTTTAACATCTAACACACCTTTAACATCTAACACACCTTTAACATCTAACAAACCTTTATAACATCTAACACACCTTTAACATCTAACACACCTTTATAACATCTAACACACCTTTAACATCTAACACACCTTTAACATCTAACACACCTTTATAACATCTAACACACCTTTATAACATCTAACACACCTTTATAACATCTAACACACCTTTATAACACATCTTATAACACACCTTTAACATCTAACACACCTTTAACATCTAACACACCTTTATAACATCTAACACACCTTTAACATCTAACACACCTTTATAACACACCTTATAACACACCTTTATAACATCCTAACACACCTTTATAACATTTACATTTACATTTACATTTTAGTCATTTAGCAGACGCTCTTATCCAGAGCGACTTACAGTTAGTGAACACATATTTTTTTTCATACTGGCCCCCCGTGGGAATCGAACCCACAACCCTGGCGTTGCAAACGCCATGCTCTATCAATTGAGCTACATCCCTGCCGGCCATTCCCTCCCCTACCCTGGACGACGCTGGGCCAATTGTGCGCCACCCATGAGTCTCCTCACCTTTAACATCTAACACACCTTTAACATCTAACACACCTTTATAACATCTAACACACCTTTAACATCTAACACACCTTTAACATCTAACACACCTTTAACATCTAACACACCTTGAACATCTAACACACCTTTATAACATCTAACACACCTTTATAACATCTAACACACCTTTATAACATCTAACACACCGTTATAACATCTAACACACCTTTATAACATCTAACACACCTTTAACATCTAACACACCTTTAACATCTAACACACCTTTAACATCTAACACACCTTTATAACATCTAACACACCTTTATAACATCTAACACACCTTTAACATCTAACACACCTTTATAACATCTAACACACCTTTATAACATCTAACACACCTTTAACATCTAACACACCTTTAACATCTAACACACCTTTATAACATCTAACACACCTTTAACATCTAACACACCTTTAACATCTAACACACCTTTAACATCTAACACACCTTTAACATCTAACACACCTTTAACATCTAACACACCTTTAACATCTAACACACCTTTAACATCTAACACACCTTTATAACATCTAACACACCTTTATAACATCTAACACACCTTTATAACACATCTTATAACACACCTTTAACATCTAACACACATTTAACATCTAACACACCTTTATAACATCTAACACACCTTTAACATCTAACACACCTTTATAACACACCTTATAACACACCTTTATAACATCCTAACACACCTTTATAACATTTACATTTACATTTTAGTCATTTAGCAGACGCTCTTATCCAGAGCGACTTACAGTTAGTGAACACATATTTTTTTTCATACTGGCCCCCCGTGGGAATCGAACCCACAACCCTGGCGTTGCAAACGCCATGCTCTATCAATTGAGCTACATCCCTGCCGGCCATTCCCTCCCCTACCCTGGACGACGCTGGGCCAATTGTGCGCCACCCATGAGTCTCCTCACCTTTAACATCTAACACACCTTTAACATCTAACACACCTTTATAACATCTAACACACCTTTATAACATCTAACACACCTTTAACATCTAACACACCTTTAACATCTAACACACCTTTATAACATCTAACACACCTTTATAACATCTAACGCACCTTTATAACATCTAACGCACCTTTATAACATCTAACGCACCTTTATAACATCTAACGCACCTTTAACATCTAACACACCTTTAACATCTAACACACCTTTAACATCTAACACACCTTTATAACATCCAACACACCTTTATAACATCCAACACACCTTTATAACATCTAACACACCTTTATAACATCTAACACACCTTTATAACATCTAACACACCTTTAACATCTAACACCTTTATAACATCTAACACACCTTTATAACATCTAACACACCTTTAACATCTAACACACCTTTAACATCTAACACACCTTTATAACATCTAACACACCTTTATAACATCTAACACACCTTTATAACATCTAACACACCTTTATAACATCTAACACACCGTTATAACATCTAACACACCTTTAACATCTAACACACCTTTATAACATCTAACACACCTTTAACATCTAACACACCTTTATAACATCTAACACACCTTTATAACATCTAACACACCTTTATAACATCTAACACACCTTTATAACATCTAACACACCTTTATAACATCTAACACACCTTTAACATCTAACACACCTTTATAACATCTAACACACCTTTATAACATCTAACACACCTTTAACATCTAACACCTTTATAACATCTAACACACCTTTATAACATCTAACACACCTTTAACATCTAACACACCTTTAACATCTAACACACCTTTATAACATCTAACACACCTTTATAACATCTAACACACCTTTATAACATCTAACACACCTTTATAACATCTAACACACCGTTATAACATCTAACACACCTTATAACATCTAACACACCTTTATAACATCTAACACACCTTTAACATCTAACACACCTTTATAACATCTAACACACCTTTATAACATCTAACACACCTTTATAACATCTAACACACCTTTATAACATCTAACACACCTTTATAACATCTAACACACCTTTAACATCTAACACACCTTTATAACATCTAACACACCTTTATAACATCTAACACACCTTTATAACATCTAACACACCTTTATAACATCTAACACACCTTTATAACATCTAACACACCTTTAACATCTAACACACCTTTAACATCTAACACACCTTTATAACATCTAACACACCTTTATAACATCTAACACACCTTTATAACATCTAACACACCTTTATAACATCTAACACACCTTTAACATCTAACACACCTTTAACATCTAACACACCTTTATAACATCTAACACACCTTTAAACATCTAACACACCTTTAACATCTAACACACCTTTATAACATCTAACACACCTTTATAACATCTAACACACCTTTATAACATCTAACACACCTTTATAACATCTAACACACCTTTAACATCTAACACACCTTTAACATCTAACACACCTTTATAACATCTAACACACCTTTAACATCTAACACACCTTTAACATCTAACACACCTTTAACATCTAACACACCTTTATAACATCTAACACCCACCTTTAACATCTAACACACCTTTATAACATCTAACACACCTTTAACATCTAACACACCTTTAACATCTAACACACCTTTAAGATCTAACACACCTTTAACATCTAACACACCTTTATAACATCTAACACACCTTTATAACATCTAACACACCTTTATAACATCTAACACACCTTTAACATCTAACACACCTTTATAACATCTAACACACCTTTATAACATCTAACACACCTTTATAACATCTAACACACCTTTATAACATCTAACACACCTTTATAACATCTAACACACCTTTAACATCTAACACACCTTTATAACATCTAACACACCTTTATAACATCTAACACACCTTTAACATCTAACACACCTTTATAACATCTAACACACCTTTAACATCTAACACACCTTTAACATCTAACACACCTTTATAACATCTAACACACCTTTATAACATCTAACACACCTTTAACATCTAACACACCTTTATAACATCTAACACACCTTTATAACATCTAACACACCTTTATAACATCTAACACACCTTTAACATCCCCCTTACACACCTTTTAACATCTAACACACCTTTATACATCTAACACACCTTATAACATCTAACACACCTTTTAACATCTAACACAGCCCTTTAACATCTAACACACCTTTAACATCTAACACACACCTTTTAACATCTAACACACCTTTAACATCTAACACACCTTTATAACATCTAACACACCTTTATAACATCTAACACACCTTATAACATCTAACACACCTTTAACATCTAACACACCTTAAACATCTAACACACCTTTATAACATCTAACACACCTTTATAACATCTAACACACCTTTATAACATCTAACACACCTTTAACATCTAACACACCTTTAACATCTAACACACCTTTAACATCTAACACACCTTTATAACATCTAACACACCTTTAACATCTAACACACCCTTTATAACATCTAACACACCTTTATAACATCTACACACCTTTATAACATCTATCACTCCTTTTAACATCTAACACACCTTTAACATCTAACACACCTTTATAACATCTAACACACCTTTAACATCTAACACACCTTTAACATCTAACACACCTTTAACATCTAACACACCTTTATAACATCTAACACACCTTTATAACATCTAACACACCTTTATAACATCTAACACACCTTTAACATCTAACACACACCTTTATAACATCTAACACACCTTTAACATCTAACACACCTTTAACATCTAACACACCTTTTTAACATCTAACACACCTTTATAACATCTAACACACCTTTAACATCTAACACACCTTTAACATCTACACACTTAAACACCTTAACTTCTAACACACCTTTATAACATCTAACACACCTTTATAACATCTAACACACCTTTATAACATCTAACACACCTTTAACATCTAACACACCTTTATACATCTAACACACCATTTAACATCTAACACACCTTTATAACATCTAACACACCTTTATAACATCTAACAACACACCTTTATACCATCTAACACACCTTTAACATCGTAAACACACCTTATAACATCTAACCACCTTTATAAACATCTAACACACCTTTATACATGCTTAACACACCTTTATAACATCTAACACACCTTTAACATCTAACACACCTTATAACATCTAACACACCATTATAACATCTAACACACTTTATAACATCTAACAACCCTTTATAACATCTAACACACCTTTATAACATCTAACACACCTTTATAACATCTAACACACCTTTATAACATCTAAACACACTTTAACATCTAACACACCTTTAACATCTAACACACCTTATAACATCTAACACACCTTTATAACATCTAACACACCTTTATAACATCTAACACACCTTTAACATCAACACACCTTTATAACATCTAACACACCTTTATAACATCTAACACACCTTTTAACATCTAACACACCTTTACAACATCTAACACACCTTTATAACATCTAACACACCTTTATAACACTAACACACCTTTATACATCTAACACACATTTATAACATCTAACACACCTTTATAACATCTAACACACCTTTATAACATCTAACACACCTTTACAACATCTAACACACCTTTATAACATCTAACACACCTTTATAACATCTAACACACCTTTAACATCTAACACACATTTATAACATCTAACACACCTTTATAACATCTAACACACCTTTATAACATCTAACACACCTTTATACATCTAACACACCTTTATAACATCTAACACACCTTATATACCTACATCTAACACACCTTTAACATCTAACACACCTTTAACATCTAACACACCTTTAACATCTAACACACCTTTATAACATCTAACACACCTTTATAACATCTAACACACCTTTATAACATCTAACACACCTTTAACATCTAACACACCTTTAACATCTAACACACCTTTATAACATCTAACACACCTTTAACATCTAACACACCTTTTAACATCTAACACACCTTTATAACCTGGGGGCGGGCAGGGTAGCTTAGTGGGTAAGAGCGTTTGTGCCAGTAACCGAAAGGTCGTTGGTTCTAATCCCCGAGCCGACTAGGTGAAAAATCTGTCGATGTGCCCTTAAGCAAGGCACTTAACCCTAATTGCTGTAAGTCGCTCTGAATAAGAGCGTCTGCTAAATGACTAAAATGTAAAATGTATATAACATCTAACACACCTTTAACATCTAACACACCTTTAACATCTAACACACCTTTAACATCTAACACACCTTTATAACATCTAACACACCTTTATAACATCTAACACACCTTTAACATCTAACACACCTTTAACATCTAACACAACTTTAACATCTAACACACCTTTATAACATCTAACACACCTTTATAACATCTAACACACCTTTAACATCTAACACACCTTTATAACATCTAACACACCTTTAACATCTAACACACCTTTAACATCTAACACCTTTATAACATCTAACACACCTTTATAACATCTAACACACCTTTAACATCTAACACACCTTTATAACATCTAACACACCTTTATAACATCTAACACACCTTTATAACATCTAACACCTTTATAACATCTAACACACCTTTATAACATCGAACACACCTTTATAACATCTAACACACCTTTATAACATCTAACACACCTTTAACATCTAACACACCTTTAACATCTAACACACCTTTATATCATCTAACACACCTTTATAACATCTAACACACCTTTATAACATCTAACACACCTTTAACATCTAACACACCTTTATAACATCTAACACACCTTTAACATCTAACACACCTTTAACATCTAACACCTTTATAACATCTAACACACCTTTATAACATCTAACACACCTTTATAACATCTAACACACCTTTATAACATCTAACACACCTTTATAACATCTAACACACCTTTATAACATCTAACACACCTTTATAACACATCTTATAACACACCTTTAACATCTAACACACCTTTATAACATCTAACACACCTTTATAACATTTACATTTACATTTACATTTTAGTCATTTAGCAGACGCTCTTATCCAGAGCGACTTACAGTTAGTGAACACATATTTTTTTTCATACTGGCCCCCCGTGGGAATCGAACCCACAACCCTGGCGTTGCAAACGCCATGCTCTATCAATTGAGCTACATCCCTGCCGGCCATTCCCTCCCCTACCCTGGACGACGCTGGGCCAATTGTGCGCCACCCATGAGTCTCCTCACCTTTAACATCTAACACACCTTTAACATCTAACACACCTTTATAACATCTAACACACCTTTAACATCTAACACACCTTTAACATCTAACACACCTTTAACATCTAACACACCTTTATAACATCTAACACACCTTTATAACATCTAACACACCTTTATAACATCTAACACACCTTTAACATCTAACACACCTTTAACATCTAACACACCTTGAACATCTAACACACCTTGAACATCTAACACACCTTTATAACATCTAACACACCTTTAACATCTAACACACCTTTATAACATCTAACACACCTTTAACATCTAACACACCTTTAACATCTAACACACCTTTAACATCTAACACACCTTTATAACATCTAACACACCTTTATAACATCTAACACACCTTTATAACACCTAACACACCTTTAACATCTAACACACCTTTAACATCTAACACCTTTATAACATCTAACACACCTTTATAACATCTAACACACCTTTAACATCTAACACACCTTTAACATCTAACACACCTTTATAACATCTAACACACCTTTATAACATCTAACACACCTTTATAACATCTAACACACCTTTATAACATCTAACACACCTTTATAACATCTAACACACCTTTATAACATCTAACACACCTTTATAACATCTAACACACCTTTATAACATCTAACACACCTTTAACATCTAACACACCTTTATAACATCTAACACACCTTTAACATCTAACACACCTTTAACACACCTACATTTTAGTCATTTAGCAGACGCTCTTATCCAGAGCGACTTACAGTTAGTGAACACATATTTTTTTTCATACTGGCCCCCCGTGGGAATCGAACCCACAACCCTGGCGTTGCAAACGCCATGCTCTATCAATTGAGCTACATCCCTGCCGGCCATTCCCTCCCCTACCCTGGACGACGCTGGGCCAATTGTGCGCCACCCATGAGTCTCCTCACCTTTAACATCTAACACACCTTTATAACATCTAACACACCTTTAACATCTAACACACCTTTAACATCTAACACACCTTTAACATCTAACACACCTTTATAACATCTAACACACCTTTATAACATCTAACACACCTTTATAACCTGGGGCGGCAGGTAGCTTAGTGGGTAAGAGCGTTGTGCCAGTAACCGAAAGGTCGTTGGTTCTAATCCCCGAGCCGACTAGGTGAAAAATCTGTCGATGTGCCCTTAAGCAAGGCACTTAACCCTAATTGCTGTAAGTCGCTCTGAATAAGAGCGTCTGCTAAATGACTAAAATGTAAAATGTATATAACATCTAACACACCTTTAACATCTAACACACCTTTAACATCTAACACACCTTTAACATCTAACACACCTTTATAACATCTAACACACCTTTATAACATCTAACACACCTTTAACATCTAACACACCTTTAACATCTAACACAACTTTAACATCTAACACACCTTTATAACATCTAACACACCTTTATAACATCTAACACACCTTTAACATCTAACACACCTTTATAACATCTAACACACCTTTAACATCTAAACACACCTTTAACATCTAACACCTTTATAACATCTAACACACCTTTATAACATCTAACACACCTTTAACATCTAACACACCTTTATAACATCTAACACACCTTTATAACATCTAACACACCTTTATAACATCTAACACCTTTATAACATCTAACACACCTTTATAACATCGAACACACCTTTATAACATCTAACACACCTTTATAACATCTAACACACCTTTAACATCTAACACACCTTTAACATCTAACACACCTTTATATCATCTAACACACCTTTATAACATCTAACACACCTTTATAACATCTAACACACCTTTAACATCTAACACACCTTTATAACATCTAACACACCTTTAACATCTAACACACCTTTAACATCTAACACCTTTATAACATCTAACACACCTTTATAACATCTAACACACCTTTATAACATCTAACACACCTTTATAACATCTAACACACCTTTATAACATCTAACACACCTTTATAACATCTAACACACCTTTATAACACATCTTATAACACACCTTTAACATCTAACACACCTTTATAACATCTAACACACCTTTATAACATTTACATTTACATTTACATTTTAGTCATTTAGCAGACGCTCTTATCCAGAGCGACTTACAGTTAGTGAACACATATTTTTTTTCATACTGGCCCCCCGTGGGAATCGAACCCACAACCCTGGCGTTGCAAACGCCATGCTCTATCAATTGAGCTACATCCCTGCCGGCCATTCCCTCCCCTACCCTGGACGACGCTGGGCCAATTGTGCGCCACCCATGAGTCTCCTCACCTTTAACATCTAACACACCTTTAACATCTAACACACCTTTATAACATCTAACACACCTTTAACATCTAACACACCTTTAACATCTAACACACCTTTAACATCTAACACACCTTTATAACATCTAACACACCTTTATAACATCTAACACACCTTTATAACATCTAACACACCTTTAACATCTAACACACCTTTAACATCTAACACACCTTGAACATCTAACACACCTTGAACATCTAACACACCTTTATAACATCTAACACACCTTTATAACATCTAACACACCTTTAACATCTAACACACCTTTATAACATCTAACACACCTTTAACATCTAACACACCTTTAACATCTAACACACCTTTAACATCTAACACACCTTTATAACATCTAACACACCTTTATAACATCTAACACACCTTTATAACACCTAACACACCTTTAACATCTAACACACCTTTAACATCTAACACCTTTATAACATCTAACACACCTTTATAACATCTAACACACCTTTAACATCTAACACACCTTTATAACATCTAACACACCTTTATAACATCTAACACACCTTTATAACATCTAACACACCTTTATAACATCTAACACACCTTTATAACATCTAACACACCTTTATAACATCTAACACACCTTTATAACATCTAACACACCTTTATAACATCTAACACACCTTTATAACATCTAACACACCTTTAACATCTAACACACCTTTATAACATCTAACACACCTTTAACACACCTACATTTTAGTCATTTAGCAGACGCTCTTATCCAGAGCGACTTACAGTTAGTGAACACATATTTTTTTTCATACTGGCCCCCCGTGGGAATCGAACCCACAACCCTGGCGTTGCAAACGCCATGCTCTATCAATTGAGCTACATCCCTGCCGGCCATTCCCTCCCCTACCCTGGACGACGCTGGGCCAATTGTGCGCCACCCATGAGTCTCCTCACCTTTAACATCTAACACACCTTTATAACATCTAACACACCTTTAACATCTAACACACCTTTAACATCTAACACACCTTTAACATCTAACACACCTTTATAACATCTAACACACCTTTATAACATCTAACACACCTTTAACATCTAACACACCTTTAACATCTAACACACCTTGAACATCTAACACACCTTTAACATCTAACACACCTTGAACATCTAACACACCTTTATAACATCTAACACACATTTATAACATCTAACACACCTTTATAACATCTAACACACCTTTATAACATCTAACACACCTTTATAACATCTAACACACCTTTATAACATCTAACACACCTTTATAACATCTAACACACCTTTAACATCTAACACACCTTTATAACATCGAACACACCTTTATAACATCTAACACACCTTTATAACATCTAACACACCTTTAACATCTAACACACCTTTATAACATCTAACACACCTTTAACATCTAACACACCTTTATAACATCTAACACACCTTTAACATCTAACACACCTTTAACATCTAACACACCTTTAACATCTAACACACCTTTAACATCTAACACCTTTATAACATCTAACACACCTTTATAACATCTAACACACCTTTAACATCTAACACACCTTTAACATCTAACACACCTTTATAACATCTAACACACCTTTATAACATCTAACACACCTTTATAACATCTAACACACCTTTATAACATCTAACACACCTTTATAACATCTAACACACCTTTAAAACATCTAACACACCTTTAAAACATCTAACACACCTTTATAACATCTAACACACCTTTATAACATCTAACACACCTTTATAACATCTAACACACCTTTAACATCTAACACACCTTTATAACATCTAACACACCTTTAACATATAACACACCTTTAACATCTAACACACCTTTAACATCTAACACACCTTTAACATCTAACACACCTTTATAACATCTAACACACCTTTATAACATCTAACACACCTTTATAACACATCTTATAACACACCTTTAACATCTAACACACCTTTATAACATCTAACACACCTTTATAACATCTAACACACCTTTATAACACACCTTATAACACACCTTTATAACATCCTAACACACCTTTATTACATTTACATTTACATTTACATTTTAGTCATTTAGCAGACGCTCTTATCCAGAGCGACTTACAGTTAGTGAACACATATTTTTTTTCATACTGGCCCCCCGTGGGAATCGAACCCACAACCCTGGCGTTGCAAACGCCATGCTCTATCAATTGAGCTACATCCCTGCCGGCCATTCCCTCCCCTACCCTGGACGACGCTGGGCCAATTGTGCGCCACCCATGAGTCTCCTCACCTTTAACATCTAACACACCTTTAACATCTAACACACCTTTATAACATCTAACACACCTTTAACATCTAACACACCTTTAACATCTAACACACCTTGAACATCTAACACACCTTTATAACATCTAACACACCTTTATAACATCTAACACACCTTTATAACATCTAACACACCTTTATAACATCTAACACACCTTTAACATCTAACACACCTTTAACATCTAACACACCTTTAACATCTAACACACCTTTATAACATCTAACACACCTTTATAACATCGAACACACCTTTATAACATCGAACACACCTTTATAACATCGAACACACCTTTATAACATCTAACACACCTTTAACATCTAACACACCTTTATAACATCTAACACACCTTTAACATCTAACACACCTTTATAACATCTAACACACCTTTAACATCTAACACACCTTTATAACATCTAACACACCTTTAACATCTAACACACCTTTAACATCTAACACACCTTTAACATCTAAAACACCTTTATAACATCTAACACACCTTTATAACATCTAACACACCTTTATAACATCTAACACACCTTTATAACATCTAACACACCTTTATAACATCGAACACACCTTTATAACATCGAACACACCTTTATAACATCTAACACACCTTTAACATCTAACACACCTTTATAACATCTAACACACCTTTAACATCTAACACACCTTTATAACATCTAACACACCTTTAACATATAACACACCTTTAACATCTAACACACCTTTATAACATCTAACACACCTTTATAACATCTAACACACCTTTAACATCTAACACACCTTTAACATCTAACACACCTTTAACATCTAACACACCTTTATAACATCTAACACACCTTTATAACATCTAACACACCTTTATAACATCTAACACACCTTTAACATCTAACACACCTTTATAACATCTAACACACCTTTAACATCTAACACACCTTTATAACATCTAACACACCTTTATAACCTGGGGCGGCAGGTAGCTTAGTGGGTAAGAGCGTTGTGCCAGTAACCGAAAGGTCGTTGGTTCTAATCCCCGAGCCGACTAGGTGAAAAATCTGTCGATGTGCCCTTAAGCAAGGCACTTAACCCTAATTGCTGTAAGTCGCTCTGAATAAGAGCGTCTGCTAAATGACTAAAATGTAAAATGTATATAACATCTAACACACCTTTAACATCTAACACACCTTTAACATCTAACACACCTTTATAACATCTAACACACCTTTAACATATAACACACCTTTAACATCTAACACACCTTTATAACATCTAACACACCTTTATAACATCTAACACACCTTTAACATCTAACACACCTTTAACATCTAACACACCTTTAACATCTAACACACCTTTATAACATCTAACACACCTTTATAACATCTAACACACCTTTATAACATCTAACACACCTTTATAACATCTAACACACCTTTTTAACATCTAACACACCTTTATAACATCTAACACACCTTTAACATATAACACACCTTTAACATCTAACACACCTTTATAACATCTAACACACCTTTATAACATCTAACACACCTTTAACATCTAACACACCTTTAACATCTAACACACCTTTATAACATCTAACACACCTTTATAACATCTAACACACCTTTATAACATCTAACACACCTTTATAACATCTAACACACCTTTAACATCTAACACACCTTTATAACATCTAACACACCTTTAACATCTAACACACCTTTATAACATCTAACACACCTTTATAACCTGGGGCGGCAGGTAGCTTAGTGGGTAAGAGCGTTGTGCCAGTAACCGAAAGGTCGTTGGTTCTAATCCCCGAGCCGACTAGGTGAAAAATCTGTCGATGTGCCCTTAAGCAAGGCACTTAACCCTAATTGCTGTAAGTCGCTCTGAATAAGAGCGTCTGCTAAATGACTAAAATGTAAAATGTATATAACATCTAACACACCTTTAACATCTAACACACCTTTATAACATCTAACACACCTTTAACATCTAACACACCTTTAACATCTAACACACCTTTAACATCTAACACACCTTTAACATCTAACACACCTTTAACATCTAACACACCTTTATAACATCTAACACACCTTTATAACATCTAACACACCTTTAACATCTAACACACCTTTATAACATCTAACACACCTTTAACATCTAACACACCTTTAACATCTAACACACCTTTAAAATCTAACACACCTTTAACATCTAACACACCTTTATAACATCTAACACACCTTTATAACATCTAACACACCTTTATAACATCTAACACACCTTTATAACATCGAACACACCTTTATAACATCGAACACACCTTTATAACATCTAACACACCTTTAACATCTAACACACCTTTATAACATCTAACACACCTTTAACATCTAACACACCTTTATAACATCTAACACACCTTTAACATCTAACACACCTTTATAACATCTAACACACCTTTAACATCTAACACACCTTTATAACATCTAACACACCTTTATAACATCTAACACACCTTTAACATCGAACACACCTTTAACATCGAACACACCTTTATAACATCGAACACACCTTTATAACATCTAACACACCTTTAACATCTAACACACCTTTATAACATCTAACACACCTTTAACATATAACACACCTTTAACATCTAACACACCTGTATAACATCTAACACACCTTTATAACATCTAACACACCTTTAACATCTAACACTCCTTTAACATCTAACACACCTTTAACATCTAACACACCTTTAACATCTAACACACCTTTAACATCTAACACACCTTTATAACATCTAACACACCTTTAACATCTAACACACCTTTATAACATCTAACACACCTTTATAACCTGGGGCGGCAGGTAGCTTAGTGGGTAAGAGCGTTGTGCCAGTAACCGAAAGGTCGTTGGTTCTAATCCCCGAGCCGACTAGGTGAAAAATCTGTCGATGTGCCCTTAAGCAAGGCACTTAACCCTAATTGCTGTAAGTCGCTCTGAATAAGAGCGTCTGCTAAATGACTAAAATGTCAAATGTATATAACATCTAACACACCTTTAACATCTAACACACCTTTAACATCTAACACACCTTTATAACATCTAACACACCTTTATAACATCTAACACACCTTTAACATCTAACACACCTTTAACATCTAACACACCTTTAACATCTAACACACCTTTATAACATCTAACACACCTTTATAACATCTAACACACCTTTAACATCTAACACACCTTATAACATCTAACACACCTTTAACATCTAACACACCTTTAACATCTAACACCTTTATAACATCTAACACACCTTTATAACATCTAACACACCTTTAACATCTAACACACCTTTATAACATCTAACACACCTTTATAACATCTAACACACCTTTAACATCTAACACACCTTTATAACATCTAACACACCTTTATAACATCTAACACACCTTTATAACATCTAACACACCTTTATAACATCGAACACACCTTTATAACATCGAACACACCTTTATAACATCGAACACACCTTTATAACATCTAACACACCTTTAACATCTAACACACCTTTATAACATCTAACACACCTTTAACATATAACACACCTTTAACATCTAACACACCTTTATAACATCTAACACACCTTTATAACATCTAACACACCTTTAACATCTAACACACCTTTAACATCTAACACACCTTTAACATCTAACACACCTTTAACATCTAACACACCTTTATAACATCTAACACACCTTTATAACATCTAACACACCTTTATAACATCTAACACACCTTTAACATCTAACACACCTTTAACATCTAACACACCTTTAACATCTAACACACCTTTATAACATCTAACACACCTTTATAACCTGGGGCGGCAGGTAGCTTAGTGGGTAAGAGCGTTGTGCCAGTAACCGAAAGGTCGTTGGTTCTAATCCCCGAGCCGACTAGGTGAAAAATCTGTCGATGTGCCCTTAAGCAAGGCACTTAACCCTAATTGCTGTAAGTCGCTCTGAATAAGAGCGTCTGCTAAATGACTAAAATGTAAAATGTATATAACATCTAACACACCTTTAACATCTAACACACCTTAACATCTAACACACATCTAACACACCTTTATAACATCTAACACACCTTTAACATCTAACACACCTTTAACATCTAACACACCTTTAACATCTACACACACACCTTTATAACATCTAACACACCTTTATAACATCTAACACACCTTTAACATCTAACACACCTTTATAACATCTAACACACCTTTAACATCTAACACACCTTTAACATCTAACACCTTTATAACATCTAACACACCTTTATAACATCTAACACACCTTTAACATCTAACACACCTTTATAACATCTAACACACCTTTATAACATCTAACACACCTTTAACATCTAACACACCTTTATAACATCTAACACACCTTTATAACATCTAACACACCTTTATAACATCTAACACCTTTATAACATCTAACACACCTTTATAACATCGAACACACCTTTATAACATCTAACACACCTTTATAACATCTAACACACCTTTAACATCTAACACACCTTTAACATCTAACACACCTTTATAACATCTAACACACCTTTATAACATCTAACACACCTTTATAACATCTAACACACCTTTAACATCTAACACACCTTTATAACATCTAACACACCTTTAACATCTAACACACCTTTAACATCTAACACCTTTATAACATCTAACACACCTTTATACCATCTAACACACCTTTATAACATCTAACACACCTTTATAACATCTAACACACCTTTATAACATCTAACACACCTTTATAACATCTAACACACCTTTATAACACATCTTATAACACACCTTTAACATCTAACACACCTTTAACATCTAACACACCTTTATAACATCTAACACACCTTTATAACATTTACATTTACATTTACATTTTAGTCATTTAGCAGACGCTCTTATCCAGAGCGACTTACAGTTAGTGAACACATATTTTTTTTCATACTGGCCCCCCGTGGGAATCGAACCCACAACCCTGGCGTTGCAAACGCCATGCTCTATCAATTGAGCTACATCCCTGCCGGCCATTCCCTCCCCTACCCTGGACGACGCTGGGCCAATTGTGCGCCACCCATGAGTCTCCTCACCTTTAACATCTAACACACCTTTAACATCTAACACACCTTTATAACATCTAACACACCTTTAACATCTAACACACCTTTAACATCTAACACACCTTTAACATCTAACACACCTTTATAACATCTAACACACCTTTATAACATCTAACACACCTTTATAACATCTAACACACCTTTAACATCTAACACACCTTTAACATCTAACACACCTTGAACATCTAACACACCTTTATAACATCTAACACACCTTTATAACATCTAACACACCTTTAACATCTAACACACCTTTATAACATCTAACACACCTTTAACATCTAACACACCTTTAACATCTAACACACCTTTAACATCTAACACACCTTTAACATCTAACACACCTTTATAACATCTAACACACCTTTATAACATCTAACACACCTTTATAACATCTAACACACCTTTATAACACCTAACACACCTTTAACATCTAACACACCTTTAACATCTAACACACCTTTATAACATCTAACACACCTTTAACATCTAACACACCTTTAACATCTAACACACCTTTATAACATCTAACACACCTTTATAACATCTAACACACCTTTATAACATCTAACACACCTTTATAACATCTAACACACCTTTATAACATCTAACACACCTTTATAACATCTAACACACCTTTATAACATCTAACACACCTTTATAACATCTAACACACCTTTATAACATCTAACACACCTTTAACATCTAACACACCTTTATAACATCTAACACACCTTTAACACACCTACATTTTAGTCATTTAGCAGACGCTCTTATCCAGAGCGACTTACAGTTAGTGAACACATGTTTTTTTTCATACTGGCCCCCCCGTGGGAATCGAACCCACAACCCTGGCGTTGCAAACGCCATGCTCTATCAATTGAGCTACATCCCTGCCGGCCATTCCCTCCCCTACCCTGGACGACGCTGGGCCAATTGTGCGCCACCCATGAGTCTCCTCACCTTTAACATCTAACACACCTTTATAACATCTAACACACCTTTAACATCTAACACACCTTTAACATCTAACACACCTTTAACATCTAACACACCTTTATAACATCTAACACACCTTTATAACATCTAACACACCTTTATAACATCTAACACACCTTTAACATCTAACACACCTTTAACATCTAACACACCTTGAACATCTAACACACCTTTAACATCTAACACACCTTGAACATCTAACACACCTTTATAACATCTAACACACCTTTATAACATCTAACACACCTTTAACATCTAACACACCTTTATAACATCGAACACACCTTTATAACATCGAACACACCTTTATAACATCTAACACACCTTTATAACATCTAACACACCTTTAACATCTAACACACCTTTATAACATCTAACACACCTTTAACATCTAACACACCTTTATAACATCTAACACACCTTTAACATCTAACACACCTTTAACATCTAACACACCTTTAACATCTAACACACCTTTAACATCTAACACACCTTTATAACATCTAACACACCTTTATAACATCTAACACACCTTTAACATCTAACACACCTTATAACATCTAACACACCTTTATAACATCTAACACACCTTTATAACATCTAACACACCTTTATAACATCTAACACACCTTTATAACATCTAACACACCTTTAAAACATCTAACACACCTTTAAAACATCTAACACACCTTTATAACATCTAACACACCTTTATAACATCTAACACACCTTTATAACATCTAACACACCTTTAACATCTAACACACCTTTAACATCTAACACACCTTTAACATCTAACACACCTTTATAACATCTAACACACCTTTATAACATCTAACACACCTTTATAACACATCTTATAACACACCTTTAACATCTAACACACCTTTAACATCTAACACACCTTTATAACATCTAACACACCTTTATAACATCTAACACACCTTTATAACACACCTTATAACACACCTTTATAACATCCTAACACACCTTTATACATTTACATTTACATTTACATTTTAGTCATTTAGCAGACGCTCTTATCCAGAGCGACTTACAGTTAGTGAACACATATTTTTTTTCATACTGGCCCCCCGTGGGAATCGAACCCACAACCCTGGCGTTGCAAACGCCATGCTCTATCAATTGAGCTACATCCCTGCCGGCCATTCCCTCCCCTACCCTGGACGACGCTGGGCCAATTGTGCGCCACCCATGAGTCTCCTCACCTTTAACATCTAACACACCTTTAACATCTAACACACCTTTATAACATCTAACACACCTTTAACATCTAACACACCTTTAACATCTAACACACCTTGAACATCTAACACACCTTTATAACATCTAACACACCTTTATAACATCTAACACACCTTTATAACATCTAACACACCTTTATAACATCTAACACACCTTTAACATCTAACACACCTTTAACATCTAACACACCTTTAACATCTAACACACCTTTAACATCTAACACACCTTTATAACATCTAACACACCTTTATAACATCGAACACACCTTTATAACATCGAACACACCTTTATAACATCGAACACACCTTTATAACATCGAACACACCTTTATAACATCTAACACACCTTTAACATCTAACACACCTTTATAACATCTAACACACCTTTAACATCTAACACACCTTTATAACATCTAACACACCTTTAACATCTAACACACCTTTATAACATCTTAACACACCTTTAACATCTAACACACCTTTAACATCTAACACACCTTTAACATCGAAAACACCTTATAACATCTAACACACCTTATAACATCTAACACACCTTTAACATCTAACACACCTTTATAACCTCTAACACACCTTTATAACATCTAACACCACCTTAACATCTAACACACCTTTAACATCTAACACACCTTTTAACATCTAACACACATTTAACATCTAACACACCTTTAACATCTAACACACCTTTAACATCTAACACACCTTTATAACATCTAACACACCTTTATAACATCTAACACACCTTTATAACATCTAACACACCTTTATAACATCTAACACACCTTTAAACATCTAACACACCTTTAACATCTAACTACACCTTATAACATCTAACACCCTTTATAACATCTAACACACCTTTATAACATCTAACACACCTTTAACATCTAACACACCTTTAACATCTAACACACCTTTAACATCTAACACACATTTAACATCTAACACACCTTTATAACATCTAACACACCTTTATAACATCTAACGCACCTTTATAACATCTAACACACCTTTATAACATCTAACACACCTTTATAACATCTAACACACCATTATAACCTTTATAACCTGGGGCGGCAGGTAGCTTAGTGGGTAAGAGCGTTGTGCCAGTAACCGAAAGGTCGCTGGTTCTAATCCCCGAGCCGACTAGGTGAAAAATCTGTCGATGTGCCCTTAAGCAAGGCACTTAACCCTAATTGCTCCTGTAAGTCGCTCTGGATAAGAGCGTCTGCTAAATGACTAAAATGTAAAATGTATATAACATCTAACACACCTTTAACATCTAACACACCTTTAACATCTAACACACCTTTAACATCTAACACACCTTTATAACATCTAACACACCTTTATCATCTAACACAACTTTATAACATCTAACACACCTTTAACATCTAACACACCTTTAACATCTAACACCTTTATAACATCTAACACACCTTTATAACATCTAACACACCTTTAACATCTAACACACCTTTATAACATCTAACACACCTTTATAACATCTAACACACCTTTATAACATCTAACACACCTTTTTAACATCTAACACACCTTTAACATCTAACACACCTTTATAACATCTAACACACCTTTATAACATCTAACACACCTTTATAACATCTAACACACCTTTATAACATCTAACACACCTTTAACATCTAACACACCTTTAACATCTAACACACCTTTATAACATCTAACACACCTTTATAACATCTAACACACCTTTATAACATCTAACACACCTTTAACATCTAACACACCTTTATAACATCTAACACACCTTTGACATCTAACACACCTTTAAAACATCTAACACACCTTTAACATCTAACACACCTTTAACATCTAACACACCTTTAGCATCTAACACACCTTTATAACATCTAACACACCTTTATAACATCTAACACACCTTTAACATCTAACACACCTTTATAACATCTAACACACCTTTAACATCTAACACACCTTTATAACATCTAACACACCTTTATAACATCTAGCACACCTTTATAACATCTAACACACCTTTATAACATCTAACACACCTTTATAACATCTAACACACCTTTATAACATCTTGTAACACACATTTATAACATCTTGTAACACACATTTATAACACATCTTAAAATACACATCTAACACACCTTTAACAATTATTTTTAACACACCTTATAACACATCTTATAACATCTTTATAACATGCCTTTAACACATAACACCTTTAACATCTTATAAGATACCTATATAACACCTTATAACACATCTTATAACATCTTTATAACATGCCTTTAACACCTAATAACACCTTTAACATCTTATAAGATACCTATATAACACCTTATAACACATCTAGTAACAGACCCTTATAGCACACGCTCAACCCTAAACTACTCACCTGTAGCTTATAACACACCCTCACCTGTCCCATCTGTTCCACCTGTCCCATCTGTCCCACCTGTCCCATCTGTCCCACCTGTCCCACCTGTCATACCTGTCCCACCTGTCCAGAACTCTGTCTCTGATCTCTGGTCTCTCCCTGCCTCTCCTCTGTCCAGGTATGCCATCACAGTGTGGTATTTTGATGCTGATGAACGAGCCAGGGCTAAAGAGAAATATCTAACAGGTAAATCTCTTACTATGAGGATATCAATGTATATACCGTAAAACGTATTTGCTTTAATCACTGAACACGACCGCCGGTATTAGAGACAGGCGTCTATTTCCTTAATGCTTTTGTTCAATCAAATGATGAACACTACCACGCTATACCCAAACTAATGTAGTAGTGTTTATTAAACATCATAGTAGTATTGTTTATTAAACATCATAGTAGTAGTGTTTATTAAACATCATAGTAGTAGTGTTTATTAAACATAGTAGTAGTGTTTATTAAACATCATAGTAGTAGTGTTTATTAAACATCATAGTAGTAGTGTTTATTAAACATCATAGTAGTAGTGTTTATTAAACATCATAGTAGTAGTGTTTATTAAACATCATAGTAGTAGTGTTTATTAAACATCATAGTAGTAGTGTTTATTAAACATCATAGTAGTAGTGTTTATTAAACATCATAGTAGTAGTGTTTATTAAACATCATAGTAGTAGTGTTTATTAAACATCATAGTAGTAGTGTTTATTAAACATCATAGTAGTAGTGTTTATTAAACATCATAGTAGTAGTGTTTATTAAACATCATAGTAGTAGTGTTTATTAAACATCATAGTAGTAGTGTTTATTAAACATCATAGTAGTAGTGTTTATTAAACATCATAGTAGTAGTGTTTATTAAACATCATAGTAGTAGTGTTTATTAAACGTCATAGTAGCTGTGCTCCACTCAGACTGCCGATTGGTTCTTATCACTGCGGGAGGCCGGTCCTTCTCTTACTAGAACAGTTGTTGTAGCTGTTGCGTGGCGACCCGATAGCGACCAACCTACCGTTTTGTACTTGACTTTAAGCCAATCAGAGAGCCCGAACCCCCACGTAACGGAGCCAATAGGAGTGACAACAAAAAGGAAAAGAGGCCATTTTCTCTGATCCGCGGATGAGCCAGTCACACAACACTAACCGCCATCACATTACATCACCATGGAGTTTCCCATCTCCATACAGGCCACAGAGAAGCCATCACATTACATCACCATGGAGTTTCCCATCTCCATACAGGCCACAGAGAAGCCATCACATTACATCACCATGGAGTTTCCCATCTCCATACAGGCCACAGAGAAGCCATCACATTACATCACCATGGAGTTTCCCCATCTCCATATAGGCCACAGAGAAGCCATCACATTACATCACCATGGAGTTTCCCATCTCCATACAGGCCACAGAGAAGCCATCACATTACATCACCATGGAGTTTCCCATCTCCATACAGGCCACAGAGAAGCCATCACATTACATCACCATGGAGTTTCCCATCTCCATACAGGCCACAGAGAAGCCATCACATTACATCACCATGGAGTTTCCCATCTCCATACAGGCCACAGAGAAGCCATCACATTACATCACCATGGAGTTTCCCATCTCCATACAGGCCACAGAGAAGCCAGATTAGAACATTCTCAAGACACTTTAGTCATCACCATTGATGAAAAACATCTATTGAATTATTCAAAAGTTTGTCGCTGAGGCAGATTTGTTTAAAAATTGTATCACTCACAGCTGAAGATATTAACATTTTTATATTCATCCAATGTTTTTGGATGACCTCGTCACTGATCGCGCTGCGCCCTGTGTGCTCTGAGTGCTAGTGTGCATTTGATGTCCGAATAAACCGGATGCAACCCGGATATAGACGTCCGTGAATCGACGTATGCGAACGTGAGTAGATTACCTTGAAAACAACAGTCGGACATCTTGGATGCAGTCTCCAGTTCATATTACACCTCAGTGATCTAGACCATAACCAACACACACGGACATGCATGCATTGCCAAACAACGCTACTGCCACCTTCTGGTTTGGAGTATTTTATCAAGGCTGAGTAACTGATCACTTAAAGGTCTTTGCTGTGTGAACATAATAGAGATTGACTACCGACTCTGTTCAGAGGTGCCGAAGTACTGTCGTCAGGCAAACGTTTGACAATCCTACTAGCATGTCTGAGCTTTTACTCATTGCAAGCCTGTACTGGGAGTCTGGTTTGCATCATGTTAGCTCCACACTCATGTTGCATACACATTAACACACTTGAATAATGAGACACTGCAGAAATGTTTTACTAATGTTTTTAATGCACATGACCGTGGGAATATCAGAGATGTGTAAATAATGAATTTAGACCCGGTGTCTATTGGAATCAGGTGTTAATGCCTGGCTACTAAAACAGACATGCGGCTATTTGAGACTCTGGGTTTAATGGAAGTTTTACAGTAAACCACAAGGTTCTAGGAGAATCATCTCACTGTCAGTCCTCTACTCTAAGTCTGTGTCTCTGTTTCCAGGAGCTGGAGAGAAAGGAGTGAAGGTTGAACTGAACAAACCATCAGACCCTAGTGAGAGGGGATGGGGGGGAGGGCCCACTGCTAGCCATGATGTCCTGCCCTGAGAGAGGAGAGGAGAGGAGAGGAGAGGAGAGGAGAGGAGAGGGCAGGGCCCAGGGCCCAGGGCTAGCCATGATGTCCTGCCCTGAGAGAGGAGAGGAGAGGAGAGGAGAGGAGAGGAGAGGAGAGGAGAGGAGAGGAGAGGAGAGGAGAGGGCAGGGCAGGGCCCAGGGCTAGCCATGATGTCCTGCCCTGAGAGAGGAGAGGAGAGGAGAGGAGAGGAGAGGAGAGGAGAGGAGAGGAGAGGAGAGGAGAGGAGAGGAGAGGAGAGGAGAGGAGAGGAGAGGAGAGGGCCCAGGGCCCAGGGCTAGCCATGATGTCCTGCCCTAGGAGAGGAGAGGAGAGGGCAGGGCCCAGGGCTAGCCATGATGTGTGTGGATGGAAGATGATGGAGAAAGGAAAGTGACTCCCTGGAGCTCTACAGGGGACTGACTCCTCAACTGACCTTAAATGTCCTGATGATGTCACAGTACTGGAAGGACAGATTCTCTTCCTCCTCTGGCTGTGGCCCAAATGGTATCCTATTCTCTACGTAGTGTGCCAGAGTGCTCAATGGAGAATTAAAATAGCATTTTATTCCAGGACTAGGCTATGGGCCCTGGTCAACAGTAGTGTACCATGTGGGAATAGAGTGTCATTTGGACGAAGACTATGGCTTTTTGGTGAAGACAGAATACTGAGACAAAAGAAGCTGACATTTAGAGAACGCTTCGAGCATCAGGAACCAACCAACCCCTGAGAGACTGTTCTTCTGTTGTCTTTTAACATGTTCTAGTTTTGCAGTTGATTCCTTAACGTTACAGGGGGACATTTCCGTAGAGCAAAGGCAGTTTGTTATGTGCAACATTTACCATAAACCTCATTTTAATCGAGCAGCATGATTATTTTTTTTTAAAAACGGTACGAAAAAAAAAGTAAGATAAGAGCATCTGCTAAATGTCAAAAAAATATGTTAATTTGAGACTTTTCTACAGCAATATGCATTGTAAAGCGGCAGCTATTTATTTAATGCTCAGTTTACTAAACTCTAGTTAAATAATTACTTCCTTATAGCGCACATTGTTGAAGAAAAAGTTTCAAATGAAATCACGGTTACAGATTACAGTGTCAGAGGTTTATGGTAATTGAATACATTGATAATGTCTCCCACAGTGTTTTGCAGACGCTTGTTGTGTTGATGCGTTTCACATGGAATGAGCTGTTAAATGATGTTCTGGGATAACATGACGATCTGAATAAATACAACACATTGACAGTTCTCTGGTTTTATTTAGTCTTCAGTCACTGTGCTGTCTCTGTTTCTCTTTCTCTCACTCTTCTCTCTGTCTCTATCTCGCTCACTCTCTGTCTCTCACTCTTCTCTCTGTCTCGCAAGCTCTTCTCTCTCTCTATTTCTCTCTCTCTCTCTCACTCACTCTTCGCTCTCTCTCTCTCTCTCACTCGTCTCTCTGTCTCTCTCTCTAACTGTCTGTATTTGGGTGGCAGGTAGCCTAGCGGTTAAGAGCGTTGGGCCAATAACCGAACATGTTGTCTTTGTGCTCTCGAGCAAGGCACTTAACCGTGATTGCTGTAAGTGGCTCTGGATAAGAGCATCTGCTAAATGACGCAAATGTTTAAATGTGAAATATGTAATAATAAATGATGCTTGGTTGATTCCTTGGAGTCCATATCACTAAGGACTTAACATGGTCCAAACACACAGGGCTCGGCATCACCTCTTCCCCATGTATATGATCAGGTGTCTCTCTATTATGCGTGGGAATACTTGAACAGATTTCCTCAATTAAAATTATTTTATTTTCTCAGAAAACTTGGGTGGCCAAATAAAACCACCTAGTGGGCCAAATTCATCCCACGGGCCACCAGTTGGGGACCCCTGACATAAGAGTTCCTTTAGTTTGTTGTCCCATACTGCATCCTACTGGTAGAATCAAACCTGTCTGGGAACAAACTGTAGTGTAGGAGTATCAAACTCCGTTGGTAGAGGGATTTGTCTGCTTTTTCTCCTTTCAATTAATGTCTAATGAAGACCGAGACAACTAGTTGAGGGGAGTTCCTAACTAGTCAATGACCTTCAATGATCAATCAAGTGCAAAGGATGAGTGAAAACTTGCAGACACTCTGCCCTCCTGGGGTTAACCTGCAGACACTCTGCCCTCCTGGGGTTAACCTGCAGACACTCGGCCCTCCTGGGGTTAACCTGCAGACACTCGGCCCTCCTGGGGTTAACCTGCAGACACTCGGCCCTCCTGGGGTTAACCTGCAGACACTCTGCCCTCCTGGGGTTAACCTGCAGACACTCGGCCCTCCTGTGGTTAACCTGCAGACACTCTGCCCTCCTGGGGGTTAACCTGCAGACACTCTGCCCTCCTGGGGTTAACCTGCAGACACTCTGCCCTCCTGGGGTTAACCTGCAGACACTCTGCCCTCCTGGGGGTTAACCTGCAGACACTCTGCCCTCCTGGGGTTAACCTGCAGACACTCTGCCCTCCTGTGGTTAACCTGCAGACACTCTGCCCTCCTGGGGTTAACCTGCAGACACTCTGCCCTCCTGTGGTTAACCTGCAGACACTCTTCCCTCCTGGGGTTAACCTGCAGACACTCTGCCCTCCTGTGGTTAACCTGCAGACACTCTGCCCTCCTGGGGTTAACCTGCAGACACTCTGCCCTCCTGGGGTTAACCTGCAGACACTCTGCCCTCCTGTGGTTAACCTGCAGACACTCTGCCCTCCTGGGGTTAACCTGCAGACACTCTGCCCTCCTGTGGTTAACCTGCAGACACTCTGCCCTCCTGGGGTTAACCTGCAGACATTCTGCCCTCCTGGGGTTAACCTGCAGACACTCTGCCCTCCTGGGGTTAACCTGCAGACATTCTGCCCTCCTGGGGTTAACCTGCAGACACTCTGCCCTCCTGGGGTTAACCTGCAGACACTCTGCCCTCCTGGGGTTAACCTGCAGACACTCGGCCCTCCTGTGGTTAACCTGCAGACACTCTGCCCTCCTGGGGTTAACCTGCAGACACTCTGCCCTCCTGTGGTTAATCTGCAGACACTCTGCCCTCCTGGGGTTAACCTGCAGACACTCTGCCCTCCTGGGGTTAACCTGCAGACACTCTGCCCTCCTGTGGTTAACCTGCAGACACTCTGCCCTCCTGGGGTTAACCTGCAGACACTCTGCCCTCCTGGGGTTAACCTGCAGACACTCTGCCCTCCTGGGGTTAACCTGCAGACACTCTGCCCTCCTGGGGTTAACCTGCAGACACTCTGCCCTCCTGTGGTTAACCTGCAGACAATCTGCCCTCCTGGGGTTAACCTGCAGACACTCTGCCCTCCTGTGGTTAACCTGCAGACACTCTGCCCTCCTGGGGTTAACCTGCAGACACTCAGCCCTCCTGTGGTTAACCTGCAGACACTCTGCCCTCCTGGGGTTAACCTGCAGACATTCAACCCTCCTGGAGTTAACCCACATACACTCAGCCCTCCTGGAGTTAACCCACAGACACTCAGCCCTCCTGGAGTTAACCTGCAGACACTCAGCCCTCCTGGAGTTAATCCACAGACACTCAGCCCTCCTGGAGTTAACCCACAGACACTCAGCCCTCCTGGAGTTAATCCACAGACATTCAACCCTCCTGGAGTTAACCCACATACACTCAGCCCTCCTGGAGTTAACCCACAGACAGTCAGCCCTCCTGGAGTTAACCTGCAGACACTCAGCCCTCCTGGAGTTAACCTGCAGACACTCAGCCCTCCTGGAGTTAATCCACAGACACTCAGCCCTCCTGGAGTTAACCCACAGACACTCAGCCCTCCTGGAGTTAACCCACAGACACTCAGCCCTCCTGGAGTTAATCCACAGACATTCAACCCTCCTGGAGTTAACCCACAGACACTCAGCCCTCCTGGAGTTAACCCACAGACACGCAGCCCTCCTGGAGTTAACCCACAGACACTCTGCCCTCCTGGAGTTAACCCACAGACACTCAGCCCTCCTGGAGTTAATCCACAGACACTCAACCCTCCACTCAGCCCTCCACTCAGCCTTCCAGGAGTTTTCCACCACTGCTGTAGTGTGTAATCTCATTAAATGAAAGATGGCATTCATTTAGAGGGATGAAAATATTTGTTTTAATGAGAACTAATCCAGTTCCCCATGACCGCCACAGCCCTGCTAATCCAGTTCCCCATGACCGCCACAGCCCTACTAATCCAGTTCCCCATGACCGCCACAGCCCTGCTAATCCAGTTCCCCATGACCGCCACAGCCCTGCTAATCCAGTTCCCCATGACCGCCACAGCCCTGCCTATAGAGCACCTCAGTAGTAATATCATATGAAACCATTAGTAATTAGAGCGATGTACAGTACATTCAAAATGTTAACAAATGGTGTAAAGAGTTTTTTCTTCTTCTTCCTGTTTTTCCAGCAGGATATCTGGCCAAGTTGGAAACCCCACCTACTACTACTACATTTGATCTTCTTAAAATCTGATTTGAACCCTAACATTAACCACACTGCTTTCCTTATGCCTAATCATAACATTTTACATTTTAGTCATTTAGCAGACGCTCTTATCCAGAGCGACTTACAGTTCGTGAGTGCATACATTAATTTGTATATTTTTCATACTGCCCCCCCGTGGGAATCGAACCCACAACCCTGCTCTACCAACTGAGCTACATCCCTGCTGGCCATTCCCTCCCCTACCCTGGACGACGCTGGGCCAATTGTGTGCCGCCCCATGGGTCTCCCGGTCGCGGCCGGCTACGACAGAGCCTGGATAACCTTAAATGAAGACCAAAAAGTTTGTTTTCATACATTTTACGATATGGTACATTTTGACTGCAGCTTGGCCATCTATTGGGAACCGAGGCAGAGTTACCTGAGATGGAGCGGCTCCCTGCTGAAGGACCTTCCTGGCGCTGGGCTGGTCGTTGACCACTAGCTGGGTCAGCCCTGTGGAGGAGACCCAGGTCCCACACATAGAGGCCCAGCAGACCAGGGGGTCAGGCATACCCCAGAAGTCAGCTCCCTGGTCCCCTGCTTGTAAGTCGCTTTGGATAAAAGCGTGTGCTACATCAAATACAGTGGGGAAAAAAAGTATTTAGTCAGCCACCAATTGTGCAAGTTCTCCCACTTAAAAAGATGAGAGAGGCCTGTAATTTTCATCATAGGTACACGTCAACTATGACAGACAAATTGAGGAAAAAAAAATCCAGAAAATCACATTGTAGGATTTTTTATGAATTTATTTGCAAATTATGGTGGAAAATAAGTATTTGGTCACCTACAAACAAGCAAGATTTCTGGCTCTCACAGACCTGTAACTTCTTCTTTAAGAGGCTCCTCTGTCCTCCACTCGTTACCTGTATTAATGGCACCTGTTTGAACTTGTTATCAGTATAAAAGACACCTGTCCACAACCTCAAACAGTCACACTCCAAACTCCACTATGACCAAGACCAAAGAGCTGTCAAAGGACACCAGAAACAAAATTGTAGACCTGCACCAGGCTGGGAAGACTGAATCTGCAATAGGTAAGCAGCTTGGTTTGAAGAAATCAACTGTGGGAGCAATTATTAGGAAATGGAAGACATACAAGACCACTGATAATCTCCCTCGATCTGGGGCTCCACGCAAGATCTCACCCCGTGGGGTCAAAATGATCACACGAACGGTGAGCAAAAATCCCAGAACCATACGGGGAGACCTAGTGAATGACCTGCAGAGAGCTGGGACCAAAGTAACAAAGCCTACCATCAGTAACACACTACGCCGCCAGGGATTCAAATCCTGCAGTGCCAGACGTGTCCCCCTGCTTAAGACAGTACATGTCCAGGCCCGTCTGAAGTTTGCTAGAGTGCATTTGGATGATCCAGAAGAGGATTGGGAGAATGTCATATGGTCAGATGAAACCAAAATATAACTTTTTGGTAAAAACTCAACTCGTCGTGTTTGGAGGACAAAGAATGCTGAGTTGCATCCAAAGAACGCCATACCTACTGTGAAGCATGGGGGTGGAAACATCATGCTTTGGGGCTGTTTTTCTGCAAAGGGACCAGGAAGACTGATCCGTGTAAAGGAAAGAATGAATGGGGCCATGTATCGTGAGATTTTGAGTGAAAACCTCCTTCCATCAGCAAGGGCATTGAAGATGAAACGTGGCTGGGTCTTTCAGCATGACGATGATCCCAAACACACCGCCCGGGCAACGAAGGAGTGGCTTCGTAAGAAGCATTTCAAGGTCCTCGAGTGGCCTAGCCAGTCTCCAGATCTCAACCCCATAGAAAATCTTTGGAGGGAGTTGAAAGTCCGTGTTGCCCAGCGACAGCCCCAAAACATCACTGCTCTAGAGGAGATCTGCATGGAGGAATGGGCCAAAATGCCAGCAACAGTGTCACGATCGTCAGGGAGAGACCAATGCGCAGCGTTGAAGGTGAACATATTATTTAATGAATGAACACACGAACAAAACAACAGACGATAACGTGATGTCTACGGTTTAACACAAACCAAAATAGAACAAGAAACCACAAACACAAAGTGAAAGACAGACAGTTAAATATGGCTCCCAATCAGAGACAACCAGCAGACACTCGTTGCCTCTGATTGGGAGTCACTCAGGCCAACATAGAAATACAACATATAGACTATCCACACCCTGGCTCAACATATAGAGTCCCAGAGCCAGGGTGTGACAGTACCCCCCCCTAAAGGCGCGGACTGCGACCGCGCCTAAACGTACACAAACCAGGGGAGGGCTGGGTGGGCATTCCTCCTCGGAGGCGGTTCCGGCTCCGGGCTTGACCACCACCTTTCCACCATCCCCCCGTGGCGCCCCTGGTCCGGTCTGGCCCCGCTGGCTGGAGCTGGACCGGACATCGTTGAAGCAGACCGCTTAGGCTCCGGTGTGGAGCAGCTGACCGGTACCTTACCAGGCACCGGTGACCCAGGCACGGGTTGTGCGGGACTGACAACGCGCACCCCTGGCTTGGTGCGTGGAGTAGGAACGGGCCGGACCGGGCTGACGATGCGCACCCCTGGCTTGGTGCGTGGAGTAGGAACGGGCCGGACCGGGCTGACGATGCGCACCCCTGGCTTGGTGCGTGGAGTAGGAACGGGCCGGACCGGGCTGATGATGCGCACCCCTGGCTTGGTGCGTGGAGTAGGAACGGGCCGGACCGGGCTGACGATGCGCACCCCTGGCTTGGTGCGTGGAGTAGGAACGGGCCGGACCAGGCTGACGATGCGCACCCCTGACTTGGTGCGGGGAGCAGGAACAGACCGGACCGTACTGGGGACACACACCACTGGCCCTACACCGGGATCTGGAACGGGCCGGACCGGACTGGCAACACACACCAGTACCTCTCGCCGTGCCTCTACATCCTCCATCCCCTCTTCGACCAGTGGCCCCCGTAACCTGGCGGCCTCCTCTGGCAACCCGCTGGGCCGCTCTATCGCGGCCTCCTGCTGGTCCGACGTCGTGAGCCCCCCCCTAAAAAATTTCTGGGAGTCTCTCTTCCCCGTGGGCCAGGCCTCGATAATTCTCGCCCAACTCTCGCTCTTCTGCTTCCAATCTCCGCCATTCAGCTCCTCATTCGGCTTGACCCAGTCGAAGCTCTGCCTCCACTGTTGCCAAGTCCACCCACTCTGCTCCTCACTAGGCTGCTTGGTCCAGTTCTGGTGGTTTCTTCTGTCACGATCGTCAGGGAGAGACCAATGCGCAGCGTTGAAGGTGAACATATTATTTAATGAATGAACACACGAACAAAACAACAGACGATAACGTGATGTCTACGGTTTAACACAAACCAAAATAGAACAAGAAACCACAAACACAAAGTGAAAGACAGACAGTTAAATATGGCTCCCAATCAGAGACAACCAGCTGACACTCGTTGCCTCTGATTGGGAGTCACTCAGGCCAACATAGAAATACAACATATAGACTATCCACACCCTGGCTCAACATATAGAGTCCCAGAGCCAGGGTGTGACAAACAGTGTGTGAAAACCTTGTGAAGACTTACAGAAAACGTTTGACCTGTGTCATTGCCAACAAAGGGTATATAACAAAGTATTGAGAAACTTTTGTTATTGACCAAATACTTATTTTCCACCATAATTTGCAAATAAATTCATAAAAAATCCTACAATGTGATTTTCTGGAGAAAAAAAATCTCATTTTGTCTGTCATAGTTGACGTGTACCTATGATGAAAATTACAGGCCTCTCTCATCTTTTTAAGTGGGAGAACTTGCACAATTGGTGGCTGACTAAATACTTTTTTCCCCCACTGTAAAATAACATTTTATTTGTCACATGCGCCGAATACAACAGGTGTAGACCTTACCGTGAAATGCTTATTTACAAGCCCTTAACCAACAATGCAGTTCAAGAAATAGAGTTAAGAAAATATTTACTAAATAAACTAAAGTAAAAAAATTAAATAAAAGGTAACACAAAATAACAGCGAGGCTATATACAGGGGGTACCGGTACCGAGTCAATGTGCGGGGGTACAGGTTAGTCAAGGTAATTTGTACATATAGGTAGGGGTAAAGTGACTATGCATAGATAATAAACAGCGAGTAGCAGCAGTGTAAAAACAAAGGGGGGGGGGGGGGTGTCATTTTATTAATTGTTCAGCAGTCTTATGGTTTGGGGGTAGAAGCTGTTAAGGAGCCTTTTGGACCTAGACTTGGTGCTCCGGTACCGCTTGCCGTGCGGTAGCAGAGAGAACAGTCTATGACTAGGGTGGCTGGAGTTTTGAAAAAATGTTGGGCCTTCCTCTGGTACTGCCTGGTATATAGATCCTGGATGGCAGGAAGCTTGGCCCCAGCTACCCTCTGTAGCGCCTTACGGTCGGATGCCGAGCAGTTGCCATACCAGGCGGTGATGCAACCGGTCAGGATGCTCTCGATGGTGCAGCTGTAGAACTTTTTGAGGATCTGGGAATAAATTTACAACATTTATGACATTCGTTTTTCTGGATTTTTTTGTTGTTATTCTGTCTCTCACTGTTCAAATAAACCTACCATTAAAATGACAGACTGATCATTTCTTTGTCAGTGGGCAAACGTACAAAATCAGCAGGGGATCAAATACTTTTTTTCCCTCACTGTATTTAAATCTGGAATCGGAATATCCTGTACCAATCTAGCTAACGATACAGATGTTTTAGAAACCGCATCAACACATTTTCATCAATTATTTTTAAACAACTGCCGTTTTGGCCACATTCCGAACAGGTTAGACAGAAAGTTAAGAGGGTATGACATCTTGGTCTACTTCTCTGCTATTTACATCTGGAATTGGAACAGAAATATATTTTTTGAAACAACTGCCTTTTTGACCACTTTCGAACAAGTTAGACAAAAAGTTAGAGGGGGTATGAAATCTTCCTTTACTTCTCTGCTGGTCTGGATTGAGTTGGTTGTATACAATTTTTTGATATATTTTCTACTTTTTGTTGTCCATATTCATTCACTATCATTGGACTTTTTTCAACATTCTAAAGAGCCCAATTGTTACATCATCACTTCCAACATTCCATTCACTGTAAACGCAACAATGCACCTTTTGACACAAATCAGCTACTTTTACAACTTTGCCAACAACTTAGACAAAAAGCGAGAGCATATGACATCTTCCTCTACTTCTCTGCTTTTCAACTCAGAACTCGGAACGAAAATATATTATTCAGATAAAAAGTTACATCTGTTTTAGGAACAGCATCAACAACATTTTCTGTAATTGTTCATAAACAACATAAATGTTTTCCACTTGTCCAACAACTTAGTGTGGGGTTCTATTTTCTCATAATTGGATCTGTATGTGATGAATAGCTTAGAGCACAGGTTGTTATGATAAAAACGTATGCCTGGCAACAGTGTGCAACAAGGGAGCGCCAAGAGGCTGGGACCAGCCTGTGCGCCAACGGATTGGCTGAGTAAGTCTAAACCACGCTCAGTCTCTACTCTGATTGGCCAGCAGGGAGCGGGAACTATCTCTGTCAGAGTATTTGAAGAAGAACCTGTAACAATGGATCAGTTCTCCGAGTGCCCTGCGTGGTATTTCAGTGGACCCGTATATACGAACATCATATTTACCATTGAAGGTTTTGCATTAATTAAAATACTAGTATATCTTAGAAGTCGTGTTGACCTCTTTTGTTCCTAATACCAGATTTGAATTGATGCAACTTAACAATTGGTGACCACCGACTGATCTGGTAGAAGGGACTTCGCTGGGTATTGTCCGGCCCATTTGAACATCTCTGTCATTGGACGGTGTATTTCACAAAGAGTCCGGACTACTAAAAAAAGTTAAGCAGACACCTATTGTTATATAACTAAAGTTCTGCACATTGGCTTTATCCAAATTAATTTTGTGAAACACCTGTTTGATGTAAGTGAACTAAATTATGAAACTATTATGAGTAGATAAGCACCATATTGTGATATGTAAACCTGTGGTGAATGTGATGTTAAACCTTGGTACCATAGAGTATTGTTCCACTGACACGTATTCGCTGAAATACGGCTAGGTTCAGGGAAAATACTGAAATCCCCAGGCTAGGTACCACAAGAGGTGGGAACTGGGGATACAGGGACTAATTGAAAAAAAAGGTTGAGCGACATTTAACATTTTAGAGTTGAGTATTGTTCTACCAACACATATCCAGAGAGATATGGCTAGGTTCGGAGAAAATACTGAAGTCCCCAGGCTAGGATCACCAGGGGTGAGAACTGGGGACACAGGGAAATATTGGCCAAGGGCGTTGGCTACAGACCAGGGGCGGTGTGTTCAATAGGGCGATATGGGCGACGCACTGCCAAACGGGAAAAGGAAGGGATTTTTTTTCTAATCAATTATATCACGGCAACAGTAGTTATCAGTGTTGTAATCTAGACGTCTGATCTGCCACAGTGCCACTAAATGTCCAATCAGGCTAAAGTCGTGCTTCAAATGGCCCCCCCCCCCCCCCCCCTTTTGGGGCGATTTCAGTCAGGTTGAAAATCGCCCAGAAGTCTGTCATAGACTCCCATGTAAAATCTATTTTTTTCAAATATCAGAGCTTTCAATACAATCTCTATGGGTTTCTGAGGGCTTGCACTTACGTGCTTTCGTCATACGTAACATAACCATGAACTATGGGTAGCAGCGTCAATCAATTCACTACTACTATCAAAATGGCTAGGCTTCAGTGCAACTCGATTGTGTCTTTGAAAGAAGTTCCTTTTTGTCGGCGAACAAATGAAGATAAATTGGCAACGAAACAATTAGGACCTCCCAGACCAAATTTAATAATTCAACAGGTTTCTACTAAAGGGGGGAAGTCCTACACCCGAGGATTTTCCAAAAAATTGGTACGAACGAAAAACCTGGCTAGCAGGCTGCGATGTAGCTAATGCAGTCTTCTGCTACCCCCTGCTTACTCTTTCACCCTGAAGGCGGCACGGCAGACAGCACCGCTTGGACAGCGACTGGTGTGTAACGGACATGCACCATCTTTCAGGAAAGATTAAGAAACATGAGCTGTCAAAGACCCACATGGATAGCTGTTTGAGATTGTCTGCTTTGGGGAGAGTGAACATTCCCACTCAACTGGATGAGGGATACAGGCTAGCTGTCCGCCGCCACAACGATGAGGTTAGTGTTGATAATCACAAGTTTACTGGAGAACTGAAACTGACAAGGCTGACAAGATAGGACCCTTTTGTCCATTGTTATTGGATAGGAACAGAACTTATAACCAGCTCCTGACCTAAATAGATCTTAGCACAACATTTTACTCAACATATCATATTCCATATTCACTATAACAAATATATTTACTACGACATTAGCAAGAACCGCCACATCCTCAGCCGGCTAATCCAGTGTGTGAAGTTTTGCGGAGTGTTTGAGTTAGCTTTGCGAGGCAAAGATGAAACTGAGGGCTCCACCAACCCTGGTAAGCCAACACCTTTGAGATCAGTCAATAAATGCTTCTGGTATTGACTTATATGCTGCCCCTGTCTTCATGTTGTTGCTGGACATATCTTTTTTTAAATGTGTGTAGGTCACCTAAATCATCAGAAAAATTGCCCCCCCTGAGAATTATTTCAGGAGCCGCCACTGCTACAGACACATATTCATCGAGATATGGCTAGGATCAGAGGAGCGCCAACATTTTTGTTGCGTATTGTTCCTTTGACACATATTCAGAGAGATATGGCTAGGATCAAGGAGCATACTGAAGTCTCTGGACCACCAATTGTGGAACTGTGAGATACAGGGATTAATTGATCAAAGTGTAACGTTGTGGCACATATCCACTGAGATACGGCTAGGATCATAACGGGCACTTAAATTTTAGTCGACTCCAGGCTAGGATCACAAGTGGTGAGAACTGGAGGCGTAGGGAATGATTGGTTTAATAGTGTTGCGCTATTGACACGTATCAGAGGGCTAGATACGGCTAGGATCAAGGGGACACTGGGTGTTGTTGTATGCATGAGTGCGTGAATGATCACAGACGAAATAAAAGCGTGAATAGGGGTTATTAAAATTAATAAACCTGTATACCTTGATAGAAAACTAATTAGGAATTAAAGACGTCTGAGGCTGTCCAAACTGTATAATTTGTGAATAACTGTTGGGTTTGTGGTTGCTTAAACCATATAACCCGTTAATAACAATTGGGAACATAATGGTAAAATAATGAATAACTAGTATGACTAAACTGAAACGTTTGAACTGATATAATTGAACTGTAACGTTTGATGTTAGACATAGCATAATACTGGTTTTAGGTGCTTGGGTTGAGGCTTTTTGGTTGATTATTTGATGTAACGTTTGATGTTTGACCCTGCAAAATACTGGTTAAACAATTAGACTGAAATAATTCGGTTTATCGTTGAAATATAAACATGCACCAACTTTAACTAATTAGGTGGGAATGATTTGATTTAAATAAATAGACTAAAGTACCTTAATTAACGGCAGAATATTGAAAACACTAAAACAAAAAACAGCTCCTCAAAAGAGCCTACTCCCACTGGACACGGAAAAGAGCCTACTCCCACTGGACACGGAAAAGAGCCTACTCCCACTGGACACGGAAAGTAGAGTTGCGAGGGGAGGGGCTGGAGACAGCGAAAGTGTGGCTTTTGGAGCCATGATAGACTCGGAGTTGGCTGGGAACACCACGGGGCATTGTTTGAGAGGTGCCTGTGGGTTTCTGACGATATATATGTATGAACTTGCTCACCCGAACGTAGACGTACATCATGGGTGAGAAAGTAGAGAATATTTACATTTGCATTTTTGGTAATTTGGCAGACGCTCTTGTCCAGAGCGACTTATGGGAGCAATTGGGGTTGAGTGCCTTGCTCGAGGGCACATCGGCAGATTTTTCGCCTGGTCGGCTCGGGGATTGGAACCGGCGACCTCTCGGTTGTTGGCGCGGCGCTATTGGTCACTAAGCTGCCTGCCGCCCCATATGAGTTTAAGGTTGTGGCGTTGTTTGATCATGTGATAAGGTTTAATGGGTAATCGGACCATAACTAATGTGGTTATGGAAGTAATGTATAGGTAGGGGAGAGCCAATAGGGGGCTCCATTGAACTATTATGGTTTATTTGGCATTTCAATGGCATAAGGTGAAATCTGTATGCATGAGGGGAATTCGATTATGTATTATTATAGTATTATGGACACTCCGTAATAAATAAACTGAACCAAACAAGACGTTACTACAGCAATAGAGGATGGTTAATGTTGTTACGTTAGTTCTTAAACCCGATGATAGAGGTAAATGCAGAACGCTGTTAGAGAGTGTGTTTTATTTTTCCTACTAGGGAGTTTGAGATGAGAGGGCTGGCTAGACGGGGAGGGATGACGTGGCTGGTTGTGCGACATGGAAGTATTTACTTTGAGAGAATCGGAGATGGTGTGGAGTGACTGGCGATGTATGTAGAGGGTCCCTGGTTCGAACACAGGTAGGGACAGTGGGTAAAGCTTTCGCATTGGGGCTATAGACCTAGATTACTATGTGGATTGAGAAATGTGAAAGGTTGAATTAGATAGCTTAAGTAGAGGTATTCTAGAAAGGTCTATGAAAATATGTTATAAGGTCCCCATGCGCTTTCCCCGAAGGAGCAAGGGGAGGGGTGAGAGATAGTTCAAATGATAGGAATATCATTAAATGTATGCTTATCAACGATAGCAAGTATTTGTTTTATTAATTAGGGCCTAATCAGAGAGAACAGTTAAAGAAATTGAATAGCGAATTGAAATGGGTTAGCGGGAAAATATAAATAGTTGGTACATTTTAGAACGATAATTTATTTTGGTTACGGGGATGCAAGTGGCATTGGCTGTTGTGCTGGGGGAATAGCGCCAGCCTGTGGTGGGTTATGGATTTGTTACATAAACAAACGTATATTTTAAACTAAAGTGATGGAATAGGCTACAATTATAACATTATCAGAAAAAAGGCACAATTTAATGTGAAATAGTTATTACAATTATTATTGATAGTTATTACAGTTATTATCATTGATCCAGTAATGATAGAAGGACAGTAGAGTAAAGGCAGGGGATTAAATCTCATTTAGGGAAGTTATATTAGGAAGAAAATACCATTAACTGAGGGAACATTTGATGTAACCGTGATTGTATTGGCTAAAAACTGAAATATGACATTTACAGGGGGGACAGGAACAATAGAAGGGGAGACAGATTTTCCTAGGGGGTTGAACAAATAATTGATAATGGATCATTTGAGATGAGATCACATGTAGCAGATTTAGGGTAATCAATTAAATAATCATTGTATACTCTGGGAATTTTGAGTGGTTTTATGGATTAGTTATGAGGAATTAGATTGATACAAACAATTATTGATGGGTTAAGACTGGGGATATCTGTATCATGTTTTGTGTGTACTACCATCTTTAGATTATAACCAGGAGAAAGAGATTAGCTCATCTCATTGGAATGTTGCCCAGGGCTAGCAGTAGTGAAGTTAGGGAGTATTTAGGTCATAAAAGTGAGCTACCAAATTAAGTGAGGCCTGGCTATTTGTGGTTGTTGTTTTTCAAATTGGGTTTTTCAAACAAAAAACAACACACCTAGTATGATGTTTATAAAGCCTTGTTGTTTCAATTTTGGGGGGTTTCAGCAGGTCAAGGGTGATAGGTCTTAGAGGAGCACACAGTGAATTTTATGAGTTTTTTAGGTTTTGGCTGAGTTTGGGGTATATATGATTTCTTATGAGAATGAATGTCATGAGGACTTAATGAACACTTGGGATAACTAACATTTATGAAAAAGTGTGAAGAAGATTATAATTTGGTAATAATATATATGATTTAAACCATAAAATAACAGAAGAGAGAGTGGAGGGATGGCAATTGGATAATGAATTACCAATATTACCTAAGTGATTGTTTGGGTAGGTGGTAATATTGACACATGGGCAAATCATGTGTCAAATGGGGGATGTATGGTAGGAGATGGTAGGATTAAATAATAAATATATACGAAGGAGATGACAAAATACTTTTCAAAAACAAAAAAACAACAACAATAGAAATTGAGAGCTGAACATGTATGTGTGAAGATAGTTTATTAACCACACCCGTATGTCAGAGGTTTTGTGCCCCACAGGTGAACTAAAGGAGAAGGTGACCCACTCTATCTCACCAGGAGACTGGGTGTGGATCCAGTCCCTAAAAGAAGAAAAACTGGAAGCAGGCCTGTTGGGAAGGGCCCTACCAAGTCCTATTAGATCCACCTGGGTGCATGTCACACACTGCAAAACACTGCAAAAAGGTAAACCCAGTTACACCTGATGAACAAACACAGAGTTAGGAGAAATAACCGATCACCACTAGGGCTCTGGGGTTGGCTCCTTAACGAAGATTCCCTTACCCTGTCTGATCATCCCTGTGTGAGTTCGATAGAAGGTAAAGCAATGGGTTGGCCTCTGGCGTCTGACATGTTCTCAGGGCGAGGGTGGGGATTCACAGGTCTCCTGACGGTAGGTAGCTGTCTGATTGTGGGGGCCATATTCCTAACACACTCAAACCCTCCTGATCCGCCAGAAGTAGTAGTTAACCTAACAACAAGTTGATAAAATAATACCTGAGCACAGTCTACGAAGGCATAGGAGACAGCTAGACGTAGGGAAAGGGGAAGCACTAGGGACTTTAGGGGAGGACATCACCATATGTATGTCACCATGTACATCCTGGGACTATGTAGTTGCTCATACCAAGCGGGGGGGGGGGGGGGGGGGATATCACCATATGTATGTCACCATGTATATCCTGGGACTATGTAGTTGCTCATACCAAGCGGGGGGGGGGGGGGGACATCACCATATGTATGTCACCATGTACATCCTGGGACTATGTAGTTGCTCATACCAAGCGGGGGGGGGGGGGACATCACCATATGTATGTCACCATGTACATCCTGGGACTATGTAGTTGCTCATACCAAGCGGGGGGGGGGGGGGGGGATATCACCATATGTATGTCACCATGTACATCCTGGGACTATGTAGTTGCTCATACCAAGCGGGGGGGGGGGGGGGGGACATCACCATATGTATGTCACCATGTACATCCTGGGACTATGTAGTTGCTCATACCAAGCGGGGGGGGGGGGGGGATATCACCATATGTATGTCATGTCACCATGTACATCCTGGGACTATGTAGTTGCTCATACCAAGCGGGGGGGGGGGGGGGGACATCACCATATGTATGTCACCATGTACATCCTGGGACTATGTAGTTGCTCATACCAAGCGGGGGGGGGGGGGACATCACCATATGTATGTCACCATGTACATCCTGGGACTATGTAGTTGCTCATACCAAGCGGGGGGGGGGGGGGATATCACCATATGTATGTCACCATGTACATCCTGGGACTATGTAGTTGCTCATACCGAGCGGGGGGGGGGGGGGATATCACCATATGTATGTCACCATGTATATCCTGGGACTATGTAGTTGCTCATACCGAGCGGGGGGGGGGGGGGGATATCACCATATGTATGTCACCATGTATATCCTGGGACTATGTAGTTGCTCATACCGAGCGGGGGGGGGGGGGATATCACCATATGTATGTCACCATGTATATCCTGGGACTATGTAGTTGCTCATACCGAACCGAGCGGGGGGGGGGGATATCACCATATGTATGTCACCATGTATATCCTGGGACTATGTAGTTGCTCATACCAAGCGGGGGGGGGGGGGGGGGGGGGATATCACCATATGTATGTCACCATGTACATCCTGGGACTATGTAGTTGCTCATACCAAGCGGGGGGGGGGGGATATCACCATATGTATGTCACCATGTACATCCTGGGACTATGTAGTTGCTCATACCGAGCGGGGGGGGGGGGGGGATATCACCATATGTATGTCACCATGTACATCCTGGGACTATGTAGTTGCTCATACCAAGCGGGGGGGGGGGGGCATATCACCATATGTATGTCACCATGTACATCCTGGGACTATGTAGTTGCTCATACCAAGCGGGGGGGGGGGGATATCACCATATGTATGTCACCATGTACATCCTGGGACTATGTAGTTGCTCATACCGAGCGGGGGGGGGGGGGGGATATGATATCACCATATGTATGTCACCATGTACATCCTGGGACTATGTAGTTGCTCATACCAAGCGGGGGGGGGGGGGGCATATCACCATATGTATGTCACCATGTATATCCTGGGACTATGTAGTTGCTCATACCAAGCGGGGGGGGGGGGGGGGGATATCACCATATGTATGTCACCATGTACATCCTGGGACTATGTAGTTGCTCATACCGAGCGGGGGGGGGGGATATCACCATATGTATGTCACCATGTACATCCTGGGAGTATGTAGTTGCTCATACCGAGCGGGGGGGGGGGATATCACCATATGTATGTCACCATGTACATCCTGGGACTATGTAGTTGCTCATACCAAGCGGGGGGGATATGTCAATCTCCATACACAGTTTAAGGACAGGTGTAGTATTGTGAAAGTAGGGAATTACCAGAAATGGCAGTGCGACCCATATAAGGGTAGGTGCTGTCTGAAAGTCTGAATTACGCTAAAACAGGTTACAGACCTGACAAGTGAGATATCCTCTTCAACTGGGGCACCCTATAGAGTAAACCTCTCTGAGGGAGGTAGTGAGACCGGGGCTGTGGTGAAGATAGTGCAAACTATAGACCTGAAGGAAGTAGGACAGGTGGAGACGGGGTGTAGAAATCTTGACCTGTGGTTGGAATGGATTTAGTATACGGCAAGAACTATGTCTAAAGAGGACTGTTATGCCTGTGGGACAGCCAAACCAAGGTTAACAACTACTCCGTTCCCCTTGACAGGCTTTAATTCAAACACAAACTGTCAGGTTTATCCTCCATTATTAAATTGTTCAAGCCACCTGGGAATGTGGTGAAGGAGTCTCGTAGTAACTTGCACTATCTGTATCCCCCGATAACAAAGTCACCCCGACCTAGGTTGCCTCCGTTTGAAGTCTCAGGGGATTCTTATTATTGTTTTTCTAGGACTAATAAGATAGGATACAGGGTAGGGCATCTTAGCTCCTGCTCCCACACAGAGAATGTCACAACTAAAGAGTCCATGACTAATCTCTCCTCTTTGTTGCAGCCAGAGGATTTTAGGATCCAAAACCGGGCCCATGCTGACATCTGATGGTTGTGTGGTGATAACTGATTGTGAACTCACCTACATACGCAAACAATCAAACCCAGTGGGTGTGAAAAGGGGGATTGTGGGGATCTATTTTCTTATAACTGGATGTGATGCCTAGCTTAGAAAGAATGCATTAATTATTAAACATAATAGGTTTGTACTGTACTGATATGAATTGTTTAACATAACAAGCTGTGATTCATGTCAGGAATGTTAGGGAGTAGGGTGAGACAGACTTGTATTTCTCACAGACACATACACACTGCCTATTTGTTAAACCGCGCTCAAGGACGTGTACTGCAAAAAGGTGCTGACTCTACAAGTTGTGATGATAACAATTTATGCCTGGCAACAGTGTGCAACAGTGAAGCGCCAAGAGGCTGCGACCAGCCTGTGCGCCAACGATAGGCTGAGTAAGTCTAAACCACGCTCAGTCTCTACTCTGATTGGCCAGCAGAGAGTGGGAACTATCTCTGTCAGAGTATTTGGAGAAGAACTTAGAACAATGGATCAGTTCTCCGAGTGCCCTGCGTGGTATTTCAGTATTTACCATTGAAGTGGTTTGCATTAATTAAAATACTAGTCTATTTTAGAAGACGTGTATTGACCTCTTTTGTTCCTAATACCAGATTTGAATTGACACAACTTAACACTAGCCAGAGAAACTGGCTGAGTTTAGTTAGCTAGCTAGCCAGAGATACTGGCTGAGTTTAGTTAGCTAGCTAGCCAGAGATACTGGCTGAGTTTAGTTAGCTAGCTAGCCAGAGATACTGGCTGAGTTTAGTTAGCTAGCTAGCCAGAGATACTGGCTGAGTTTAGTTAGCTAGCTAGCCAGAGATACTGGCTGAGTTGAGTTTAGTTAGCTAGCTAGCCAGAGATACTGGCTGAGTTTAGTTAGCTAGCTAGCCAGAGATACTGGCTGAGTTTAGTTAGCTAGCTAGCCAGAGATACTGGCTGAGTTTAGTTAGCTAGCTAGCCAGAGATACTGGCTGAGTTTAGTTAGCTAGCTAGCCAGAGATACTGGCTGAGTTTAGTTAGCTAGCTAGCCAGAGATACTGGCTGAGTTTAGTTAGCTAGCTAGCCAGAGATACTGGCTGAGTTTAGTTAGCTAGCTAGCCAGAGATACTGGCTGAGTTTAGTTAGCTAGCTAGCCAGAGATACTGGCTGAGTTTAGTTAGCTAGCTAGCCAGAGATACTGGCTGAGTTTAGTTAGCTAGCTAGCCAGAGATACTGGCTGAGTTTAGTTAGCTAGCTAGCCAGAGATACTGGCTGAGTTTAGTTAGCTAGCTAGCCAGAGATACTGGCTGAGTTTAGTTAGCTAGCCACCTGATATTAGATGTGTTAAATCTGCGCTGACAGTTTGGCTCCAACCATTGTTGTGCCTGGCAGGTCACAGGTGGATAAACAAATTCACCTGTCATTCAGACTTCTTATTTAATTCACTAGCATGTGCCCGGTGCTTTTATGATCAATCAAGGTCCACCATTCCAATTCCTCACATGGATTACTCAAGGCACAAATGCCAGAATAAATTATCATAGCAACAGAGACCACAATTTCTCATAAAACAGGATAGAATGGTGTACATCATACACAATTTCCAAGGAAGGGACAATTCACCAGTAACCTTAAGTTAGGCACCTAGGCAGGCACCACCTTGCACACAATGCTTTTTAAGTACAGTGGATTTTCAAGAACGTTTTCTGTCTATGGAGATTCTAAATTGAGGCTCCTCCAGCTCATAGCAAAACTAGCGACTGTAATCTTCACTGGTTCTGTCAACGCAACAACCCAAGGGGCAGACTACCAAAGGCTATTTATGTTATACGTTAACAATTTACCTACAGGTGGTCAATTTACACAACGAGCTCTTCTACTTTAGGGTCTGGACCTTACTGGTAGTTTCACATACTGTAAGTCAACTGTAATATGAACACAGTGTGCAGGGTTGCGGTAAAATGCACTTTTAACATTAGTCGGTTGTCAGGATCTTGTTCTCAGAGCGCCAATACTTCAAATAGAAGGCAGAGAATCACGATGCCTTCATTGCAGTAGAAATACCATGGATGGCTAGCTATAATAATAAAAATACTGTTCATTCTAATTTGATGTGAAACAATGACAAACTGATTAATTATTATGGCGTCAGTTGAGAATCTAACTGTAGATGGCACAATAATCAACAATGCAACCAATATTCTTCAATGCGCATACAAATAAGAATGATTGTGCTGCTTATAACGTCAGCTCCAACTGAAATGCCAACCGCACAAGTCACTAAACATCCATGAAACTATATAAAAAAATATTAACTTATTTGCGAGTCTTTCTTTTGTTGTCTAGTCAGTCATAAGAAACAAGTGTGGTTTTGTCCAGGCAGTAAATACATCGCTCCACCCTCCTTGTCAGCCAGTATCCGTGAACTTCCCCATTTCAGCCCCTTTTCTTAGCTAGACAATTTACTAACATTAGGTCAACAAGCTTTTTCCAGATCATCCAAAAAACATTCAGAAGATCATCATTGTTCAGTATGAACTTACGAATTGACGTAAAGTAAACTGTACCATCAAATATTGTCATAGTTCTCCAAACCACACCATGATGGCAATACACTGAGCAAAGTAGGCTGTGAAGCTCCGATGATTAGGTCGAAAAATGATCTGCTAACCCGCTACTACCGTTTGCTATAAGGTCGTCACTAGTTAGTTACCACAGCCACAAAGTAAAAAATTTGCTATTAAACAATTACCTTTTTGGTCTTCATTTAAGGTTATGGTTAAGCATACTGTTAGCAGTGTGGTTAGGTTTGAAATAAGATTAAAATAAGATATATTGCAGAAATGGGCGTGGTTTACCCATTTGTGGCTGTTGTAACCAGTGAAGCCTATAAACCCCACGGCTCCTTCACAGAGCACACACAGGAGTAGGTGGCTGTTGTAACCTATAAACCCCACGGCTCCTTCACAGAGCACACACAGGAGTAGGTGGCTGTTGTAACCTATAAACCCCACGGCTCCTTCACAGAGCACACACAGGAGTAGGTGGCTGTTGTAACCTATAAACCCCACGGCTCCTTCACAGAGCACACACAGGAGTAGGTGGCTGTTGTAACCTATAAACCCCACGGCTCCTTCACAGAGCACACACAGGAGTAGGTGTCTGTTGTAACCTATAAACCCCATGGCTCCTTCACAGAGCACACACAGGAGTAGGTGGCTGTTGTAACCTATAAACCCCACGGCTCCTTCACAGAGCACACACAGGAGTAGGTGGCTGTTGTAACCTATAAACCCCACGGCTCCTTCACAGAGCACACACAGGAGTAGGTGTCTGTTGTAACCTATAAACCCCACGGCTCCTTCACAGAGCACACACAGGAGTAGGTGGCTGTTGTAACAAGGGAAGCCTATAAACCCCATGGCTCCTTCACAGAGCACACACAGGAGTAGGTGGCTGTTGTAACCTATAAACCCCACGGCTCCTTCACAGAGCACACACAGAGGAGCATTCAACACCATAGTGCCCTCAAAGCTCATCACTAAGCTAAGGATCCTGGGACTAAACACCTCCCTCTGCAACTGGATCCTGGACTTCCTGACGGGCCGCCCCCAGGTGGTAAGGGTAGGTAACAACACATCTGCCACACTGATCCTCAACACGGGGGCCCCTCAGGGGTGCGTGCTCAGTCCCCTCCTGTACTCTCTGTTCACCCATGACTGCATGGCCAGGCACGACTCCAACACCATCATTAAGTTTGCCGACGACACAACAGTGGTAGGCCTGATCACCGACAACGATGAGACAGCCTATAGGGAGGAGGTCAGAGATGAGATCTGGCCGTGTGGTGCCAGGACAACAACCTCTCCCTCAACGTGACCAAGACAAAGGAGATGATTGTGGACTACAGGAAAAAAAAGAGGACTGAGCACGCCCCCATTCTCATCGACGGGGCTGTAGTGGAACAGGTTGAGAGCTTCAAGTTCCTTGGTGTCCACATCACCAACAAACTATCATGGTCCAAACACACCAAGACAGTCGTGAAGAGGGCACGACAAAGCCTATTCCCCCTCAGGAGACTAAAAAGATTTGGCATGGGTCCTCAGATCCTCAAAAAATTCTACAGCTGCACCATCGAGAGCATCCTGACTGGTTGCATCACCGCCTGGTATGGCAACTGCTTGGCCTCTGACCGCAAGGCACTACAGAGGGTAGTGCGTACGGCCCAGTACATCACAGGGGCAAAGCTCCCTGCCATCCAGGACCTCTATACCAGGCGGTGTCAGAGGAAGGCCCTCAAAATTGTCAAAGACTCCAGTCACCCTATAGTCATAGACTGTTCTCTCTGCTACCGCACGGCAAACGGTACCGGAGTGCCAAGTCTAGGTCCAAAAGACTTCTCAACAGCTTCTACCCCCAAGCCATAAGACTCCTGAACAGCTAATCATGGCTACCCGGACTATTTGCACTGCCCCCCCACCCCATCCTTTTTACGCTGCTGCTACTCTGTTAAGTATTTATGCATAGTCACTTTAACTCTACCCACATGTACATATTACCTCAACTACCTCAACTAGCCGGTGCCCCCGCACATTGACTATGCAACGGTACCCCCCTGTATATATAGCCTCCCTACTGTCACTTTATTTTACTGTATATATAGCCTCCCTACTGTCACTTTATTTTTACTTCTGCTCTTTTCTTCTCAACACTTTTTTGTTGTTGTTTTATTCTTACTTTTTTGTTTAAAATAAATGCACTGTTGGTTAAGGGCTGTAAGTAAGCATTTCACTGTAATGTCTGCACCTGTTGTATTCGGCGCATGTGACCAATAAAATTAGATTTGATTTGATTTGAGTAGGTGGCTGTTGTAACCTATAAACCCCACCGCTCCTTCACAGAGCACACACAGGAGTAGGTGGGGCACTCGACAACCTATCTTCGAGTCCGCCTCGGTGGGAATTGTGGGAGCTGTCGTTTTTTGCATCGTTCCTTTTCTTGTCACTCTCCTTGCCTATGCAGGTGTAAATAACTCCTGTATGACTACATCTCCCACCTACCCAATGCCGTCATTAAAATATATTGGGAAAATTGAATAAAAAAACCAGCCAATCATACAAGCTAAAGGGCGGCAACCTCAATGTGGTGTCCAATGAGCGAACATATTGATGGCGGTGGGTGGTTTGGTGAATCCGTCAGTCCTTTTCAGAAGGGGAGAGAACATCATAGAGAAAGCGGAATACGGTGTAAGACTTGGTCGAATTCACATCCCAACATCAAACAGAACAGGGGTCAGCGGACAAACGCAAAACCTGGACAATTGTAGGATTAAATGATTTTTATGGATCCATCTGAATATTTCCTTCGTCGAAAGAAAACATTCTCAAATTGACTTCATAGGTAAGGGATTGTGCTTTTGCATGCCTTAGGACGATGAAACGTTTAACGACTGAATACATTGAATTTCGATGCCTGAAAGAAGGAAAAACACGTATTGAACTGTGATCAAAATGAAGCTAGAGTAATTAATGAAACATCAATCATGAACATGGTATCGTAACTCTTAAATGCACACGTTAACATAACATTTCCTCCGGTGAATCAGTTTATTTTATGAATAGTGTAACAGTTAAGGTAACCTATTTGCTCGTTTCAACATCTCTTACTTTATTTCGTGCTGAACAATGCAGCTTGCTAACGTTATTCACTGTAACCTGCCATGTAACCGGACTTGTTTCATAATCGTACTGAGAGGATCACTTTCTACCGGGCTAGAAACCGACTGTTGTGGTGGGATTTAAAACACGAACACTTTCGGGTGGTGTGGCTGCTTGGTAGGCATCAAATAGGTAACATATTGGGAGAAAATGCTGGCTTGGAGTCGGAGCTAGTCCTTACGTAAGACTACGGCTTCATGGTGATGGAAGTATTTTCGATTCATAAATTGTTCCTCGCCTTTGCGTCGACTAACCAATACGTCTCTGGAGTTTCACAACAAGTCTGTTGCCAATCTGAGCTAGGCTACATTTATTTTGTTGCTTTGATTTTTTTTTTAGCTCAGAAACAATGACTGTTGAATCAGAAGTCGCTCGTTCTAGTGGCTGCTTGACACATTGTTATTGAGATGTTCCACCTCCGCGACGTGATTCCGTCGTTTTTGTTGCCTGATAATTCCGGGTAGTCCCTTCCCCTGCCTGCGTTGTCAAAAATGACAAAAAGAAGTGAGCAGAACAGAAACGACAGACTAACCCATCCAAGCTGCAGTGTTCAGCAAGTTGCAGGACGAGGGAGATATTGGACATGCTATTCATTTGTGCATTGACATGTCGAGACAGCTTGCTGGTGGGGGCAATGACTGGACCAGCAGTGTTGTCTGGGGTGAATGAATCTATCCAGCCTCCTAAACAATGATTTATTCCTTGGCGAGGATTATTTGTTTACAATTCAGTGTTTGAAACTACTTTATTGGGCTTGACCTTGTTGTCAATTAGTTTCTTTGTCAGAGAGGCACAAACGGATGTACTCGGCCGTCACGACGGATCCCTGCTCGCACAGACTTGAGTGAATAAATCTGTTTTCAATCGTCCCGCAGCAGTGTTACTTTCTATAACTTTACCGTGCTTTGCTCTCATGGAAGTAGAATGATTCGTGTCAGTTCTTGGTCAGGGTTTGGACCTTTGCTTTATCGCACTATTTGTCTACGGAGCCTCGGTGGAGAGAGACACTTACTGGAATAATGACGTCTAGTAAGCAAGCAGTTTGTTCCCGATGTCCAAGAACAATGTCACATCGAAGAGAGATGATTCGGAGAAGCACAGGTGAATTCCGACTTTTATATATATATTTCCGAATGTGATTATTTGTGCACGTTTTGGGTCGCCTGTTGAAAGTGTTTGTGCTGTGTGGCAGACGGGGCTGGCCGCTACAGAAATGGCGTCATATCGCTGTACTTATTCCAGGATAGACAGCAGACTAGAGGAGACGTTGCTGCTGACCTGTTCTCCCAACGTTACTGTACTTATCCCTCACTGCATGATTTTCAGTTCCTTCTCCGACCGTTTGTAACTTTTCCTCAACGGTCCGGACTGTTGGGTGTTGTTGTCATCCATAAGGGGAGAGGTTAGTGTGGTGTCATGCTGTCGGCTGCCTGCCGCCATAGAAAACACGCAGACTCGACAAGGGCATTACATAAACGTCTATAACGTCTTCTAATGGGAACGACAATCTTACTACGGTTCACAACAAGACTTCAAAGTAACTGTGCCAACATTGTCCCATTGAAGACCTAAAACGCCCTATTCCCTGATATCACGACTCTCCTGTGACTAGTCCAGAGCTCTGTATGATGACTTGAGGTGGAGGTGGATTGTGTGACTGTTAGGGTTGTAATGATTATGGCATCTCGGGTAACGAATCATTGTCATGCAAATAGCCACGTTATTGTCATAATTGTCATTTTTGTTAATGTTTTGACCTTGTAATGTATAAAACATATATTTTAAAAAATTAGCCACGACACACCTAATGAATACAACACAGCTTTGGTGACAACCCTGTGTAAAAAATGAATGGATTTGACCGCCGGGAACTTTTGGAAATGACGCTTCTCCTCCCGACCATGTCGTTCTACTGGTAAAATGATTACCAACTTGACCCACTTCAGCTGAAAATATAAAGATAAGCTAAACTGCTATTGGGAAAACTATAGTTGAAACCCCTCTTCTCCTAAAATGAATATATTAAGACCATTATGACGATATTTTTTTAAACTTCATAATTGTTGTGTATGTACACCCTAATGTTGATGTAAGAAGCATTTTGTATACTAGCCTGAGTGCCAGTCTGCTTGTGCCATCATGTAAACAATGTTTGGCATGACAATAAGTGAAGGACTTGGCATGATGGCACGTAGACTGGCACTCAGGCTAGGGTACACAATAGTGCCGAGCGATTAGTGCTTTTTGAGGTCGGTTCGGTTTCTGTTCGATTATTATAAAATAATAAATCACTGTTTTCGATTTTGGCTTTGATTATTGTTTTAGACATTAAATGCACTATGCATTATGTTATTATTATATTATGATTGTTTTAGACATTACATGCACTATGCATTATGTGGGTTGGATGCTGTAAAAACACAGAATAAAACAATGAATGAAAGTCCCATGATGGCAGTGACTTCCCGTGACTAATGTATCACTTAACCATCAGTTATTCACATTACTTTACTTTAATCAAATATTACAGTTGAGTATATTACATTTGTTTTATTTAATGTCTATTTTATTCCAAGTCATCTCATCTCTATATACAGTGGGGGGAAAAAGTATTTAGTCAGCCACCAATTGTGCAAGTTCTCCCACTTAAAAAGATGAGAGAGGCCTGTAATTTTCATCATAGGTACACGTCAACTATGACAGACAAACTGAGAATGTTTTTCTCCAGAAAATCACATTGTAGGATTTTTAATGAATTTATTTGCAAATTATGGTGGAAAATAAGTATTTGGTCAATAACAACAGTTTCTCAATACTTTGTTATATACCCTTTGTTGGCAATGACACAGGTCAAACGTTTTCTGTAAGTCTTCACAAGGTTTTCACACACTGTTGCTGGTATTTTGGCCCATTCCTCCATGCAGATCTCCTCCAGAGCAGTGATGTTTTGGGGCTGTCGCTGGGCAACACGGACTTTCAACTCCCTCCAAAGATTTTCTATGGGGTTGAGATCTGGAGACTGGCTAGGCCACTCCAGGACCTTGAAATGCTTCTTACGAAGCCACTCCTTCGTTGCCCGGGCGGTGTGTTTGGGATCATTGTCATGCTGAAAGACCCAGCCATGTTTCATCTTCAATGCCCTTGCTGATGGAAGGAGGTTTTCACTCAAAATCTCACGATACATGGCCCCATTCATTCTTTCCTTTACACGGATCAGTCGTCCTGGTCCCTTTGCAGAAAAACAGCCCCAAAGCATGATGTTTCCACCCCCATGCTTCACAGTAGGTATGGCGTTCTTTGGATGCAACTCAGCATTGTTTGTCCTCCAAACATGATGAGTTGAGTTTTTACCAAAAAGTTCTATTTTGGTTTCATCTGACCATATGACATTTTCCCAATCCTCTTCTGGATCATCCAAATGCACTCTAGCAAACTTCAGACGGGCCTGGACATGTACTGGCTTAAGCAAGGGGACACGTCTGGCACTGCAGGATTTGAGTCCATGGCGGCGTAGTGTGTTACTGATGGTAGGCTTTGTTATGGTCCCAGCTCTCTGCAGTTCATTCACTAGGTCCCCCCCGTGTGGTTCTGGGATTTTTGCTTGCTGTTCTTGTGATCATTTTGACCCCACGGGGTGAGATCTTGCGTGGAGCCCCAGATCGAGGGAGATTATCAGTGGTATTGTATGTCTTCCATTTCCTAATAATTGCTCCCACAGTTGATTTCTTCAAACCAAGCTGCTTACCTATTGCAGATTCAGTCTTCCCAGCCTGGTGCAGGTCTACAATTTTGTTTCTGGTGTCCTTTGACAGCTCTCTGGTCTTGGCCATAGTGGAGTTTGGAGTGTGACTGTTTGAGGTTGTGGACAGGTGTCTTTTATACTGATAACAAGTTCAAACAGGTGCCATTAATACAGGTAACGAGTGGAGGACAGAGGAACCTCTTAAAGAAGAAGTTACAGGTCTGTGAGAGACAGAAATCTTGCTTGTTTGTAGGTGACCAAATACTTATTTTCCACCATAATTTGCAAATAAATTCATAAAAAATCCTACAATGTGATTTTCAGGATTTTTTTCCCTAAATTTGTCTGTCATAGTTGACGTGTACCTATGATGAAAATTACAGGCCTCTCTCATCTTTTTAAGTGGGAGAACTTGCACAATTGGTGGCTGACTAAATACGTTTTTCCCCCACTGTAGCTGCTGCCTATGCTGTCTGACTAAATCACTATTTTAGTAATTCAAAGTAAATAAGGCATACTTTTGACTGCTGAATGCCAACTATCAATCACTTGGATCATGTATTTTCAGGTAGCGATGCCTCGCGAAGCAACCGCTCTCTATCCCACTGTCTCTGTCTGCCCCACACAGTGCTGTAGACTGGATAAGTAGGCACACAATGGATTATGGTCATTGTAGTTAATTACCACGTTTTATGTGCTAAACTATGTAGAATATTGGCCTGTTGGGAACTACAACTCCCTACTACATCACCCAGTTCGGGCTTGAGCTGATTCATCTCTAGAGAAACTGCATTGAGCTCACAGAAAAAAATGGAATTATGTGGTCCTCTGTAGCTCAATTGGTAGAGCATGGCGCTTGTAACACCAGGGTAGTGGGTTCGATCCCCGGAACCACCCATACGTAAAAATGTATGCACACATGACTGTAAGTCGCTTTGGATAAAAGCGTTTGCTAAATGGCATATTATTATTATTATTATTATTATTATTATTATTATTATTATTATTATTAAATAATTGAACCGACGTCGGTCAATTAGTTGTTTAAAAAAGGAAAAATAACCGACATGTCTGTTAATCACTCAGCACTAGTACAGAGTCATGGAAGTCAGGCCAAATGGTGCCATGAACTGACCTCCGATTAGGCCTGACCTCCGATTAGGCCTGACCTCCGATTAGGCCTGACCTCCGATTAGGCCTGACCTCCGATTAGGCCTGACCTCCGATTAGGCCTGACCTCCGATTAGGCCTGACCTCCGATTAGGCCTGACTGATATTGTTTCACAACTTCATTTCCAGCCACAGAATCGTTACGCTGGTCACTCCAGAGGAGCCGAGAGGACTGGGATCGAGATGAAGGTAATGCATTCCCGTACTTTACACATGATTTATATGTTACTTCTACTCCTATTTACTTTTGAGATGTGCCATTTCCTCCCAGATGTTCATGTCTAAAGGGACCTTTTGTGTCCGTCTGTATTAGTCCAAGGGCCACCCATCAAACTGTATTAGTCCAAGGGCCACCCATCACACTGTATTAGTCCAAGGGCCACCCATCACACTGTATTAGTCCAAGGGCCACCCATCAAACTGTATTAGTCCAAGGGCCACCCGTCTGTATTAGTCCAAGGGCCACCCATCACACTGTATTAGTCCAAGGGCCACCCGTCTGTATTAGTCCAAGGGCCACCCATCCCACTGTATTAGTCCAAGGGCCACCCGTCTGTATTAGTCCAAGGGCCACCCATCCCACTGTATTAGTCCAAGGGCCACCCATCCCACTGTATTAGTCCAAGGGCCACCCATCACACTGTATTAGTCCAAGGGCCACCCATCACACTGTATTAGTCCAAGGGCCACCCATCACACTGTATTAGTCCTAGGGCCACCCATCACACTGTATTAGTCCAAGGGCCACCCATCAAACTGTATTAGTCCAAGGGCCACCCATCACACTGTATTAGTCCAAGGGCCACCCGTCTGTATTAGTCCAAGGGCCACCCATCACACTGTATTAGTCCAAGGGCCACCCGTCTGTATTAGTCCAAGGGCCACCCATCAAACTGTATTAGTCCAAGGGCCACCCGTCTGTATTAGTCCAAGGGCCACCCATCACACTGTATTAGTCCAAGGGCCACCCATCAAACTGTATTAGTCCAAGGGCCACCCATCAAACTGTATTAGTCCAAGGGCCACCCATCACACTGTATTAGTCCAAGGGCCACCCATCACACCACACTGTATTAGTCCAAGGGCCACCCATCAAACTGTATTAGTCCAAGGGCCACCCATCAAACTGTATTAGTCCAAGGGCCACCCATCAAACTGTATTAGTCCAAGGGCCACCCATCACACTGTATTAGTCCAAGGGCCACCCATCACACTGTATTAGTCCAAGGGCCACCCATCAAACTGTATTAGTCCAAGGGCCACCCATCAAACTGTATTAGTCCAAGGGCCACCCATCAAACTGTATTAGTCCAAGGGCCACCCATCAAACTGTATTAGTCCAAGGGCCACCCGTCTGTATTAGTCCAAGGGCCACCCATCACACTGTATTAGTCCAAGGGCCACCCATCACACTGTATTAGTCCAAGGGCCACCCATCACACTGTATTAGTCCAAGGGCCACCCATCAAACTGTAATAGTCCAAGGGCCACCCATCACACTGTATTAGTCCAAGGGCCACCCATCACACTGTATTAGTCCAAGGGCCAGGCCACCCATCACACTGTATTAGTCCAAGGGCCACCCATCACACTGTATTAGTCCAAGGGCCACCCATCACACTGTATTAGTCCAAGGGCCACCCATCACACTGTATTAGTCCAAGGGCCACCCATCACACTGTATTAGTCCAAGGGCCACCCATCACACTGTATTAGTCCAAGGGCCACCCATCAAACTGTATTAGTCCAAGGGCCACCCATCACACTGTATTAGTCCAAGGGCCACTCATCAAACTGTATTAGTCCAAGGGCCACCCGTCTGTATTAGTCCAAGGGCCACCCGTCTGTATTAGTCCAAGGGCCACCCATCCCCATCAAACGGAACTAAACTGCCAAATTTAACGACATTATATAGATAATGTTTTGAACATGAACACTGTCTGATTCAACTTTGTAAAAGTTGCACGTTCATTTTTAATCTTTGATCAAAGTTACGATGTTTAGCATCAATCCCCGCAGATCTTGGGTGATTTCCCCTAGCAACGTTCGGACTAGGGCAACAAGGTCTCCTTTTTATACTTTATTTTTGTGGACACTTTCTCCTCTCGTCCGCTCCTGGCTGCATGTTCTGCCATAGAATTTATAATTAATAGAACGGGTGTCCCCATTCAAGTCAATGATGAAATAATTGTTGGACTGGTGGCCATTGCAAGTGTACCCATAGGAGCAAAGCAGGAAGTGTTCCATCAATATGTGCTGTGATTTGTTGATTCAACTGACATTACAAAAAAATACACTCCATTGCATGAGCCACATCAGTTAACATCATTTGAATGAACATTACCATGGAAATTGTTGCATCACAACACCAGGCAGCCGTTACCAGTGTCCCTACGAGTTCACCAGTCAAACACCAGGCAGCCGTTACCAGTGTCCCTACGAGTTCACCAGTCAAACACCAGGCAGCCGTTACCAGTGTCCCTACGAGTTCACCAGTCAAACACCAGGCAGCCGTTACCAGTGTCAGTGTCCCTACGAGTTCACCAGTCAAACACCAGGCAGCCGTTACCAGTGTCCCTACGAGTTCACTAGTCAAACACCAGGCAGCCGTTACCAGTGTCCCTACGAGTTCACCAGTCAAACACCAGGCAGCCGTTACCAGTGTCCCTACGAGTTCACCAGTCAAATTGTCAGGGTTAGAGGTTCCGAGCCTGTTCTATTCATTCTATTTCTATGGTTTCAGCTAGACGCAACAGTTTCATCACATTAGGAGTCATGACTGTCTGACTCAACCACAAGAATGACCGGCCGTCCCGTCTTAAGTCAGTTGTTCGTGGCATTATTATTATTATTATTATTTATTTTAATTACGGTTATGACATTTTATTTTCATGATGGTCTTCATCCATAACTACAGGATTATAGGGTAATTGTGCCAGCCCTAGCTCCGACGTTGCTGTTTCACGTTGGTTACTTTTGTCGCACACAGAACTGTTTGTGCGTTTGGTGTTCACCCTTGCATAAGCTCAAGGAACACGTTACCGGTCCTTCACTGATCCAGATGAACCCCGAAACAAGGAAATATGTTTTAAACATGTGCAGTGGTTTTCTCAGTTAATAGAATACGTTTTTGGCAGCTGTATTTAGCCTACAAGGGCCTCATTGCTTTTGCCTGCTAGCCAAACTAAAGACAGCACAATGTTTGCTAGAAAACACAGCTCTCAAAACATTCAAGGTTCTGCAAGCTACGTAAAGCTCCGTTCTGGCATCTGAGAACAATCCATTTAGCACCTTTTTAAACAGCTTCTTTTATTATTTGGGGATTCCTCCGGTCCGATACATACGTTGCTTTCTGCATACATGGACAATGGAACGTGTGTAGCAATTATAACCATGATTTAGGCTAACGTGGAAACCTCATAATGTTGCTATGGGAAATTACCCAAAATGCATTGATTTTGAAATTGTACCTTTAAAAAATATATATATTTAATTAATGTGCAACTTTTACAAGTTTTGCACCACAGTGTTCATATTCATAAAATGATTGGTGGGTGGGTGGCCCTTGGACTATATTTGAAGTTAGAAATTGATGCAGGGATGTAAATCGCTGGATGAGTGATTTTCATGAAGTAAAAGCCTTTTTGCACTGTATGGAAATGTATGCTGTTAATATGAATAATTTGCCCTACTCCATGCTTGCTGATTTATTCTGTGTAACTACTTCAAACACTCCACACAACCAAAACGGTGCTATTTGTGGGAAGGATTTGGGGAATTGCCCTGCATTTCTCTCCACTTTGTCTCAATGGAGCAAAGCTGTGCCGCTGTTTCCCTTGACTTTTGTGTTGTGACAGCCTCTCCTCTTGTTGCTATGGTAACCATCTCTGCAGACTGTTGCCCATCTACAGGGTTTTACCCAGAGAGTTGCTTGTTCCTGGGGCCACCCATACATAAAATGTATGCACTCATGACTAAGTTGCTTTGGATAAAAGCGTCTGCTAAATGGCATATATTATTGTTGGTGTCTGATGTGAGCAGAGGAGAGGAGGTTGAAGAATAGGTTTTAATAATATAATAATAATATGCCATTTAGCAGACGCTTTTATCCAAAGCGACTTACAGTAATGTGTGCATACATTTTTACGTATGGGTGGTCCCGGGGATCGAACCCACTACCCTGGCGTTACAAGCGCCGTGCTCTACCAGCTGAGCTACAGAGGACCAAGTTTTATTACAAGTGTTTTGCTTATTGGCATTGAGTGATGGGTCTGACATTTGGATATGTGATTGGGGGCAGTCCAACACAGTGTGTGTCATCCATGATGAAAGCATCAGACACTGTGAGTACAACCGCTTTAGGTACTGATTTAGTGTGAAAGATTGTTTGTTTTGGGAAGTATGATTGTCAGCTCTCACATTGGAGCAGAAAGCAGAGTGGTACTGGTAACCTGTTCATTGTATCTCATTTCAAGCAACATATTAGAGTTGATGAATTAATTTCCCTCATGCCCAACTAGTATAGGAACATAGTCATGTCATTGCCAAGGTGACTCCTGGTGGGTATGGTAGTAGTGAGTGGTATTGAGGTGACTCCTGGTGGGTATGGTAGTAGTGAGTGGTATTGAAGGTGGCTCCTGGTGGGTATGGTAGTAGTGAGTGGTATTGAAGGTGACTCCTGGTGGGTATGGTAGTAGTGAATGGTATTGAGGTGACTCCTGGTGGGTATGGTAGTAGTGAGTGGTATTGAAGGTGGCTCCTGGTGGGTATGGTAGTAGTGAGTGGTATTGAAGGTGACTCCTGGTGGGTATGGTAGTAGTGAGTGGTATTGAAGGTGACTCCTGGTGGGTATGGTAGTAGTGAGTGGTATTGAGGTGACCCCTGGTGGGTATGGTAGTAGTGAGTGGTATTGAAGGTGACTCCTGGTGGGTATGGTAGTAGTGAGTGGTATTGATTGAGGTGGCTCCTGGTGGGTATGGTAGTAGTGAGTGGTATTGAAGGTGGCTCCTGGTGGGTATGGTAGTAGTGAGTGGTATTGAAGGTGACTCCTGGTGGGTATGGTAGTAGTGAGTGGTATTGAAGGTGACTCCTGGTGGGTATGGTAGTAGTGAGTGGTATTGAAGGTGACTCCTGGTGGGTATGGTAGTAGTGAGTGGTATTGAAGGTGGCTCCTGGTGGGTATGGTAGTAGTGAGTGGTATTGAAGGTGACTCCTGGTGGGTATGGTAGTAGTGAGTGGTATTGAAGGTGGCTCCTGGTGGGTATGGTAGTAGTGAGTGGTATTGAGGTGACTCCTGGTGGGTATGGTAGTAGTGAGTGGTATTGAGGTGACTCCTGGTGGGTATGGTAGTAGTGAGTGGTATTGAAGGTGACTCCTGGTGGGTATGGTAGTAGTGAGTGGTATTGAGGTGACCCCTGGTGGGTATGGTAGTAGTGAGTGGTATTGACGGTGAGGTGACTCCTGGTGGGTATGGTAGTAGTGAGTGGTATTGAGGTGACTCCTGGTGGGTATGGTAGTAGTGAGTGGTATTGAAGGTGGCTCCTGGTGGGTATGGTAGTAGTGAGTGGTATTGAGGTGACCCCTGGTGGGTATGGTAGTAGTGAGTGGTATTGAAGGTGACTCCTGGTGGGTATGGTAGTAGTGAGTGGTATTGAGGTGACTCCTGGTGGGTATGGTAGTAGTGAGTGGTATTGAGGTGACCCCTGGTGGGTATGGTAGTAGTGAGTGGTATTGAAGGTGGCTCCTGGTGGGTATGGTAGTAGTGAGTGGTATTGAAGGTGACTCCTGGTGGGTATGGTAGTAGTGAGTGGTATTAAAGGTGACTCCTGGTGGGTATGGTAGTAGTGAGTGGTATTGAGGTGACTCCTGGTGGGTATGGTAGTAGTGAGTGGTATTGAAGGTGACTCCTGGTGGGTATGGTAGTAGTGAGTGGTATTGAGGTGACTCCTGGTGTGGGTATGGTAGTAGTGAGTGGTATTGAAGGTGACTCCTGGTGGGTATGGTAGTAGTGAGTGGTATTGAGGTGACTCCTGGTGGGTATGGTAGTAGTGAGTGGTATTGAAGGTGGCTCCTGGTGGGTATGGTAGTAGTGAGTGGTATTGAAGGTGGCTCCTGGTGGGTATGGTAGTAGTGAGTGGTATTGAAGGTGACTCCTGGTGGGTATGGTAGTAGTGAGTGGTATTGAAGGTGGCTCCTGGTGGGTATGGTAGTAGTGAGTGGTATTGAAGGTGACTCCTGGTGGGTATGGTAGTAGTGAGTGGTATTGAAGGTGACTCCTGGTGGGTATGGTAGTAGTGAGTGGTATTGAAGGTGACTCCTGGTGGGTATGGTAGTAGTGAGTGGTATTGAATGTGACTCCTGGTGGGTATGGTAGTAGTGAGTGGTATTGAAGGTGACTCCTGGTGGGTATGGTAGTAGTGAGTGGTATTGAGGTGACCCCTGGTGGGTATGGTAGTAGTGAGTGGTATTGAAGGTGGCTCCTGGTGGGTATGGTAGTAGTGAGTGGTATTGAAGGTGGCTCCTGGTGGGTATGGTAGTAGTGAGTGGTATTGAAGGTGGCTCCTGGTGGGTATGGTAGTAGTGAGTGGTATTGAAGGTGACTCCTGGTGGGTATGGTAGTAGTGAGTGGTATTGAAGGTGACTCCTGGTGGGTATGGTAGTAGTGAGTGGTATTGAAGGTGACTCCTGGTGGGTATGGTAGTAGTGAGTGGTATTGAAGGTGACTCCTGGTGGGTATGGTAGTAGTGAGTGGTATTGAAGGTGACTCCTGGTGGGTATGGTAGTAGTGAGTGGTATTGAAGGTGACTCCTGGTGGGTATGGTAGTAGTGAGTGGTATTGAGGTGACCCCTGGTGGGTATGGTAGTAGTGAGTGGTATTGAGGTGACTCCTGGTGGGTATGGTAGTAGTGAGTGGTATTGAAGGTGGCTCCTGTGGTGGGTATGGGAGTAGTGAGTGGTATTGAAGGTGACTCCTGGTGGGTATGGTAGTAGTGAGTGGTATTGAAGGTGGCTCCTGGTGGGTATGGTAGTAGTGAGTGGTATTGAAGGTGGCTCCTGGTGGGTATGGTAGTAGTGAGTGGTATTGAAGGTGACTCCTGGTGGGTATGGTAGTAGTGAGTGGTATTGAAGGTGACTCCTGGTGGGTATGGTAGTAGTGAGTGGTATTGAAGGTGACTCCTGGTGGGTATGGTAGTAGTGAGTGGTATTGAAGGTGACTCCTGGTGGGTATGGTAGTAGTGAGTGGTATTGAAGGTGACTCCTGGTGGGTATGGTAGTAGTGAGTGGTATTGAGGTGACTCCTGGTGGGTATGGTAGTAGTGAGTGGTATTGAGGTGACCCCTGGTGGGTATGGTAGTAGTGAGTGGTATTGAAGGTGGCTCCTGGTGGGTATGGTAGTAGTGAGTGGTATTGAAGGTGGCTCCTGGTGGGTATGGTAGTAGTGAGTTGTATTGAAGGTGACCCCTGGTGGGTATGGTAGTAGTGAGTGGTATTGAAGGTGACTCCTGGTGGGTATGGTAGTAGTGAGTGGTATTGAAGGTGACTCCTGGTGGGTATGGTAGTAGTGAGTGGTATTGAAGGTGGCTCCTGGTGGGTATGGTAGTAGTGAGTGGTATTGAGGTGACTGCTGGTGGGTATGGTAGTAGTGAGTGGTATTGAAGGTGACTCCTGGTGGGTATGGTAGTAGTGAGTGGTATTGAAGGTGACTCCTGGTGGGTATGGTAGTAGTGAGTTGTATTGAGGTGACCCCTGGTGGGTATGGTAGTAGTGAGTGGTATTGAAGGTGACTCCTGGTGGGTATGGTAGTAGTGAGTGGTATTGAAGGTGACTCCTGGTGGGTATGGTAGTAGTGAGTGGTATTGAAGGTGACTCCTGGTGGGTATGGTAGTAGTGAGTTGTATTGAAGGTGACCCCTGGTCAGGTATGGTAGTAGTGAGTGGTATTGAAGGTGACTCCTGGTGTGTATGGTAGTAGTGAGTGGTATTGAAGGTGACTCCTGGTGGGTATGGTAGTAGTGAGTGGTATTGAGGTGACTCCTGGTGGGTATGGTAGTAGTGAGTGGTATTGAAGGTGGCTCCTGGTGGGTATGGTAGTAGTGAGTGGTATTGAGGTGACCCCTGGTGGGGATGGTAGTAGTGAGTGGTATTGAAGGTGACTCCTGGTGGGTATGGTAGTAGTGAGTGGTATTGAGGTGACCCCTGGTGGGTATGGTAGTAGTGAGTGGTATTGAAGGTGGCTCCTGGTGGGTATGGTAGTAGTGAGTGGTATTGAGGTGGCTCCTGGTGGGTATGGTAGTAGTGAGTGGTATTGAAGGTGACTCCTGGTGGGTATGGTAGTAGTGAGTGGTATTGAAGGTGACTCCTGGTGGGTATGGTAGTAGTGAGTGGTATTGAGGTGACTCCTGGTGGGTATGGTAGTAGTGAGTGGTGGTATTGAAGGTGATCCCTGGTGGGTATGGTAGTAGTGAGTGGTATTGAAGGTGACTCCTGGTGGGTATGGTAGTAGTGAGTGGTATTGAAGGTGACTCCCTGGTGGGTTATGGTAGTAGTGAGTGGTATTGAGGTGACTCCTGGTGGGTATGGTAGTAGTGAGTGGTATTGAAGGTGACCCCTGGTGGGTATGGTAGTAGTGAGTGGTATTGAAGGTGACTCCTGGTGGGTATGGTAGTAGTGAGTGGTATTGAAGGTGACCCCTGGTGGGTATGGTAGTAGTGAGTGGTATTGAGGTGACTCCTGGTGGGTATGGTAGTAGTGAGTGGTATTGAAGGTGACTCCTGGTGGGTATGGTAGTAGTGAGTGGTATTGAGGTGACCTCCTGGTGGGTATGGTAGTAGTGAGTGGTATTGAAGGTGACTCCCTGGTGGGTATGGTAGTAGTGAGTGGTATTGAAGGTGACTCCTGGTGGGTATGGTAGTAGTTTTTGGTATTGGAAGGTGACTCCTGGTGGGTATGGTAGTAGTGAGTGGTATTGAGGTGACCCCTGGTGGGTATGGTAGTAGTGAGTGGTATTGAAGGTGACTCCTGGTGGGTATGGTAGTAGTGAGTGGTATTGAAGGTGACTCCTGGTGGGTATGGTAGTAGTGAGTGGTATTGAGGTGACTCCTGGTGGGTATGGTAGTAGTGAGTGGTATTGAAGGTGACTCCTGGTGGGTATGGTAGTAGTGAGTGGTATTGAGGTGACTCCTGGTGGGTATGGTAGTAGTGAGTGGTATTGAAGGTGACTCCTGGTGGGTATGGTAGTAGTGAGTGGTATTGAAGGTGACTCCTGGTGGGTATGGTAGTAGTGAGTGGTATTGAAGGTGACTCCTGGTGGGTATGGTAGTAGTGAGTGGTATTGAGGTGACTCCTGGTGGGTATGGTAGTAGTGAGTGGTATTGAAGGTGACTCCTGGTGGGTATGGTAGTAGTGAGTGGTATTGAAGGTGACTCCACTCCTGGTGGGTATGGTAGTAGTGAGTGGTATTGAGGTGACCCCTGGTGGGTATGGTAGTAGTGAGTGGTATTGAAGGTGACTCCTGGTGGGTATGGTAGTAGTGAGTGGTATTGAAGGTGACTCCTGGTGGGTATGGTAGTAGTGAGTGGTATTGAGGTGGCTCCTGGTGGGTATGGTAGTAGTGAGTGGTATTGAAGGTGACTCCTGGTGGGTATGGTAGTAGTGAGTGGTATTGAAGGTGGCTCCTGGTGGGTATGGTAGTAGTGAGTGGTATTGAAGGTGACTCCTGGTGGGTATGGTAGTAGTGAGTGGTATTGAAGGTGACTCCTGGTGGGTATGGTAGTAATGAGTGGTATTGAGGTGACTCCTGGTGGGTATGGTAGTAGTGAGTGGTATTGAGGTGACTCCTGGTGGGTATGGTAGTAGTGAGTGGTATTGAAGGTGACTCCTGGTGGGTATGGTAGTAGTGAGTGGTATTGAAGGTGACTTGACTCCTGGTGGGTATGGTAGTAGTGAGTGGTATTGAAGGTGACTCCTGGTGGGTATGGTAGTAGTGAGCGGTATTGAAGGTGACTCCTGGTGGGTATGGTAGTAGTGAGTGGTATTGAGGTGACTCCTGGTGGGTATGGTAGTAGTGAGTGGTATTGAAGGTGACTCCTGGTGGGTATGGTAGTAGTGAGTGGTATTGAGGTGACTCCTGGTGGGTATGGTAGTAGTGAGTGGTATTGAAGGTGACTCCTGGTGGGTATGGTAGTAGTGAGTGGTATTGAAGGTGACTCCTGGTGGGTATGGTAGTAGTGAGTGGTATTGAAGTGACTCCAGCCTGACATAGTGGACAAGGTGCTGATTCAGTGCAGGATTATTCTACAACGGGGGGGAGCTTTATTCTACACGTCCCAAATGGCACCCTATCCCCTACATAGTTCACTACACTACTTTTGACCAGAGCCCTGTGGGTTTCATCTCTCCACCGTAGCCACCAGGCCCCACTATGGGCTCTGGTCAAAGTCCACTATGGGAAAAGGGTGCCGTTTGGGAGGCAAGTTAATTCTTTCCAGCATGTTCCGTTGTTGGCCGTACAAGCTGTTCATTGTTGCACAACATGGTGGCCCTGCAGCTCTCATCTCCTCTCTGCCAAGGATCCAAGTATTTTTCAGCTTGTTGACAGCTTCTGGGAAGTGTTTTTGGATGGACTAGTTGAATGAATATGCCATACATGCGTTTGTCTGTCGGACCTTCCAAGAAATGCCCCGTAACTCACAGCACCCCTTTTTTGGAGCGCACTGACAAAGAAATGATCAGTCTATAATTTTAATGGTAGGTTTGTTTGAACAGAGTCAATCTCCCTCGGCCTGGGGCTCCATGCAAGATCTCACCTCGTGGAGTTGCAATGATCATGAGAACGGTGAGGAATCAGCCCAGAACTACTACACGAGAGGATCTTGTCAATGATCTCAAGGCAGCTGGGACCATAGTCACCAAGAAAACAATTGGTAACACACTACGCCGTGAAGGACTGAAATCCTGCAGCGCCCGCAAGGTCCCCCTGCTCTAGAAAGCACATATACAGGGCCGTCTGAAGTCTGCCAATGAACATCTGAATGATTCAGAGGAGAACTGGGTGAAAGTGTTGTGGTCAGATGAGACCAAAATCGAGCTCTTTGGCATCAACTCAACTCGCCGTGTTTGGAGGAGGAGGAATGCTGCCTATGACCCCAAGAACACCATCCCCACCGTCAAACATGGAGGTGGAAACATTATGCTTTGGGGGTGTTTTTCTGCTAAGGGGACAGGACAACTTCACCGCATCAAAGGGACGATGGACGGGGCCATGTACCGTCAAATCTTGGGTGAGAACCTCCTTCCCTCAGCCAGGTTATTGAAAATGGGTCGTGGATGGGTATTCCAGCATGACAATGACCCAAAACAAAACACACGGCCAAGGCAACAAAGGAGTGGCTCAAGAAGAAGCACATTAAGGTCCTGGAGTGGCCTAGCCAGTCTCCAGACCTTAATCCCATAGACAATATGTGGAGGGAGCTGAAGGTTCGAGTTGCCAAACGTCAGCCTCGAAACCTTAATGACTTGGAGAAGATCTGCAAAGAGGAGTGGAACAAAATCCCACCTGAGATGTGTGCAAACCTGGTGGCCAACTACAAGAAACGTCTGACCTCTGTGATTGCCAACAAGTGTTTTGCCACCAAGTACTAAGTCATGTTTTGCAGAGGGGTCAAATACTTATTTCCCTCATTAAAATGCAAATCAATTTATAACATTTTTGACATGCGTTTTTCTGGATTTTGTTGTTGTTATTCTGTCTCTCACTGTTCAAATAAACCTACCATTAAAATTATAGACTGATCATGTCTTTGTCAGTGGGCAAACGTACAAAATCAGCAGGGGATCAAATACTTTTTTCCTTTCCCTCACTGTACATGTATAGACAGACCACCTCTACCTACATGTATTCCCTCACTGTATATACTAGACAGCTATATAATTAGACAGATATAACTGTATCTGCATAAGTACTGAAAAGCTTCTGGTGAGTTTTTAAAAGGAAAAAAACTCAAATAAAATATCTAAAATATAATTTCCACCCCCAGAAATGAGCTCAATAACGTAAAAATGATTATACTATACAGGATGCAATTTAAGGTTGAGTGCTGCAGCTATCTAAAGAAACACAACAGAGACCTTTCTGAAAAAGTTCATCTTGACAAAATTAACAGCGGAACATTTTACTGAACATGAATTAGAGCCCACTAATTAATGTTCATCACAAAAGGAGGGCGTTGGAAATCTCTTTCCAGGTTCTGATAACCTAGTTCTGACATACGCTGTAAACTTTCAGAGCATTTCATTATTCTGGGCTTTTGGAAAAAGGTTTCCAAAGCCCATCTAACCACCGCATGCAGGGCAGGTGGTTAGATGCTTTCCCTGCAGTCTGTTCCTGAAGTCTGTTCTGACCTGCAGTAACAGAGATAATAATAAAAGAAGGGAGAGGGACAAAGAGGATCTACTTTCACATTTAAATGTTCTTACTCGTTTCATTGCAGAGAAGTCCCTCTCACAATTAACGGAAGACACTTGGATAGTCAGTGCGATTGCTGCCAGCTGGCTAAGGCAGGGATAGAGCTGCCCCAACTCATCAAACTGAGAGGCCAGCTTTGTCATTGCCGTCAGCTGGTCCAACCCCTGAGAGGCCAGCTTTGTCATTGTTATATTGCCGTCAGCTGGTCCAATCCCTGAAATACATGATTAAACAAAAAGATGTACAACATTAAAGAAGAGCCAACAGAGTGGTAGTTCAACAGGAAAAAGGGTTGGGCAACACTGGCCTAAAATGTTCTCTTCAAAAGATTGTCACACTCATGCCATACCTTGAATGCTCCAACTAGCATGTTGCTTGTAAGAGGTACAGCAGCCTCTGGCGCCTGGAGAGGAGGGTCAGGTTAAAGGTTAAAGGTGTTGATCCTCTCACTAGAGAACGCAGCCTGAGGTCCCAACACACTGAAGGTCCCCAGAATCTCCAGCTGTTGAAACCTCCAGTCTAGGCTGTCCTGGAGGTCAACAAGATATGGATCCATAACCTAATTACAGCATATAACAGAAAATAAGTCATTAATAGCTGTTTGTTTTAGTTAATCCAACCCACATAATGTAACATTGGTTTCATTACAGCATTTGAAAACAAATGTTTTGACTTCCTCTCTGAACCGAGCCCAGAACTGCTCCCTGGTCTTGGTCTTCTTCAGCTGGCCTCTCCCTCTCCTCCTCCTCCTCCTCCTTGATGTTGAATGCGCCCAGACCCATTGGGTCATCGAGGTCCTGGTGGAGTTGGCTCAGAAATAAACACATAATTCTGTAGACTAGTACAGACTAAATATGCACAAACATTTGTAGCCCTTAACCTAACCTAATTAAAGGAAATTTGACTAACCATGTGGTTTATTATATAGCCACGGCTTCAGTCTGTCAATTTTAAGCCACTTTGGGTCCCATCTGGATTGGTGGCCTTACTCCTCTCCTCCTCTCTCCTCCTCCTCCTTTCTCTCCTCCACTCTCTCCTCCTCCTCTCTTCTCCTCCTCTCTCCTCCTCCTCTCTTCTCCTCCTCTCTTCTCTCTCCGCCTCTCATCTTCATCTCTCTTCCTCTCTCCTTCTCTCTATTCCTCCCTCCTCCTCTCTTCTCCTCCTCCTGTCTCCTCCTCTCCTCTCCTTTTGTCTACTCCTCTTTCTTCTCTCTCCTCTCTCCTCCTCCTCTCTCCTCTCTCCTCTCCTCCTCCTCCTCCCTCCTCCTCCTCTCTCCTCCTCCTTTCTCTCCTCCACTCCCTCCGCCTCTCTCCTCTCTCCTCCTCTCTCCTCCTCCTCTCCTCCTCCTCTCTTCTCTTCTCCTCCTCTCCTCTCCTCCTCTCTCTCCGCCTCTCATCTTCATCTCTCTTCCTCTCTCCTTCTCTCTATTCCTCCCTCCTCCTCTCTTCTCCTCCTCCCTCCTCCTCTTCTCCTCTCTCCTCCTCCTGTCTCCTTCTCTCCTCTCCTTTTGTCTACTCCTCTTTCTTCTCTCTCCTCTCCTCTGTTCCACTGTCCTCTCTTCTCCTCTCCTCTGTTCCACTCTCCTCTCCTCTGTTCCTCCCTCCTTCTCTCCCATCTCCTCTCCTCTCCCCTCCTGGCTCTCTCCTCTCCTCCATTCTGTCTCTCTGTCCCGAGATTCTGCCTCTTCTCTGTCTAGTAAAATAAGCCATACACTTGTTATAAAAAAGAGTTAGCTAACTAAAGAAAGTTTCATTTAATTCAGTCTGATTTGACATTAGCTAGCTAAGTTAACGTTACCTGACTCTTGTCCCTGCTCCCCCTTTCTCTTCTGTGGCTGGAAATATTTCAATTCAATAAACTCATCAGAGAAAAAATAAATAAAATCGAAGACAGATAAATGTAGCTGTATAATAATGCTCTTAATATAGCTCCAAACAATCTAACTAGCTAACTTGCTAGACTAGTAACGTTAGTTACCATGTTACTATCATCAACATACTTGTGGATATTGGATAGATAATTGCCTTTACAATTGTGGCAGCAATATTATAGATCTAAATGATGTTAGGAGAGTTTTTAGGTTATAGCTAGCTTATGTAGTTAACTAGCTGGCTAGCGAACGTTAGTCAAACAAACAAGCTTAACGTACCTTTTCTTGCAGTTTCTCACGCAGGAGCACTCTGAGGTGATTCAAGTGAATTGTGTTTCGCTCCGCAGAGCGTCTGTATGGAGCAATGGGCACTGGCGCGCTGTGTTTGTTGAGTTGCAGGCTGCCTGCCATAGCTCGCAGAGCGTCTGTATTGTATGGAGCGATGGTCACTGGCGCGCTGTGTTTGTTGAGTTGCAGGCTGCCTGCCACAGCTCCGCAGAGCGTCTGTATGGAGCAATGGGCACTGGCGCGCTGTGTTTGTTGAGTTGCAGGCTGCCTGCCACAGCTCCGCAGAGCGTCTGTATGGAGCAATGGGCACTGGCGCGCTGTGTTTGTTGAGTTGCAGGCTGCCTGCCACAGCTCGCAGAGCGTCTGTATGGAGCGATGGTCACTGGCGCGCTGTGTTTGTTGAGTTGCAGGCTGCCTGCCATAGCTCGCAGAGCGTCTGTATGGAGCGATGGTCACTGGCGCGCTGTGTTTGTTGAGTTGCAGGCTGCCTGCCACAGCTCGCAGAGCGTCTGTATGGAGCGATGGTCACTGGCGCGCTGTGTTTGAGTTGCAGGCTGCCTGCCACAGCTCGCAGAGCGTCTGTATGGAGCGATGGTCACTGGCGCGCTGTGTTTGTTGAGTTGCAGGCTGCCTGCCACAGCTCCGCAGAGCGTCTGTATGGAGCGATGGTCACTGGCGCGCTGTGTTTGTTGAGTTGCAGGCTGCCTGCCACAGCTCACAGAGCTACATAACCTTCAGAACCGTGTTGAACCCAGACAGGTTATCTATATACCAAGAAAAGCGAATGTGCTTTACAGAACTTTATTGAAACTATGTTTGGTAGAAATAGGATGTTTACTTTGGTGTGGCGGCAATGATTCTGCCGTGGCGCAGCGCAACACTTAAATGAACACAGAGGAAACACTGGTCAGGCCCACCATCTCTGCTGACCAATGAACACAGAGGAAACCCTGGTCAGGCCACCATCTCTGCTGACCAATGAACACAGAGGAAACCCTGGTCAGGCCACCATCTCTGCTGACCAATGAACACAGAGGAAACCCTGGTCAGGCCACCATCTCTGCTGACCAATGAACACAGAGGAAACCCTG
>CM062484.1:65196700-65459418 GCA_031479575.1 Coregonus ussuriensis | reverse complement strand
GCACCAGAGAGAGAGTACCTCTGGGTGACGTTACTGTAAGTGTAAATAAAGCTATATCCATTTCAGCAGCACCAGAGAGAGAGTACCTCTAGTGACGTTACAGTGTAAATAAAGCTATATTCCCATTTCAGCAGCACAAGAGAGAGAGTACCTCTGGGTGACGTTACAGTGTAAATAAAGCTATATCCATGTCAGCAGCACCAGAGAGAGGAGTACCTCTAGTGACGTTACAGTGTAAATAAAGCTATATCCATTTCAGCAGCACAAGAGAGAGAGTACCTCTGGGTGACAGTTACAGTGTAAATAAAGCTATATCCATTTCAGCCAGCACCAGAGAGAGAGTACTCTAGGTGACGTGTACAGTGTAAATAAAGCTATATCCATTTCAGCAGCACCAGAAGAGAGAGTAACCTCTGGGTGACGTTACAGTGTAATTAAAGCTATATCCTTTTTTTTTTTTTTTGTTTCAGCAGCACCAGAGAGAGAGTACCTCTGGGTGACGTTACAGTGTAAATAAAGCCAGCTATATCCATTTCAGCAGCACCAGAGAGAGAGTACCTCTAGGTGACGTTACAGTGTAAATAAAGCAGTATATCCCATTTCAGCAGCACCAGAGAGAGAGTACCTCTGGGTGACGTTACAGTGTAAAAAAATAAAGCTATATCCATTTCAGCAGCACCAGAGAGAGAGTACCTCTGGGTGACGTTTACAGTGTAAATAAAGCCCAGCTATATCCATTTCAGCAGCACCAGAGAGAGAGTACCTCTGGGTGACGTTACAGTGTAAATAAAGCCAGCTATATCCATTTCAGCAGCACCAGAGAGAGAGTACCTCTAGGTGACGTTACAGAGTAAATAAAGCTATATCCATTTCAGCAGCACCAGAGAGAGAGTACCTCTGGGTGACGTTACAGTGTAAATAAAGCTATATCCATTTCAGCAGCACCAGAGAGAGAGTGTACCTCTGGGTGACGTTACAGTGTAAATAAAGCTATATCCATTCAGCAGCACCAGAGAGAGAGTACCTCTAGGTGACGTTACAGTGTAATAAAGCTTTATCCATTTTCAGCAGCACCAGAGAGAGAGTACCCCTCTAGGTGACGTTACAGTGTAAATAAAGCTTATATCCATTTCAGCAGCACCAGAGAGAGAGTACCTCTAGGTGAACAGTTACAGTGTAAATAAGCTATATCCATTTCAGCCAGCACCAAGAGAGAAGAGTTGAAATAAACCTCTGGGTGACGGTTACAGTGTAATAAAAGCTTTATTCCATTCTGCACAGCAGCACCAGAGAAGAGAGTATCCTCTAGGTGACGTTACAGTCGTAAATAAAGCTATATCCATTTCAAGCTGCACAAGAGACGAGAGTACCTCTAGGGTGCGTTATCAGTGTACATAAAGCTCTATCCATTTCAGCAGCACCAGAGAAGAGAGTGTGGTCCTCTAGGTGACGTTACAGTGTAAATAAAGCTATATCCATTTCAGCAGCAACAGAGAGAGAGATCCCTCTAGGGGTGACGTTACAGTGTAAATAAAGCTATATCCATTTCAGGCAGAAGACCAGAGAGAGAGTACCCTCTGGGTGACGTTACAGTTGTAAATAAAGCCAGCTATATCCGTTTCTGCGAGCAAAGAGAGAGTAGTACCTCTAGGTGACGTTACAGTGTAAATAAAGCCAGCTATATCCATTTCAGCAGCACCAGAGAGAGAGTACCTCTAGGTGACGTTACATGTAAATAAAGCCAGCTATATCCATTCAGCAGTACCAGAGAGAGAGTACCTCTGGGTGACGTTACAGTGTAATAAAGCTATATACGTTGTTCAAGCAGCACCAGAGAGAGAGTACCTCAAGGTGACGTTACAGTGTAAATAAAGCTATATCCATTTCAGCAGCACAGAGAGAGAGTACCTCTAGAGACGTTACAGTGTAAATAAAGCTATATCCATTTCAGCAGCACCAGAGAGAGAGTACCTCTAGGTGACGTTACAGTGTAAAAATTAAAAGCTATATCCATTTCAGCAGCACCAGAGAGAGAGTACCTCTGGGGGTGAGACGTTACAGTGTAAATAAAGCTATATCCATTTCAGCAGCACACCATAGAGAGAGTACCTCTTGGTGACGTTACAGTGTAAATAAAGCTAATATCCATTTCAGCAGCACCAGAGAGAGAGTACCTCTGGGTGACGTTACAGTGTAAATAAGCTATATCCATTTCAGCAGCACCAGAGAGAGAGTACCTCTAGGTGACGTTTTACAGTGTAAATAAATCCAGGCTCTGTCGCAGCCGGCCGCGACCGGGAGACTCATTGGGCGGCGCACAATTGGCCCAGCGTCGTCCAGGGTAGGGGGGAGGGGGGAATGGCCGGCATCGGGATGTAGCTCAGTTGACAGAGCATGGCGTTTTGCAACGCCAGGGTTGTGGTTTCGATTCCCACGGGGGCAGTATAAAAAAAAAATAAATATGTATTCACTAACTGTAAGTCGCTCTGGATAAGAGACCGTCTGCTAAATGACTAAAATGTAAAATGTAAATGTAAACGTTACAGTGAAATAAAGCTCTATATCCATTCAGCTAGCACCAGAGAGAGAGTACCTCTAGGTGACGTTTTACAGTGTAAATAAGCTATATCCATTTCCCAGCAGCAGCACCAGAGAGAGAGTACCTCTGGGTGACGTTACAGTGTAAATAAAGCAGCTATATCCATTTCAGCAGCACAGAGAAGAGAGTACCTCTAGGTGACGTTACAGTGTAAATAAGCTATATCCATTTCAGCAGCACCAGAGAGTGAAGTACCTCTGGGTGACGTTACAGGTAAATAAAGCTATATCCGTTTCAGCTGCACCAGAGAGAGAGTACCTCTGGGTGACGTTACAGTGTAAATAAAGCCAGCTATATCCATTTCAGCAGCACCAGAGAGAGAGTACCTCTAGGTGACGTTACAGTGTAAATAAAGCAGCTATATCCATTTCAGCAGTCACCCAGAGAGAGAGTACCTCTAGGTGACGTTACAGTGTAAATTAAAGCCTATATCCATTTCAGCAGCACCAGAGAGAGAGTACCTCTAGGTGACGTTACAGTGTAAATAAAGCCTATATCCATTTCAGCAGCACCAGAGAGAGAGTACCTCTATGGTGACGTTACAGTGTAAATAAAGCTATATCCATTTCCTAGCAAGCACCCAGAGAGAGGAGTACCTCTGGGTGACGCTTACAGTGTAAATAAAGCCAGCTATATCCGTTTCAGCAGCCCCAGAGAGAGAGTACTCTAGGTGACGTTACAGTGTAAATAAAGCCTATATCCATTTCAGCAGCACCAGAGAGAGAGTACCTCTGGGTGACGTTTACAGTGTAAATAAAGCTATATCCATTTCAGCAGCACCAGAGAGAGAGTACCTCTAGGTGACGATTACAGTGTAACTAAAGCTATATCCATTTCAGCAGCACAAGAGAGAGAGTACCTATGGGTGACGTTACAGTGTAATAAAGCTATATCCATTTCAGCAGCACCAGAGGAGAGAGTACCTCTAGGTGACGTTACAGTGTAAATAAAGCTTATATCCATTTTCAGCAGCACAAGAGAGAGAGTACCTCTGGGGTGACGTTACAGTGTAAATAAAAGCTATATCCATTTCTGCAGCACCAGGAGAGAGAGTACCTCTTGGTGACGTTAAGTGTAAATGAAGCTATATCCATTTCACCAGCACAGAGAGAGAGTACCTCTGGGTGACGTTACAGTGTAAATAAAGCTTATATCCATTTCAGCAGCACCAGAGAGAGAGTACCTCTAGGTGACGTTACAGCCTGTAAATAAAGCCAGCTATATCCATTTGCAGCAGCACCAGAGAGAGAGTACCTATAGGTGACGTTACAGTGTAAATAAAGCTATATCCATTTCAGCAGCACCAGAGAGAGAGTACCTCTGGTGACGTTACAGTGTAAAATAAAGCTATATCCGTTTCAGCAGCACCAGAGAGAGAGTACCTCTGGGTGACGTTACAGTGTTTTTTTTTTAAAAATAAAGCTATATCCATTTCAGCAGCACCAGAGAGAGAGTACCTCTGGGTGACGTTACAGTGTAAATAAAGCTATATCCATTTCAGCAGCACCAGAGAGAGAGAGTACCTCTTGGTGACGTTACAGTGTAAAATAAGCTATATCCATTTCAGCAGCACCAGAGAGAGAGTACCTCTGGGTGACGTTACAGTGTAAATAAAGCTATATCCATTTCAGCAGCAACCAGAGAGAGAGTACCTCTAGGTGACGTTACAGTGTAAATAAACCAGCTATATCCATTTCAGCAGCACCAGAGAGAGAGTACTCTGGGTGACGTTACAGTGTAAATAAAGCTATATCCATTTCAGCAGCACCAGAGAGAGAGTACCTCTGGTGACGTTACAGTGTAAATAAAGCCAGCTATATCCATTTCAGCAGCACCAGAGAGAGAGTACCTCTGGGTGACGTTACAGTGTAAATAAAGCAGCTATATCCATTTCAGCAGCACCAGAGAGAGAGTACCTCTAGGTGACGTTACAGTGTAAATAAAGCCTATATCCATTTCAGCAGCACCAGAGAGAGAGTACCTCTGGGTGACGTTACAGTGTAAATAAAGCTATATCCATTTCAGCAGCACCAGAGAGAGAGTCCCTCTAGGTGCGTTACAGTGTAATAAAGCCTATATCCATTCAGCAGCCACCAGAGAGAGAGTACCTCTAGGTGACGTTACAGTGTAAATAAAGCTATATCCATTTCAGCAGCACCAGAGAGAGAGTACCTCTAGGTGACGTTACAGTGTAAATAAAGCTATATCCATTTCAGCAGCACCAGAGAGAGAGTACCTCTAGGAGTGACGTTACAGTGTAAATAAAGCTATATCCATTTCAGCAGCACCAGAGAGAGAGTACCTCTAGGTGACGTTACAGTGTAAATAAAGCACTATATCCGTTTCAGCAGCACCAGAGAGAGAGTACCTCTAGGGTGACGTTACAGTGTAAATAACCAGCTATATCCATTTCAGCAGCGCACCAGAGAGAGAGTACCTCTGGGTGACGTTACAGAGTAAATAAAGCTATATCCATTTCAGCAGCACCATGAGAGAGAGTACCTCTGGGTGACGTTACAGTGTAAATAAAGCTATATCCATTTCAGCAGCACAGAGAGAGAGTACCTCTGGGTGACGTTACAGTGTAAATAAAGCTATATCCCATTTCAGCAGCACCAGAGAGAGAGTACCTCTAGGTGCACGTACAGTGTAATAAAGCTATATCCATTTCAGCAGCACCAGAGAGAGAGTACCTCTAGGTGACGTTACAAGTGATAAATAAAGCTATATCCAATTTCAGGCAGCACCAGAGAGAGAGTACCTCTGGGAGACGTTACAGTGTAAATAAAGCTATTTCCATTTCAGCAGCACCAGAGAGAGAGTACCTCTGGGTGACGTTACAGTGTAAATTAAAGCTATATCCATTTCAGCAGCACCAGAGAGAGAGTACCTCTGGGTGACGTTTACAGTGTAAATAAAGCCAAGCTATATCCATTTTCAGCAGCACCAGAGAGAGGAGTACCTCTGGGTGACGTTACAGTGTAAATAAAGCATCTATATCCATTTCAGCAGCACCAGAGAGAGAGTACCTCTAGGGTGACGTTACAGTGTAAATAAAGCTATATCCATTTCAGCAGCACCAGAGAGAGAGTACCTCTGGGTGACGTTACAGTGTAAATAAAGCTATATCCATTTCAGCAGCACCAGAGAGAGAGTACCTCTGGGTGACGTTACAGTGTAAATAAAGCTATATCCATTTCAGCAGCACCAGAGAGAGAGTACCTCTAGGGTGACGTTACAGTGTAATAAAAGCTATATCCATTTCAGCAGCACCAGAGAGAGAGTACCTCTAGGTGACGTTACAGTGTAAATAAAGCTATATCCATTTCAGCAGCACCAGAGAGAGAGTACCTCTGGGTGACGTTACAGTGTAAATAAAGCTATATCCATTTCAGCAGCACCAGAGAGAGAGTACCTCTGGGTGACGTTACAGTGTAAATAAAGCCAGCTATATCCGTTTCAGCAGCACCAGAGAGAGAGTACCTCTAGGTGACGTTACAGTGTAAATAAAGCCAGCTATATCCATTTCAGCAGCACCAGAGAGAGAGTACCTCTAGGTGACGTTACAGTGTAAATAAAGCTATATCCATTTCAGCAGCACCAGAGAGAGAGTACCTCTAGGTGACGTTACAGTGTAAATAAAGCTATATCCATTTCAGCAGCACCAGAGAGAGAGTACCTCTGGGTGACGTTACAGTGTAAATAAAGCCAGCTATATCCATTTCAGCAGTACCAGAGATAGAGTACCTCTGGGTGACGTTACAGTGTAAATAAAGCTATATCCAGTTTCAGCAGCACCAGAGAGAGAGTACCTCTGGTGACGGTTACAGTGTAAATAAAGCAGCTATATCCATTTCAGCAGCACCAGAGAGAGAGTACCTCTAGGTGACGTTACAGTGTAAATAAAGCCAGCTATATCCATTTCAGCAGTACCAGAGAGAGAGTACCTCTGGGTGACGTTACAGTGTAAATAAAGCTATATCCGTTTCAGCAGCACCAGAGAGAGAGTACCTCTAGGTGACGTTACAGTGTAAATAAAGCTATATCCATTTCAGCAGCACCAGAGAGAGAGTACCTCTAGGAGACGTTACAGTGTAAATAAAGCTATATCCATTTCAGCAGCACCAGAGAGAGAGTACCTCTAGGTGACGTTACAGTGTAAATAAAGCTATATCCATTTCAGCAGCACCAGAGAGAGAGTACCTCTGGGTGACGTTACAGTGTAAATAAAGCTATATCCATTTCAGCAGCACAGAGAGAGAGTACCTCTTGGTGACGTTACAGTGTAAATAAAGCTATATCCATTTCAGCAGCACCAGAGAGAGAGTACCTCTGGGTGACGTTACAGTGTAAATAAAGCTATATCCATTTCAGCAGCACCAGAGAGAGAGTACCTCTAGGTGACGTTACAGTGTAAATAAATCCAGGCTCTGTCGCAGCCGGCCGCGACCGGGAGACTCATGGCGGCGCACAATTGGCCCAGCGTCGTCCCAGGGTTGGGAGGGACTGGCCGGCAGGTTGTAGCTCAGTGACAAGAGCATGGCGTTTGCAACGCCCTGGGTTGTGGTTTCGTTTCCACAGGGGGCAGTATAAAAAAAAAAATATGTATTACTAACTGTAAGTCGCTCTGGATAAGAGCGTCTGCTAAATGTCTAAAATGTTTACATGTAAATGTAAACGTTACAGTGTAAATAAAGCTATATCCATTTCAGCAGCACCAGAGAGAGAGTACCTCTAGGTGACGTTACTGTGTAAATAAAGCCTATCATCCATTTCAGCAGCACCAGAGAGAGAGTACCTCTAGGTGAGTTACAGTGTAAATAAAGCTATATCCATTTCAGCGAGCACCAGAGAGAGAGTACCTCTAGGGTGACGTTACAGTGTAAATAAAGCCAGCTATATCCATTTCAGCAGCACCAGAGAGAGAGTACCTATGGGTGACGTTACAGTGTAAATAAAGCCCGCCTATATCCGTTTCAGCAGCACCAGAGAGAGAGTACCTCTGGGTGACGTTACAGTGTAAATAAAGCCAGCTATATCCATTTCAGCAGCACCAGAGAGAGAGTACCTCTGGGTGACGTTACAGTGTAAATAAAGCCAGCTATATCCATTTCAGCAGCACCAGAGAGAGAGTACCTCTAGGGTGACGTTACAGTGTAAATAAAGCTATATCCATTTCAGCAGCACCAGAGAGAGAGTACCTCTAGGGTGACGTTACAGTGTAAATAAAGCTATATCCATTTCAGCAGCACCAGAGAGAGAGTACCTCTAGGTGACGTTACAGTGTAAATAAAGCCAGCTATATCCATTTCAGCAGCACCAGAGAGAGAGTACCTCTAGGTGACGTTACAGTGTAAATAAAGCTATATCCATTTCAGCAGCACCAGAGAGAGAGTACCTCTAGGTGACGTTACAGTGTAAATAAAGCTATATCCATTTCAGCAGCACCAGAGAGAGAGTACCTCTAGGGTGACGTTACAGTGTAAATAAAGCAGCTATATCCATTTCAGCAGCACCAGAGAGAGAGTACCTCTAGGTGACGTTACAGTGTAAATAAAGCCAGCTATATCCATTTCAGCAGCACCAGAGAGAGAGTACCTCTTGGTGACGTTACAGTGTAAATAAAGCTATATCCATTTCAGCAGCACCAGAGAGAGAGTACCTCTAGGTGACGTTACAGTGTAAATAAAGCTATATCCATTTCAGCAGCAACAGAGAGAGAGTACCTCTGGGTGACGTTACAGTGTAAATAAAGCCAGCTATATCCATTTCAGCAGTACCAGAGATAGAGTTCCTCTGGGTGACGTTACAGTGTAAATAAAGCTATATCCGTTTCAGCAGCACCAGAGAGAGAGTACCTCTGGTGAGGTTACAGTGTAAATAAAGCCAGCTATATCCATTTCAGCAGCACCAGAGAGAGAGTACCTCTAGGTGACGTTACAGTGTAAATAAAGCCAGCTATATCCATTTCAGCAGTACCAGAGAGAGAGTACCTCTGGGTGACGTTACAGTGTAAATAAAGCTATATCCGTTTCAGCAGCACCAGAGAGAGAGTACCTCTAGGTGACGTTACAGTGTAAATAAAGCTATATCCATTTCAGCAGCACCAGAGAGAGAGTACCTCTAGGAGACGTTACAGTGTAAATAAAGCTATATCCATTTCAGCAGCACCAGAGAGAGAGTACCTCTAGGTGACGTTACAGTGTAAATAAAGCTATATCCATTTCAGCAGCACCAGAGAGAGAGTACCTCTAGGGTGACGTTACAGTGTAAATAAAGCTATATCCATTTCAGCAGCACCAGAGAGAGAGTACCTCTGGTGACGTTACAGTGTAAATAAAGCTATATCCATTTCAGCAGCACCAGAGAGAGAGTACCTCTGGGTGACGTTACAGTGTAAATAAAGCTATATCCATTTCAGCAGCACCAGAGAGAGAGTACCTCTAGGTGACGTTACAGTGTAAATAAATCCAGGCTCTGTCGCAGCCGGCCGCGACCGGGAGACTCATGGGCGGCGCACAATTGGCCCAGCGTCGTCCAGGGTAGGGGAGGGAATGGCCGGCAGGGATGTAGCTCAGTTGACAGAGCATGGCGTTTGCAACGCCAGGGTTGTGGTTTCGATTCCCACGGGGGCCAGTATAAAAAAAAAAAAATATGTATTCACTAACTGTAAGTCGCTCTGGATAAGAGCGTCTGCTAAATGACTAAAATGTAAAATGTAAATGTAAACGTTACAGTGTAAATAAAGCTATATCCATTTCAGCAGCACCAGAGAGAGAGTACCTCTAGGTGACGTTACAGTGTAAATAAAGCTATATCCATTTCAGCAGCACCAGAGAGAGAGTACCTCTGGGTGACGTTACAGTGTAAATAAAGCCAGCTATATCCGTTTCAGCAGCACCAGAGAGAGAGTACCTCTAGGTGACGTTACAGTGTAAATAAAGCAGCTATATCCATTTCAGCAGCACCAGAGAGAGAGTACCTCTGGGTGACGTTACAGTGTAAATAAAGCTATATCCAGTTTCAGCAGCACCAGAGAGAGAGTACCTCTGGGTGACGTTACAGTGTAAATAAAGCCAGCTATATCCATTTCAGCAGCACCAGAGAGAGAGTACCTCTAGGTGACGTTACAGTGTAAATAAAGCAGCTATATCCATTTCAGCAGCACCAGAGAGAGAGTACCTCTAGGTGACGTTACAGTGTAAATAAAGCTATATCCATTTCAGCAGCACCAGAGAGAGAGTACCTCTAGGTGACGTTACAGTGTAAATAAAGCTATATCCATTTCAGCAGCACCAGAGAGAGAGTACCTCTAGGTGACGTTACAGTGTAAATAAAGCTATATCCATTTCAGCAGCACCAGAGAGAGAGTACCTCTAGGTGACGTTACAGTGTAAATAAAGCTATATCCATTTCAGCAGCACCAGAGAGAGAGTACCTCTAGGTGACGTTACAGTGTAAATAAAGCTATATCCATTTCAGCAGCACCAGAGAGAGAGTACCTCTAGGTGACGTTACAGTGTAAATAAAGCTATATCCATTTCAGCAGCACCAGAGAGAGAGTACCTCTGGGTGACGTTACAGTGTAAATAAAGCCTATATCCATTTCAGCAGCACCAGAGAGAGAGTACCTCTTGGTGACGTTACAGTGTAAATAAAGCTATATCCATTTCAGCAGCACCAGAGAGAGAGTACCTCTAGGTGACGTTACAGTGTAAATAAAGCTATATCCATTTCAGCAGCACCAGAGAGAGAGTACCTCTGGGTGACGTTACAGTGTAAATAAAGCTATATCCATTTCAGCAGCACCAGAGAGAGAGTACCTCTAGGTGACGTTACAGTGTAAATAAAGCTATATCCATTTCAGCAGCACCAGAGAGAGAGTACCTCTGGGTGACGTTACAGTGTAAATAAAGCTATATCCATTTCAGCAGCACCAGAGAGAGAGTACCTCTAGGTGACGTTACAGTGTAAATAAAGCTATATCCATTTCAGCAGCACCAGAGAGAGAGTACCTCTAGGTGACGTTACAGTGTAAATAAAGCTATATCCATTTCAGCAGCACCAGAGAGAGAGTACCTCTGGGTGACGTTACAGTGTAAATAAAGCTATATCCATTTCAGCAGCACCAGAGAGAGAGTACCTCTGGGTGACGTTACAGTGTAAATAAAGCTATATCCATTTCAGCAGCACCAGAGAGAGAGTACCTCTGGGTGACGTTACAGTGTAAATAAAGCTATATCCATTTCAGCAGCACCAGAGAGAGAGTACCTCTTGGTGACGTTACAGTGTAAATAAAGCTATATCCATTTCAGCAGCACCAGAGAGAGAGTACCTCTAGGGTGACGTTACAGTGTAAATAAAGCTATATCCATTTCAGCAGCACCAGAGAGAGAGTACCTCTGGGTGACGTTACAGTGTAAATAAAGCTATATCCATTTCAGCAGCACCAGAGAGAGAGTACCTCTGGGTGACGTTACAGTGTAAATAAAGCTATATCCATTTCAGCAGCACCAGAGAGAGAGTACCTCTGGGTGACGTTACAGTGTAAATAAAGCCAGCTATATCCATTTCAGCAGCACCAGAGAGAGAGTACCTCTGGGTGACGTTACAGTGTAAATAAAGCCAGCTATATCCATTTCAGCAGCACCAGAGAGAGAGTACCTCTAGGTGACGTTACAGTGTAAATAAAGCTATATCCATTTCAGCAGCACCAGAGAGAGAGTACCTCTGGGTGACGTTACAGTGTAAATAAAGCTATATCCATTTCAGCAGCACCAGAGAGAGAGTACCTCTGGGTGACGTTACAGTGTAAATAAAGCTATATCCATTTCAGCAGCACCAGAGAGAGAGTACCTCTAGGTGACGTTACAGTGTAAATAAAGCTATATCCATTTCAGCAGCACCAGAGAGAGAGTACCTCTAGGTGACGTTACAGTGTAAATAAAGCTATATCCATTTCAGCAGCACCAGAGAGAGAGTACCTCTAGGTGACGTTACAGTGTAAATAAAGCTATATCCATTTCAGCAGCACCAGAGAGAGAGTACCTCTGGGTGACGTTACAGTGTAAATAAAGCCAGCTATATCCATTTCAGCAGCACCAGAGAGAGAGTACCTCTAGGTGACGTTACAGTGTAAATAAAGCCAGCTATATCCATTTCAGCAGCACCAGAGAGAGAGTACCTCTGGGTGACGTTACAGTGTAAATAAAGCTATATCCATTTCAGCAGCACCAGAGAGAGAGTACCTCTAGGTGACGTTACAGTGTAAATAAAGCTATATCCATTTCAGCAGCACAAGAGAGAGAGTACCTCTGGGTGACGTTACAGTGTAAATAAAGCTATATCCATTTCAGCAGCACCAGAGAGAGAGTACCTCTAGGTGACGTTACAGTGTAAATAAAGCTATATCCATTTCAGCAGCACAAGAGAGAGAGTACCTCTGGGTGACGTTACAGTGTAAATAAAGCTATATCCATTTCAGCAGCACCAGAGAGAGAGTACCTCTGGGTGACGTTACAGTGTAAATAAAGCTATATCCGTTTCAGCAGCACCAGAGAGAGAGTACCTCTGGGTGACGTTACAGTGTAAATAAAGCCAGCTATATCCATTTCAGCAGCACCAGAGAGAGAGTACCTCTAGGTGACGTTACAGTGTAAATAAAGCCAGCTATATCCATTTCAGCAGTACCAGAGAGAGAGTACCTCTGGGTGACGTTACAGTGTAAATAAAGCTATATCCATTTCAGCAGCACCAGAGAGAGAGTACCTCTGGGTGACGTTACAGTGTAAATAAAGCCAGCTATATCCATTTCAGCAGCACCAGAGAGAGAGTACCTCTGGGTGACGTTACAGTGTAAATAAAGCCAGCTATATCCATTTCAGCAGCACCAGAGAGAGAGTACCTCTAGGTGACGTTACAGTGTAAATAAAGCTATATCCATTTCAGCAGCACCAGAGAGAGAGTACCTCTGGGTGACGTTACAGTGTAAATAAAGCTATATCCATTTCAGCAGCACCAGAGAGAGAGTACCTCTGGGTGACGTTACAGTGTAAATAAAGCTATATCCATTTCAGCAGCACCAGAGAGAGAGTACCTCTAGGTGACGTTACAGTGTAAATAAAGCTATATCCATTTCAGCAGCACCAGAGAGAGAGTACCTCTAGGTGACGTTACAGTGTAAATAAAGCTATATCCATTTCAGCAGCACCAGAGAGAGAGTACCTCTAGGTGACGTTACAGTGTAAATAAAGCTATATCCATTTCAGCAGCACCAGAGAGAGAGTACCTCTGGGTGACGTTACAGTGTAAATAAAGCTATATCCATTTCAGCAGCACCAGAGAGAGAGTACCTCTGGGTGACGTTACAGTGTAAATAAAGCAGCTATATCCATTTCAGCAGCACCAGAGAGAGAGTACCTCTGGGTGACGTTACAGTGTAAATAAAGCCAGCTATATCCATTTCAGCAGCACCAGAGAGAGAGTACCTCTAGGGTGACGTTACAGTGTAAATAAAGCAGCTATATCCATTTCAGCAGCACCAGAGAGAGAGTACCTCTAGGGTGACGTTACAGTGTAAATAAAGCTATATCCATTTCAGCAGCACCAGAGAGAGAGTACCTCTGGGTGACGTTACAGTGTAAATAAAGCCAGCTATATCCATTTCAGCAGCACCAGAGAGAGAGTACCTCTGGGTGACGTTACAGTGTAAATAAAGCCAGCTATATCCATTTCAGCAGCACCAGAGAGAGAGTACCTCTAGGTGACGTTACAGTGTAAATAAAGCTATATCCATTTCAGCAGCACCAGAGAGAGAGTACCTCTGGGTGACGTTACAGTGTAAATAAAGCCAGCTATATCCATTTCAGCAGCACCAGAGAGAGAGTACCTCTAGGTGACGTTACAGTGTAAATAAAGCTATATCCATTTCAGCAGCACCAGAGAGAGAGTACCTCTCGGTGACGTTACAGTGTAAATAAAGCCAGCTATATCCATTTCAGCAGCACCAGAGAGAGAGTACCTCTGGGTGACGTTACAGTGTAAATAAAGCTATATCCATTTCAGCAGCACCAGAGAGAGAGTACCTCTGGGTGACGTTACAGTGTAAATAAAGCTATATCCATTTCAGCAGCACCAGAGAGAGAGTACCTCTAGGTGACGTTACAGTGTAAATAAAGCTATATCCATTTCAGCAGCACCAGAGAGAGAGTACCTCTGGGTGACGTTACAGTGTAAATAAAGCTATATCCATTTCAGCAGCACCAGAGAGAGAGTACCTCTAGGTGACGTTACAGTGTAAATAAAGCTATATCCATTTCAGCAGCACCAGAGAGAGAGTACCTCTGGGTGACGTTACAGTGTAAATAAAGCTATATCCATTTCAGCAGCACCAGAGAGAGAGTACCTCTAGGTGACGTTACAGTGTAAATAAAGCTATATCCATTTCAGCAGCACCAGAGAGAGAGTACCTCTAGGTGACGTTACAGTGTAAATAAAGCTATATCCATTTCAGCAGCACCAGAGAGAGAGTACCTCTAGGTGACGTTACAGTGTAAATAAAGCTATATCCATTTCAGCAGCACCAGAGAGAGAGTACCTCTGGGTGACGTTACAGTGTAAATAAAGCCAGCTATATCCATTTCAGCAGCACCAGAGAGAGAGTACCTCTAGGTGACGTTACAGTGTAAATAAAGCCAGCTATATCCATTTCAGCAGCACCAGAGAGAGAGTACCTCTGGGTGACGTTACAGTGTAAATAAAGCTATATCCATTTCAGCAGCACCAGAGAGAGAGTACCTCTGGGTGACGTTACAGTGTAAATAAAGCCAGCTATATCCATTTCAGCAGCACCAGAGAGAGAGTACCTCTGGGTGACGTTACAGTGTAAATAAAGCCAGCTATATCCATTTCAGCAGCACCAGAGAGAGAGTACCTCTAGGTGACGTTACAGTGTAAATAAAGCTATATCCATTTCAGCAGCACCAGAGAGAGAGTACCTCTGGGTGACGTTACAGTGTAAATAAAGCCAGCTATATCCATTTCAGCAGCACCAGAGAGAGAGTACCTCTAGGTGACGTTACAGTGTAAATAAAGCAGCTATATCCATTTCAGCAGCACCAGAGAGAGAGTACCTCTAGGTGACGTTACAGTGTAAATAAAGCTATATCCATTTCAGCAGCACCAGAGAGAGAGTACCTCTGGGTGACGTTACAGTGTAAATAAAGCTATATCCATTTCAGCAGCACCAGAGAGAGAGTACCTCTGGGTGACGTTACAGTGTAAATAAAGCCTATATCCATTTCAGCAGCACCAGAGAGAGAGTACCTCTAGGGTGACGTTACAGTGTAAATAAAGCCTATATCCATTTCAGCAGCACCAGAGAGAGAGTACCTCTAGGTGACGTTACAGTGTAAATAAAGCTATATCCATTTCAGCAGCACCAGAGAGAGAGTACCTCTAGGTGACGTTACAGTGTAAATAAAGCTATATCCATTTCAGCAGCACCAGAGAGAGAGTACCTCTGGGTGACGTTACAGTGTAAATAAAGCAGCTATATCCATTTCAGCAGCACCAGAGAGAGAGTACCTCTAGGTGACGTTACAGTGTAAATAAAGCCAGCTATATCCATTTCAGCAGCACCAGAGAGAGAGTACCTCTAGGGTGACGTTACAGTGTAAATAAAGCTATATCCATTTCAGCAGCACCAGAGAGAGAGTACCTCTGGGTGACGTTACAGTGTAAATAAAGCTATATCCATTTCAGCAGCACCAGAGAGAGAGTACCTCTGGGTGACGTTACAGTGTAAATAAAGCCAGCTATATCCATTTCAGCAGCACCAGAGAGAGAGTACCTCTAGGTGACGTTACAGTGTAAATAAAGCAGCTATATCCATTTCAGCAGCACCAGAGAGAGAGTACCTCTAGGTGACGTTACAGTGTAAATAAAGCTATATCCATTTCAGCAGCACCAGAGAGAGAGTACCTCTAGGGTGACGTTACAGTGTAAATAAAGCCAGCTATATCCATTTCAGCAGCACCAGAGAGAGAGTACCTCTAGGGTGACGTTACAGTGTAAATAAAGCTATATCCATTTCAGCAGCACCAGAGAGAGAGTACCTCTAGGTGACGTTACAGTGTAAATAAAGCAGCTATATCCATTTCAGCAGCACCAGAGAGAGAGTACCTCTAGGTGACGTTACAGTGTAAATAAAGCCAGCTATATCCATTTCAGCAGCACCAGAGAGAGAGTACCTCTAGGTGACGTTACAGTGTAAATAAAGCTATATCCATTTCAGCAGCACCAGAGAGAGAGTACCTCTGGGTGACGTTACAGTGTAAATAAAGCTATATCCATTTCAGCAGCACCAGAGAGAGAGTACCTCTGGGTGACGTTACAGTGTAAATAAAGCTATATCCATTTCAGCAGCACCAGAGAGAGAGTACCTCTAGGTGACGTTACAGTGTAAATAAAGCTATATCCATTTCAGCAGCACCAGAGAGAGAGTACCTCTAGGTGACGTTACAGTGTAAATAAAGCTATATCCATTTCAGCAGCACCAGAGAGAGAGTACCTCTAGGTGACGTTACAGTGTAAATAAAGCTATATCCATTTCAGCAGCACCAGAGAGAGAGTACCTCTGGGTGATGTTACAGTGTAAATAAAGCCAGCTATATCCGTTTCAGCAGCACCAGAGAGAGAGTACCTCTAGGTGACGTTACAGTGTAAATAAAGCCAGCTATATCCATTTCAGCAGCACCAGAGAGAGAGTACCTCTGGGTGACGTTACAGTGTAAATAAAGCTATATCCATTTCAGCAGCACCAGAGAGAGAGTACCTCTAGGTGACGTTACAGTGTAAATAAAGCTATATCCATTTCAGCAGCACAAGAGAGAGAGTACCTCTGGGTGACGTTACAGTGTAAATAAAGCTATATCCATTTCAGCAGCACCAGAGAGAGAGTACCTCTAGGTGACGTTAGAGTGTAAATAAAGCTATATCCATTTCAGCAGCAACAGAGAGAGAGTACCTCTGGGTGACGTTACAGTGTAAATAAAGCTATATCCATTTCAGCAGCAACAGAGAGAGAGTACCTCTGGGTGACGTTACAGTGTAAATAAAGCCAGCTATATCCATTTCAGCAGTACCAGAGATAGAGTACCTCTGGGTGACGTTACAGTGTAAATAAAGCTATATCCGTTTCAGCAGCACCAGAGAGAGAGTACCTCTGGGTGACGTTACAGTGTAAATAAAGCCAGCTATATCCATTTCAGCAGCACCAGAGAGAGAGTACCTCTAGGTGACGTTACAGTGTAAATAATGCCAGCTATATCCATTTCAGCAGTACCTTAGAGAGAGTACCTCTGGGTGACGTTACAGTGTAAATAAAGCTATATCCGTTTCAGCAGCACCAGAGAGAGTGTACCTCTAGGTGACGTTACAGTGTAAATAAAGCTATATCCATTTCAGCAGCACCAGAGAGAGAGTACCTCTAGGTTACGTTACAGTGTAAATAAAGCTATATCCATTTCAGCAGCACCAGAGAGAGAGTACCTCTAGGTGACGTTACAGTGTAAATAAAGCTATATCCATTTCAGCAGCACCAGAGAGAGAGTACCTCTGGGTGACGTTACAGTGTAAATAAAGCTATATCCATTTCAGCAGCACCAGAGAGAGAGTACCTCTTGGTGACGTTACAGTGTAAATAAAGCTATATCCATTTCAGCAGCACCAGAGAGAGAGTACCTCTGGGTGACGTTACAGTGTAAATAAAGCTATATCCATTTCAGCAGCACCAGAGAGAGAGTACCTCTAGGTGACGTTACAGTGTAAATAAATCCAGGCTCTGTCGCAGCCGGCCGCGACCGGGAGACTCATGGGCGGCGCACAATTGGCCCAGCGTCGTCCAGGGTAGGGGAGGGAATGGCCGGCAGGGATGTAGCTCAGTTGACAGAGCATGGCGTTTGCAACACCAGGGTTGTGGTTTCGATTCCCACGGGGGCCAGTATAAAAAAAAAAAAATATGTATTCACTAACTGTAAGTCGCTCTGGATAAGAGCGTCTGCTAAATGACTAAAATGTAAAATGTAAATGTAAACGTTACAGTGTAAATAAAGCTATATCCATTTCAGCAGCACCAGAGAGAGAGTACCTATGGGTGACGTTACAGTGTAAATAAAGCTATATCCATTTCAGCAGCACCAGAGAGAGAGTACCTCTAGGTGACGATACAGTGTAAATAAAGCTATATCCATTTCAGCAGCACCAGAGAGAGAGTACCTCTAGGTGACGTTACAGTGTAAATAAAGCCAGCTATATCCATTTTAGCAGCACCAGAGAGAGAGTACCTCTGGGTGACGTTACAGTGTAAATAAAGCTATATCCGTTTCAGCAGCACCAGAGAGAGAGTACCTCTGGGTGACGTTACAGTGTAAATAAAGCCAGCTATATCCATTTCAGCAGCACCAGAGAGAGAGTACCTCTAGGTGACGTTACAGTGTAAATAAAGCCAGCTATATCCATTTCAGCAGCACCAGAGAGAGAGTACCTCTAGGTGACGTTACAGTGTAAATAAAGCTATATCCATTTCAGCAGCACCAGCGAGAGAGTACCTCTAGGTGACGTTACAGTGTAAATAAAGCTATATCCATTTCAGCAGCACCAGAGAGAGAGTACCTCTGGGTGACGTTACAGTGTAAATAAAGCTATATCCATTTCAGCAGCACCAGAGAGAGAGTACCTCTTGGTGACGTTACAGTGTAAATAAAGCTATATCCATTTCAGCAGCACCAGAGAGAGAGTACCTCTAGGTGACGTTACAGTGTAAATAAAGCTATATCCATTTCAGCAGCACCAGAGAGAGAGTACCTCTGGGTGACGTTACAGTGTAAATAAAGCTATATCCATTTCAGCAGCTCCAGAGAGAGAGTACCTCTTGGTGACGTTACAGTGTAAATGAAGCTATATCCATTTCAGCAGCAGAAAGAGAGAGAGTCCCTCTAGGTGACGTTACAGTGTAAATAAAGCTATATCCATTTCAGCAGCACCAGAGAGAGAGTACCTCTAGGTGACGTTACAGTGTAAATAAAGCTATATCCATTTCAGCAGCACCAGAGAGAGAGTACCTCTGGGTGACGTTACAGTGTAAATAAAGCTATATCCATTTCAGCAGCACCAGAGAGAGAGTACCTCTTGGTGACGTTACAGTGTAAATAAAGCTATATCCATTTCAGCAGCACCAGAGAGAGAGTACCTCTAGGTGACGTTACAGTGTAAATAAAGCTATATCCATTTCAGCAGCACCAGAGAGAGAGTACCTCTGGGTGACGTTACAGTGTAAATAAAGCTATATTCATTTCAGCAGCACCAGAGAGAGAGTACCTCTTGGTGACGTTACAGTGTAAATAAAGCTATATCCATTTCAGCAGCACCAGAGAGAGAGTACCTCTGGGTGACGTTACAGTGTAAATAAAGCTATATCCATTTCAGCAGCACCAGAGAGAGAGTACCTCTAGGTGACGTTACAGTGTAAATAAATCCAGGCTCTGTCGCAGCCGGCCGCGACCGGGAGACTCATGGGCGGCGCACAATTGGCCCAGCGTCGTCCAGGGTAGGGGAGGGAATGGCCGGCAGGGATGTAGCTCAGTTGACAGAGCATGGCGTTTGCAACGCCAGGGTTGTGGTTTCGATTCCCACGGGGGCCAGTATAAAAAAAAAAAATATGTATTCACTAACTGTAAGTCGCTCTGGATAAGAGCGTCTGCTAAATGACTAAAATGTAAAATGTAAATGTAAACGTTACAGTGTAAATAAAGCTATATCCATTTCAGCAGCACCAGAGAGAGAGTACCTCTAGGTGACGTTACAGTGTAAATAAAGCTATATCCATTTCAGCAGCACCAGAGAGAGAGTACCTCTGGGTGACGTTACAGTGTAAATAAAGCCAGCTATATCCGTTTCAGCAGCACCAGAGAGAGAGTACCTCTAGGTGACGTTACAGTGTAAATAAAGCCAGCTATATCCATTTCAGCAGCACCAGAGAGAGAGTACCTCTGGGTGACGTTACAGTGTAAATAAAGCTATATCCATTTCAGCAGCACCAGAGAGAGAGTACCTCTGGGTGACGTTACAGTGTAAATAAAGCTATATCCGTTTCAGCAGCACCAGAGAGAGAGTACCTCTGGGTGACGTTACAGTGTAAATAAAGCCAGCTATATCCATTTCAGCAGCACCAGAGAGAGAGTACCTCTAGGTGACGTTACAGTGTAAATAAAGCCAGCTATATCCATTTCAGCAGCACCAGAGAGAGAGTACCTCTAGGTGACGTTACAGTGTAAATAAAGCTATATCCATTTCAGCAGCACCAGAGAGAGAGTACCTCTAGGTGACGTTACAGTGTAAATAAAGCCAGCTATATCCATTTCAGCAGCACCAGAGAGAGAGTACCTCTAGGTGACGTTACAGTGTAAATAAAGCTATATCCGTTTCAGCAGCACCAGAGAGAGAGTACCTCTAGGTGACGTTACAGTGTAAATAAAGCTATATCCATTTCAGCAGCACCAGAGAGAGAGTACCTCTAGGTGACGTTACAGTGTAAATAAAGCCAGCTATATCCATTTCAGCAGCACCAGAGAGAGAGTACCTCTAGGTGACGTTACAGTGTAAATAAAGCTATATCCATTTCAGCAGCACCAGAGAGAGAGTACCTCTGGGTGACGTTACAGTGTAAATAAAGCTATATCCATTTCAGCAGCACCAGAGAGAGAGTACCTCTAGGTGACGTTACAGTGTAAATAAAGCTATATCCGTTTCAGCAGCACCAGAGAGAGAGTACCTCTAGGTGACGTTACAGTGTAAATAAAGCTATATCCATTTCAGCAGCACCAGAGAGAGAGTACCTCTGGGTGACGTTACAGTGTAAATAAAGCCAGCTATATCCGTTTCAGCAGCAACAGAGAGAGAGTACCTCTAGGTGACGTTACAGTGTAAATAAAGCCAGCTATATCCATTTCAGCAGCACCAGAGAGAGAGTACCTCTAGGTGACGTTACAGTGTAAATAAAGCCAGCTATATCCGTTTCAGCAGCAACAGAGAGAGAGTACGTCTGGGTGACGTTACAGTGTACATAAAGCTATATCCATTTCAGCAGCACCAGAGAGAGAGTACCTATGGGTGACGTTACAGTGTAAATAAAGCTATATCCATTTCAGCAGCACCAGAGAGAGAGTACCTCTAGGTGACGATACAGTGTAAATAAAGCTATATCCATTTCAGCAGCACCAGAGAGAGAGTACCTCTAGGTGACGTTACAGTGTAAATAAAGCCAGCTATATCCATTTTAGCAGCACCAGAGAGAGAGTACCTCTGGGTGACGTTACAGTGTAAATAAAGCTATATCCGTTTCAGCAGCACCAGAGAGAGAGTACCTCTGGGTGACGTTACAGTGTAAATAAAGCCAGCTATATCCATTTCAGCAGCACCAGAGAGAGAGTACCTCTAGGTGACGTTACAGTGTAAATAAAGCCAGCTATATCCATTTCAGCAGCACCAGAGAGAGAGTACCTCTAGGTGACGTTACAGTGTAAATAAAGCTATATCCATTTCAGCAGCACCAGCGAGAGAGTACCTCTAGGTGACGTTACAGTGTAAATAAAGCTATATCCATTTCAGCAGCACCAGAGAGAGAGTACCTCTAGGTGACGTTACAGTGTAAATAAAGCCAGCTATATCCATTTCAGCAGCACCAGAGAGAGAGTACCTCTAGGTGACGTTACAGTGTAAATAAAGCTATATCCGTTTCAGCAGCACCAGAGAGAGAGTACCTCTAGGTGACGTTACAGTGTAAATAAAGCTATATCCATTTCAGCAGCACCAGAGAGAGAGTACCTCTAGGTGACGTTACAGTGTAAATAAAGCTATATCCATTTCAGCAGCACCAGAGAGAGAGTACCTCTGGGTGACGTTACAGTGTAAATAAAGCTATATCCATTTCAGCAGCACCAGAGAGAGAGTACCTCTTGGTGACGTTACAGTGTAAATAAAGCTATATCCATTTCAGCAGCACCAGAGAGAGAGTACCTCTAGGTGACGTTACAGTGTAAATAAAGCTATATCCATTTCAGCAGCACCAGAGAGAGAGTACCTCTGGGTGACGTTACAGTGTAAATAAAGCTATATCCATTTCAGCAGCACCAGAGAGAGAGTACCTCTTGGTGACGTTACAGTGTAAATGAAGCTATATCCATTTCAGCAGCACCAGAGAGAGAGTCCCTCTAGGTGACGTTACAGTGTAAATAAAGCTATATCCATTTCAGCAGCACCAGAGAGAGAGTACCTCTAGGTGACGTTACAGTGTAAATAAAGCTATATCCATTTCAGCAGCACCAGAGAGAGAGTACCTCTGGGTGACGTTACAGTGTAAATAAAGCTATATCCATTTCAGCAGCACCAGAGAGAGAGTACCTCTTGGTGACGTTACAGTGTAAATAAAGCTATATCCATTTCAGCAGCACCAGAGAGAGAGTACCTCTAGGTGACGTTACAGTGTAAATAAAGCTATATCCATTTCAGCAGCACCAGAGAGAGAGTACCTCTGGGTGACGTTACAGTGTAAATAAAGCTATATTCATTTCAGCAGCACCAGAGAGAGAGTACCTCTTGGTGACGTTACAGTGTAAATAAAGCTATATCCATTTCAGCAGCACCAGAGAGAGAGTACCTCTGGGTGACGTTACAGTGTAAATAAAGCTATATCCATTTCAGCAGCACCAGAGAGAGAGTACCTCTAGGTGACGTTACAGTGTAAATAAATCCAGGCTCTGTCGCAGCCGGCCGCGACCGGGAGACTCATGGGCGGCGCACAATTGGCCCAGCGTCGTCCAGGGTAGGGGAGGGAATGGCCGGCAGGGATGTAGCTCAGTTGACAGAGCATGGCGTTTGCAACGCCAGGGTTGTGGTTTCGATTCCCACGGGGGCCAGTATAAAAAAAAAAAATATGTATTCACTAACTGTAAGTCGCTCTGGATAAGAGCGTCTGCTAAATGACTAAAATGTAAAATGTAAATGTAAACGTTACAGTGTAAATAAAGCTATATCCATTTCAGCAGCACCAGAGAGAGAGTACCTCTAGGTGACGTTACAGTGTAAATAAAGCTATATCCATTTCAGCAGCACCAGAGAGAGAGTACCTCTGGGTGACGTTACAGTGTAAATAAAGCCAGCTATATCCGTTTCAGCAGCACCAGAGAGAGAGTACCTCTAGGTGACGTTACAGTGTAAATAAAGCCAGCTATATCCATTTCAGCAGCACCAGAGAGAGAGTACCTCTGGGTGACGTTACAGTGTAAATAAAGCTATATCCATTTCAGCAGCACCAGAGAGAGAGTACCTCTGGGTGACGTTACAGTGTAAATAAAGCTATATCCGTTTCAGCAGCACCAGAGAGAGAGTACCTCTGGGTGACGTTACAGTGTAAATAAAGCCAGCTATATCCATTTCAGCAGCACCAGAGAGAGAGTACCTCTAGGTGACGTTACAGTGTAAATAAAGCCAGCTATATCCATTTCAGCAGCACCAGAGTTAGAGTACCTCTAGGTGACGTTACAGTGTAAATAAAGCTATATCCATTTCAGCAGCACCAGAGAGAGAGTACCTCTAGGTGACGTTACAGTGTAAATAAAGCCAGCTATATCCATTTCAGCAGCACCAGAGAGAGAGTACCTCTAGGTGACGTTACAGTGTAAATAAAGCTATATCCGTTTCAGCAGCACCAGAGAGAGAGTACCTCTAGGTGACGTTACAGTGTAAATAAAGCTATATCCATTTCAGCAGCACCAGAGAGAGAGTACCTCTCGGTGACGTTACAGTGTAAATAAAGCCAGCTATATCCATTTCAGCAGCACCAGAGAGAGAGTACCTCTAGGTGACGTTACAGTGTAAATAAAGCTATATCCATTTCAGCAGCACCAGAGAGAGAGTACCTCTGGGTGACGTTACAGTGTAAATAAAGCTATATTCATTTCAGCAGCACCAGAGAGAGAGTACCTCTAGGTGACGTTACAGTGTAAATAAAGCTATATCCGTTTCAGCAGCACCAGAGAGAGAGTACCTCTAGGTGACGTTACAGTGTAAATAAAGCTATATCCATTTCAGCAGCACCAGAGAGAGAGTACCTCTGGGTGACGTTACAGTGTAAATAAAGCCAGCTATATCCGTTTCAGCAGCAACAGAGAGAGAGTACCTCTAGGTGACGTTACAGTGTAAATAAAGCCAGCTATATCCATTTCAGCAGCACCAGAGAGAGAGTACCTCTAGGTGACGTTACAGTGTAAATAAAGCCAGCTATATCCGTTTCAGCAGCAACAGAGAGAGAGTACGTCTGGGTGACGTTACAGTGTACATAAAGCTATATCCATTTCAGCAGCACCAGAGTTTTCAATTTATAACATTTTTGACATGCGTTTTTCAGGATTCTTTTGTTGTTATTCTGTCTCTCACTGTTCAAATAAACCTACCATTAAAATTATAGACTGATCATGTCTTTGTCAGTGGGCAAACATACAAAATCAGCAGGGGATCAAATACTTTTTTCCCTCACTGTGTGTATATGTGTATATATATATTTCTACTATTATTCTAAAATGTAGAAAATAGGAAAAATAACTTTTGAGTTTTCTATATATATATATAGAAAACTCAAAAGTTATTTTTCCTATTTTCTACATTGTAGAATAATAGTGAAGACATCAAAACTATGAAATAACACATATGGAATCATGTAGTAACCAAAAAAGTTTTAAACAAATCAAAATATTTTATATTTTAGATTCTTCAAAGTAGCCACCCTTTGCCTTGATGACAGCTTTGCACACTCTTGGCATTCTCTCAACCAGCTTCACCTGGAAAGCTTTTTCAACAGTCTTGAAGGAGTTCCCACATACAGTGGCTTTCGAAAGTATTCACCCCCCTTGGCATTTTCCCTATTTTGTTGCCTTACAACCTGGAATTAAAATATTTTTTATTGTGAAACAAACAAGAAATAAGACAAAAAAACAGAGCTTGACTGTTGGCATAGCTATTCATCCCCCCCAAAGTAAATACTTTGTAGAGCCACCTTTTACAGCAATTACAGCTGCAAGTCTCTTGGGGTATGTCTCTATAAACTTGACACATCTAGCCACTGGGATTTTTTCCCATTCTTCAAGGCAAAACTGCTCCAGCTCCTTCAAGTTGAATGGGTTCCGCTGGTCTACAGCAATTTTTAAGTCATACCACAGATTCTCAATTGGATTGAGGTCTGGGCTTTGACTAGGCCATTCCAAGACATTTAAATGTTTCCCCTTAAACCACTCGAGTGTTGCTTTAACAGTATGCTTAGGGTCATTGTCCAGCTGGAAGGTGAACCTCCGTCCAGTCTCAAATCTCAGGAAGACTGAAACAGGTTTCCCCTGTATTTAGCGCCATCCATCATTCCTTCAATTCTGACTAGTTTTCCAGTCCCTGCAGATGAAAAACATCCCCACAACATGATGCTGCCACCACCATGCTTCACTGTGGGGATGGTGTTCTCGGGGTGATGAGAGGTGTTGGGTTTGCGTTTTCCTTGATGGCCAAAAAGCTCAATTTTAGTCTCATCTGACCAGAGTACCTTCTTCCATATGTTTGGGGAGTCTCCCACATGGCTTTTGGCGAACACCAAACGTGTTTGCTAATTGTTTTCTTTAAGCAATGGCTTTTTTTCTGGCCACACTTCTGTAAAGCCCAGCTCTGTGGAGTGTACTGCTTAAAGTGGTCCTATAGACAGATACTCCAATCTCCGCTGTGGAGCTTTGCAGCTCCTTCAGGGTTATCTTTGGTCTCTCTCTTGCCTCTCTGATTAATGCCCTCCTTGCCTGGTCTGTGAGATTTGGTGGGCGGCCCTCTCTTGGCCGGTTTGTTGTGGTGCCATATTCTTTCAATTTGTTAATAATGGATTTAATGGTGCTCCGTGGGATGTTGAAAGTTTCTGATATTTTTTTATAACCCAACCCCTGATCTGTACTTCTCCATAACTTTGTCCCTGACCTGTTTGGAGAGCTCCTTGGTCTTCATGGTGCCGCTTGCTTGGTGGTGCCCCTTGCTTAGTGGTGTTGCAGACTCTGGGGGCCTTTCAGAACAGGTGTATATATACTGAGATCATGTGACAGATCATTTGACACTTAGATTGTACACAGGTGGACTTTATTTAACTAATTATGTGACTTCTGAAGGTAATTGGTTGCACCAGATCTTATTTAGGGGCTTCATAGCAAAGGTGGTGAATACATATGCATGCACCACTTTTCCGTTATTCATTTTTTAGAATTATTTGAAACAAGTTATTTTTTTCATTTCACTTCACCAATTTTGACTATTTTGTGTATGTCCATTACATGAAATCCAAATAAAAATCAATTTAAATTACAGGTTGTAATGCAACAAAATAGGAAAAACGCCAAGGGGGATGAATACCTTTGCAAGGCACTGTACAGCTGATGGGATATACGCTGCATGAATAACATACAGCTAGCGGGCTATGGGATATACGCTGCATCGGCAAGATAGAACAGCAGCCTCTGGTAAGACAAGGGGAGGCGGTCTGTGTATATTTGTAAACAACAGCTGGTGCACAACATCTAATATTAAGGAAGTTTCAAGGTTTTGCTCACCTGAGGTAGAGTATCTCATGATAAGATGTAGACCACACTATTTACCAAGATAATTTTCATCTATATTTTTCGTAGCTGGGTATTTACCACCACAAACCGATGCTGGCACTAAGATTGCACTGAATGAGCTGTATAAGGCCATAAGCAAACAGGAAAATGCTCATCCAGAGGCGGCGCTCCTAGTGGCCGGGGACTTTAATGCAGGGAAACTTAAATCCGTTTTACCTAATTTGTACCAGCAAGTTAAATGTGCAACCAGTGGGGAAAAAAACTCTAGACCACCTTTACTCCACACACAGAGAGCTTACAAAGCTCTCCCTCGCCCTCCATTTGGCAAATCTGACCATAACTCTATCCTCCTGATTCCTGCTTACAAACTAAAACTAAAGCAGGAAGCACCAGTGACTCGGTCAATAAAGAAGTGGTCAGATGAAGCAGATGCTAAGCTACAGGACTGTTTTGCTAGCACAGACTGGAATATGTTCCGGGATTCTTCAGATAGCATTGAGGAGTACACCACCTCAGTCACTGGCTTCATCAATAAGTGCATCGATGACGTCGTCCCAACAGTGACCGTACGTACATACCCCAACCAGAAGCCATGGATTACAGGCAACATCCGCACTGAGCTAAATGGTAGAGCTTCCGCTTTCAAGGAGCGGGACTCTAACCCGGACGCTTATAAGAAATCCCGCTATGCCCTCAGACGAACCATCAAACAGGCAAAGTGTCAATACAGGACTAAGATTGAATCGTACTACACCGGCTCCGACACTCGTCGAATCTGGCAGGGCTTGCAAACTATTACAGACTACAAAGGGAAGCACAGCCGCGAGCTGCCCAGTGACACAAGCCTACCAGACGTGCTAAGTTACTTCTATGCTCGCTTCGAGGCAAGCAACACTGAAGCATGCATGAGAGCACCAGCTGTTCCGGATGACTATGTGATCACGCTCTCCGTAGCCGATGTGAGTAAGACCTTTAAAAAGGTCAATTATCACAAGGCCGCAGGGCCAGATGGATTACCCAACCCCCTCTTTTACGCTGCTGCTACTCTGTTTATTATCAATGCATAGTCACTTTAACTCTACCCACATGTACATGTTACCTCAATTACCCCGACTAACCGGTGCCCCTGCACACTGACTCTGTACCGGTACCCCCTGTATATAGCCTGTATATAGCCTGTATATAGCCTGTATATAGCCTGTATATAGCCTGTAAATAGCTGTATATAGTATATTTTACTGCTGCTCTTTAATTATTTGTTATTTTTATTATTTATTCATCTGTTTTTCTTAAAACTGCATTGTTGGTTCGGCGCATGTGGCAAATAAAATTTGATTTGATTTTATCTATACCTGACCCAGAGTTGGCTCTGAACCACTTCTCAAATGTTTTCAATTGTATTGTATATAAACATGCTCCCTTTAAAAAACTGAGAATTAAAAATAGGTTTTGCCCTTGGTTCAGTCTAGAGCTATCTGAAGTCGTACACAGCAGAGATGCTGCCTGGGCCAAAGACAGATTCACAGACTCGGGGCCAGACTGGCAGTCTTTCAGGTGATTGGGAAATCTGTGTATAAAACTAGTTAAAATAGCAAAATCAGATGATTATGTTAATACACTATCTGAATGTACAGGGAACCCAGATACATTTTGGAAAGCTGTTACGTCACTGAAGGGTTGTGTCTCCTCTTCTCTCCCCCAATACATTAATTTAGATTCTGGCCCTATTACTGACAGAATGGATATCATTAATGCATTTAATCACCATTTTATGTCTGCAGGCTATATATTAATGCTATATATTAATATATTTCAAAGCCAGCTCTTGAAAAGAGTATTTTGGATGTTGATGGTGAAAATCTTTTGAATGATACTGAAAATGCTGCTCAGGAGTTTTCTTTTCGCAAATTCACTGATAAAGAAGATGAAGAAGATGAAGAAGTCCTGGATGCCTTGCTAACATTAGACAAAACAAAATCCACAGGAGCTGATCATCTGGAGCCTGGGCTGATCATCTGGAGCCTGGGCTGATCGCCTGGAGCCTGGGCTGATCACCTGGAGCCTGGGCTGATCACCTGGAGCCTGGGCTGATCATCTGGAGCCTGGGCTGATCACCTGGAGCCTGGTCTGATCACCTGGAGCCTGGTCTGATCACCTGGAGCCTGGGCTGATCGCCTGGAGCCTGGGCTGATCACCTGGAGCCTGGGCTGATCACCTGGAGCCTGGTCTGATCACCTGGCGCCTGGGCTGCTTAAGTGTGCAGCTCCCTTTATTGCTGGATAACGTTGTTATCAGGAAGTATTCCAAAAGCATGGAAATCTGCATATGTGCTGCCACTCCATAAGGCTGGGGAAACAAATGATCTGGACAACTATCGCCCCATTTCCACTCCATGAGGCTGGGGAAACAAATGATCTGGACAACTATCGCCCCATTTCCACTCCATGAGGCTGGGGAAACAAATGATCTGGACAACTATCGCCCCATTTCCACTCCATAAGGCTGGGGAAACACATGATCTGGACAACTATCGCCCCATTTCCACTCCATAAGGCTGGGGAAACACATGATCTGGACAACTATCGCCCCATTTCCACTCCATAAGGCTGGGGAAACACATGATCTGGACAACTATCGCCCCATTTCAAGACTACCTTGTTTAGCTAAGATTCTTGAATCATTGGTTAATGTACAACTTTGTTCCTTTTTATCTGATAAATGTATTTTAAATATAAACCAATCAGGGTTTAGGCCTGGGCATAGTGCTACCACAGCAACCACGCTAGTTATTAATGATCTTGTCGATGCCTTGGATGCTAAAAAGAGCTCTGCTGCCTTGTTTATTGACCCGTCAAAGGCGTTCGAAACTGTTGATCGTTCTGTTTTGCTGAAGAAGTTATCATAAATAGTCCAAGCCAGTGGTGCGCGTCGTCAGCCCGGTCCGGCCCGTTCCCGCTCCCCGCACCAAGCCAGTGGTGCGCGTCGTCAGTCCGGCACGGTCCGTGCCTGTTCCACCTGAGCCTGGTCCGGCACCGGTCAGCTGCTCCACGCCGGAGCTAGAGCAATCCGCTCCACCAGTGTTCAGTCCAGCTCCGGCCAGCAGGGCCAGACCACGAGGGCGAGAGAGGGAGTGGGGATCATGCCCGGAGCCGGATCCGCCTCCGAGGCGGAATGCCCACCCAGCTCCTCCCCTGTGGTGTTTGGTTGGCGCGGTCGCAGTCCGCGCCTTTGGGGGGGGTACTGTCACGCCCTGGCTCTGGGGACTCTTTAATGTTGAGCCAGGGTGTTAGTTCCTATGTTTAGTTGTTCCTTGTTTTCTGTCTAGATCGTTTAGATCTATGTTGGCCAGGGTGGTTCCCGATCAGAGGCAGCTGTTGCTCGTTGTCTCTGATTGGGAACTATACTTAGGCAGCCTGTTTTGCACAGTTGATTGTGGGATCTTGTTCTGTATAGGTTTGTATTGGTGAACCTTTAGACTTCACGTATCGTTTTGTTGTTTTGTTGTTGGTGTAAAGTACTCATGAAAAGATGTACGCCTATCACGCTGCGCCTTGGTCTGCCTCTTACAACCATCGTGACAAGGACTCATCATTGTAGTCTGTATAGAAATGTGGGATGGACCTCTCTGTCTGTAAGAAGAGAGCTGCATTCTCTTTTATTTATTTACAAATCAATCTGACAGAAACTCCCTCTATATGTAACTTCATTAATAAAGTTAAGAATCATAAGTTACCAAACCCGTTCTCAGGAATGGATAGCACTAGAGATCCCTTCAGTCTCCACAGATTTGGGAAAATCTGCGTTTATTGTTTTTTTGCCCCTAATTTGTGGAACAATCTGCAGAGTTCACTGCAGTTAGACGTGCTGGTTCCACTCAGGCAGTTTAAATGATTGATTGAGGACCTCAATGTAGTTGAATGTGATTTATGTTATTAAATATGTTTATTTTGTTATTGTGTGCTGAATGATATTGTTTTATACACATGTGCTTAGTGGTTAAGAGCGTTGTGCCAGTACCCGAAAGGTTGCTGGTTCTAATCCCCGAGCCGACTAGGTGAAAAATCTGTCGATGTGCCCTTGAGCAAGGCACTTAACCCTAAATGCTCCTGTAAGTCGCTCTGGATAAGAGCGTCTGCTAAATGACAAAAATGTAAATGTAAATGTGTATGTTGTTTTATTATTCTGTTTGTATTGTAATGTATACAGGGCTCTCTTGTAAAATAGATTTTTAATCTCAATGTGACTCCCTGTTTAAATAAAATATATGTATATCTATATAAATAAATATATACAATACACGTCTTGTCTGAGCTGTTGAATCGCGACTCCACTTTGTCTCTGTACTGACGTTTTGTCTGTTTGATTGGTCAGACCAACGTTGAATAGTCATTACCATGGGTACTTCCTGTTTAAGTTTCTGCTTATAGGACGAGAGGAGCAGAATGGAGGCGTGATCTGATTTGCCGAAGGGAGGGCGGGGGAGGGCCTTGTAGCTGTCCCGGAAGGGGGAGTAGCAGTGGTCAAGACTTCTTGATGAGCGAGTAGCGCAAGCGATGTGTTGATAAAGCTTCAGTAGCGTTTTCCTCAGATTTGCTTTATTAAAGTCCCAAGCTCCAATAAATGCGGCCTCAGGATATGCGGTTTGCACAAAGTCCAGTGTAGTTCCTTGAGAGCCATCGTGGTGTCAGCTTGAGGGGGAATATACACGTCTGTGACGATGACCGAAGAGAATTCTCTTGGGAGGTAATTCGGTCGGCATTTGATAGTCATGTATTCCAGATTGGGAGAACAAAAGGACTTGAGTTCCTGTACATTAGCACAATCACACCATGAGTAGTCAATCATGAAGCATACACCTCCTAACTTTTTACTTTGTCCTTTTCTTTCTAACAGGTTCATAATGTGGAGAAGGACATGTAAGTACACTATATATAAAAAAGTATATGGACACCCCTTCAAATTAGTGGATTTGGCTATTTCAGCCACACCCGTTACTGATAGGTGTTTTTTAAAATCGAGCACACTGCCATTCAATATCCATAGACAACAATCGGCAGTAGAATGGCCTTACTGAAGAGCTCAGTGACTTTCAACGTGGCACTGTCATAGGATGCCACCTTTCCAACAAGTAATTTCTGCCCTGCTAGAGCTGCCCCGGTCAACTGTAGATGCTGTTATTGTGAAGTGGAAACGTCTAGGAGCAACAACGGCTCAGCCGCAAAGTGGTAGGCCACACAAGATCACAGAATGGGACCGCAGAGTGCTGAAGCGCACAGAGTTCCAAACTGCCCCTGGAAGCAACGTCAGCACAAGAACTGTTCGTCGGGAGCTTCATGAAATGGGTTTCCATGGCCGAGCAGCCGCACACAAGCCTAAGATTACCATGCACAATGCCAAGAGTCGGCTGGAGTGGTGTAAAGCTCGCCGCAATTGGACTCTGGAGCAGAGGAAAAGCATTCTCTGGAGTGATGAATCACACTTCACCATCTGGCAGTCCAACGGACTAATCTGGGTTTGGCGGATGCCAGGAGAACGCTACCTGCCCCAATGCATAGTGGCAACTGTAAAGTTTGGTGGAGGAGGAATAATGGTCTGGGGCTGTTTTTCATGGTTCGGGCTAGGCCCCTTAGTTCCAGTGAAGGGAAATATTAACGCTACAGTATACAATGACATTCTAGACAATTCTGTGCTTCCAACTTTGTTGCAACAGTTTGGGGAAGGCCCTTTCCTGTTTCAGCATGAATACTGATTATATTCTCAGTTTATAACCAAGATGGTCTCTGTCATGTAGCCACTGAAGATGTCACTAGTTTGCACTCTGGGGGTCTAAATAACTGGTAAATGTATTATGAGGTGAATGTATTATGAGGTGAATGTATTATGAGGTGAATGTATTATGAGGTGAATGTATTATGAGGTGAATGTTTCCTCTAAACTGCACGTGTGCCAAGAGTGTGCCAAGCTGTCAAGGCAAAGGGAGGCTATTTGAAAAATATCAGATATATTTTGATTTGTTTAACACTTTTTTGGTTACTACATGATTCCATATGTGTTATTTCATAGTTTTGATGTCTTCACTATTATTCTACAATGTAAAAAATAGTAACAATAAAGAAAAAACCCTGGAATTAGTAGGTGTGTCCAAACATATAACTGGGACTGTATACCACAGGTATGACAAAACATTACTTTTTACTGTTGTAATTACATTGGTAACCAGTTTATATATATTTTTTTTACATTTACATCATTTAGCAGGCGCTCTTATCCAGAGCGACTTACAAATTGGTGCATTCAACTTATGATAGTCAGTGGGACAACCACCCTATTTTTTATTTTTATTATTATTATTATTATTTTTATTTATTTTTTAATAGCAATAAGGCACTTCCGGGGTTTGTGATATATGGCCAATATACCACGGCTAAGGGTTGTATCCAGGCTGTATACTCCGCGTTGCGTCGTGCTTAAGAACAGCCCTTAGCTGTGGCATATTGGCCATTTACCACACCCTCTTGTGCTAATGATCTGGCCAGTTTAATAAGGGCGAATTATATCTTTTCTCTTGCCACACATTCAAGTTCCTCTATTACGTCATGTCATAGCTTGCAATAATTATTATTTTGAGGAAACCCACATTTTGCTTCTAACGTCGTTACATGTTACTATGATATTCCTTCTTAATTGGCTCGAAAACATGTAAAAAAGTTTTATTGGGCTAGTTTTCAGGCCTTTTGGGTGGGTTTTGAGTGGTCATTGGGCTAGTAATTTTTTCTTGACCTGGTAACCCTGATTGGCAGGGCTATTCAAGCAAAGCCAATATGCAGTGATAATGTATTGGGCCTTCAGCCTACTGCACAAACCTCATTGCTACAGAACGTTGCATAGGCTTACGTTTTTTAAGTCATGTAAAAAAGAATCAGGTCAGTCAGGAAGTGTGGTACTAAGGCCATGGTGAGGAGTAGGGCAGGTCAGTAGGTCAGTCAGGAAGTGTGGTACTAAGGCCATGGTGAGGAGTAGGGCAGGTCAGTAGGTCAGTCAGGAAGTGTGGTACTAAGGCCATGGTGAGGTGTAGGGCAGGTCAGTAGGTCAGTCAGGAAGTGTGGTACTAAGGCCATGGTGAGGAGTAGGGCAGGTCAGTCAGGAAGTGTGGTACTAATGCCATGGTGAGGAGTAGGGCAGGTCAGTCAGGAAGTGTGGTACTAAGGCCATGGTGAGGAGTAGGACAGGTCAGTAGGTCAGTCAGGAAGTGTGGTACTAAGGCCATGGTGAGGAGTAGGGCAGGTCAGTCAGGAAGTGTGGTACTAAGGCCATGGTGAGGAGTAGGGCAGGTCAGTAGGTCAGTCAGGGAGTGTGGTACTAAGGCCATGGAGAGGAGTAGGGCAGGTCAGTAGGTCAGTCAGGAAGTGTGGTACTAAGGCCATGGTGAGGAGTAGGGCAGGTCAGTCAGGAAGTGTGGTACTAAGGCCATGGTGAGGAGTAGGGCAGGTCAGTAGCTCCGTCAGGAAGTGTGGTACTAAGGCCATGGTGAGGAGTATGGCAGGTCAGTCAGGAAGTGTGGTACTAAGGCCATGGTGAGGTGTAGGGAATGTCAGTCAGGAAGTGTGGTACTAAGGCCATGGTGAGGAGTAGGGCAGGTCAGTAGGTCAGTCAGGAAGTGTGGTACTAAGGCCATGGTGAGGAGTAGGGCAGGTCAGTAGGTCAGTCAGGAAGTGTGGTACTAAGGCCATGGTGAGGTGTAGGGCAGGTCAGTAGGTCAGTCAGGAAGTGTGGTACTAAGGCCATGGTGAGGAGTAGGGCAGGTCATTAGGTCAGTCAGGAAGTGTGGTACTAAGGCCATGGTGAGGAGTAGGGCAGGTCAGTCAGGAAGTGTGGTACTAAGGCCACGGTGAGGAGTAGGGCAGGTCAGTCAGGAAGTGTGGTACTAAGGCCATGGTGAGGAGTATGGCAGGTCAGTCAGGAAGTGTGGTACTAAGGCCATGGTGAGGTGTAGGGAATGTCAGTCAGGAAGTGTGGTACTAAGGCCATGGTGAGGAGTAGGGCAGGTCAGTCAGGAAGTGTGGTACTAAGGCCATGGTGAGGAGTAGGGCAGGTCAGTCAGGAAGTGTGGTACTAAGGCCATGGTGAGGAGTATGGCAGGTCAGTCAGGAAGTGTGGTACTAAGGCCATGGTGAGGAGTAGGGCAGGTCAGTAGGTCAGTCAGGAAGTGTGGTACTAAGGCCATGGTGAGGAGTAGGGCAGGTCAGTAGGTCAGTCAGGAAGTGTGGTACTAAGGCCATGGTGAGGAGTATGGCAGGTCAGTAGGTCATTCAGGAAGTGTGGTACTAAGGCCATGGTGAGGAGTAGGGCAGGTCATTAGGTCAGTCAGGAAGTGTGGTACTAAGGCCATGGTGAGGAGTAGGGCAGGTCAGTCAGGAAGTGTGGTACTAAGGCCATGGTGAGGAGTAGGGCAGGTCAGTCAGGAAGTGTGGTACTAAGGCCATGGTGAGGAGTATGGCAGGTCAGTCAGGAAGTGTGGTACTAAGGCCATGGTGAGGAGTAGGGCAGGTCAGTAGGTCAGTCAGGAAGTGTGGTACTAAGGCCATGGTGAGGAGTAGGGCAGGTCAGTCAGGAAGTGTGGTACTAAGGCCATGGTGAGGAGTAGGGCAGGTCAGTAGGTCAGTCAGGGAGTGTGGTACTAAGGCCATGGAGAGGAGTAGGGCAGGTCAGTAGGTCAGTCAGGAAGTTTGGTACTAAGGCCATGGTGAGGAGTAGGGCAGGTCAGTCAGGAAGTGTGGTACTAAGGCCATGGTGAGGAGTAGGGCAGGTCAGTAGCTCCGTCAGGAAGTGTGGTACTAAGGCCATGGTGAGGAGTATGGCAGGTCAGTCAGGAAGTGTGGTACTAAGGCCATGGTGAGGTGTAGGGCATGTCAGTCAGGAAGTGTGGTACTAAGGCCATGGTGAGGAGTAGGGCAGGTCAGTAGGTCAGTCAGGAAGTGTGGTACTAAGGACATGGTGAGGAGTAGGGCAGGTCAGTAGGTCAGTCAGGAAGTGTGGTACTAAGGCCATGGTGAGGAGTATGGCAGGTCAGTAGGTCAGTCAGGAAGTGTGGTACTAATGCCATGGTGAGGAGTATGGCAGGTCAGTAGGTCAGTCAGGAAGTGTGGTACTAAGATCATGTTGAGGAGTATGACAGGTCAGTAGGTCAGTCAGGAAGTGTGGTACTAAGGCCATGGTGAGGAGTATGTCTGGTCAGTAGGTCAGTCAGGAAGTGTGGTACTAAGGCCATGGTGAAGAGTATGGCAGGTCAGTAAGTCAGTCAGGAAGTGTGGTACTAAGGCCATGGTGAGGAGTATGGCAGGTCAGTAGGTCAGTCAGGAAGTGTGGTACTAAGGCCATGGTGAGGAGTATGGCAGGTCAGTCAGGAAGTGTGGTACTAAGGCCATGGTGAGGAGTAGGGCAGGTCAGTAGGTCAGTCAGGAAGTGTGGTACTAAGGCCATGGTGAGGAGTAGGGCAGGTCAGTAGGTCAGTCAGGAAGTGTGCTACTAAGGCCATGGTGAGGTGTAGGGCAGGTCAGTAGGTCAGTCAGGAAGTGTGGTACTAAGGCCATGGTGAGGAGTAGGGCAGGTCAGTCAGGAAGTGTGGTACTGAGGCCATGGTGAGGAGTAGGGCAGGTCAGTCAGGAAGTGTGGTACTAAGGCCATGGTGAGGAGTATGGCAGGTCAGTCAGGAAGTGTGGTACTAAGGCCATGGTGAGGAGTAGGGCAGGTCAGTAGGTCAGTCAGGAAGTGTGGTACTAAGGCCATGGTGAGGTGTAGGGCAGGTCAGTAGGTCAGTCAGGAAGTGTGGTACTAAGGCCATGGTGAGGAGTAGGGCAGGTCAGTCAGGAAGTGTTGTACTAAGGCCATGGTGAGGAGTAGGGCAGGTCAGTAGCTCCGTCAGGAAGTGTGGTACTAAGGCCATGGTGAGGAGTAGGGCAGGTCAGTAGGTCAGTCAGGAAGTGTGGTACTAAGGCCATGGTGAGGTGTAGGGCAGGTCAGTAGGTCAGTCAGGAAGTGTGGTACTAAGGCCATGGTGAGGAGTAGGGTAGGTCATTAGGTCAGTCAGGAAGTGTGGTACTAAGGCCATGGTGAGGAGTAGGGCAGGTCAGTAGGTCAGTCAGGAAGTGTGGTACTAAGGCCATGGTGAGGAGTATGTCAGGCCAGTAGGTCAGTCAGGAAGTGTGGTACTAAGGCCATGGTGAAGAGTATGGCAGGTCAGTAAGTCAGTCAGGAAGTGTGGTACTAAGGCCATGGTGAGGAGTATGGCAGGTCAGTAGGTCAGTCAGGAAGTGTGGTACTAAGGCCATGGTGAGGAGTATGGCAGGTCAGTCAGGAAGTGTGGTACTAAGGCCATGGTGAGGAGTAGGGCAGGTCAGTAGGTCAGTCAGGAAGTGTGGTACTAAGGCCATGGTGAGGAGTAGGGCAGGTCAGTAGGTCAGTCAGGAAGTGTGCTACTAAGGCCATGGTGAGGTGTAGGGCAGGTCAGTAGGTCAGTCAGGAAGTGTGGTACTAAGGCCATGGTGAGGAGTAGGGCATGTCAGTCAGGAAGTGTGGTACTAAGGCCATGGTGAGGAGTAGGGCAGGTCAGTCAGGAAGTGTGGTACTAAGGCCATGGTGAGGAGTATGGCAGGTCAGTCAGGAAGTGTGGTACTAAGGCCATGGTGAGGAGTAGGGCAGGTCAGTAGGTCAGTCAGGAAGTGTGGTACTAAGGCCATGGAGAGGTGTAGGGCAGGTCAGTAGGTCAGTCAGGAAGTGTGGTACTAAGGCCATGGTGAGGAGTAGGGCAGGTCAGTCAGGAAGTGTTGTACTAAGGCCATGGTGAGGAGTAGGGCAGGTCAGTAGCTCCGTCAGGAAGTGTGGTACTAAGGCCATGGTGAGGAGTAGGGCAGGTCAGTAGGTCAGTCAGGAAGTGTGGTACTAAGGCCATGGTGAGGTGTAGGGCAGGTCAGTAGGTCAGTCAGGAAGTGTGGTACTAAGGCCATGGTGAGGAGTAGGGTAGGTCATTAGGACAGTCAGGAAGTGTGGTACTAAGTCCATGGTGAGGAGTAGGGCAGGTCAGTCAGGAAGTGTGGTACTAAGGCCATGGTGAGGAGTATGGCAGGTCAGTCAGGAAGTGTGGTACTAAGGCCATGGTGAGGAGTAGGGCAGGTCAGTAGGTCAGTCAGGAAGTGTGGTACTAAGGCCATGGTGAGGAGTAGGGCAGGTCATTCAGGAAGTGTGGTACTAAGGCCATGGTGAGGAGTAGGGCAGGTCAGTCAGGAAGTGTGGTACTAAGGCCATGGTGAGGAGTAGGGCAGGTCCGTCAGGAAGTGTGGTACTAAGGCCATGGTGAGGAGTATGGCAGGTCAGTCAGGAAGTGTGGTACTAAGGCCATGGTGAGGAGTAGGGCAGGTCAGTAGGTCAGTCAGGAAGTGTGGTACTAAGGCCATGGTGAGGTGTAGGGCAGGTCAGTAGGTCAGTCAGGAAGTGTGGTACTAAGGCCATGGTGAGGAGTAGGGCAGGTCAGTCAGGAAGTGTTGTACTAAGGCCATGGTGAGGAGTAGGGCAGGTCAGTAGCTCCGTCAGGAAGTGTGGTACTAAGGCCATGGTGAGGAGTAGGGCAGGTCAGTAGGTCAGTCAGGAAGTGTGGTACTAAGGCCATGGTGAGGTGTAGGGCAGGTCAGTAGGTCAGTCAGGAAGTGTGGTACTAAGGCCATGGTGAGGAGTAGGGTACGTCATTAGGTCAGTCAGGAAGTGTGGTACTAAGGCCATGGTGAGGAGTAGGGCAGGTCAGTCAGGAAGTGTGGTACTAAGGCCATGGTGAGGAGTATGGCAGGTCAGTCAGGAAGTGTGGTACTAAGGCCATGGTGAGGAGTAGGGCAGGTCAGTAGGTCAGTCAGGAAGTGTGGTACTAAGGCCATGGTGAGGAGTAGGGCAGGTCATTCAGGAAGTGTGGTACTAAGGCCATGGTGAGGAGTAGGGCAGGTCAGTAGGTCAGTCAGGGAGTGTGGTACTAAGGCCATGGTGAGGAGTAGGGCAGGTCAGTCAGGAAGTGTGGTACTAAGGCCATGGTGAGGAGTATGGCAGGTCAGTAGGTCATTCAGGAAGTGTGGTACTAAGGCCATGGTGAGGAGTAGGGCAGGTCAGTAGGTCAGTCAGGAAGTGTGGTACTAAGGCCATGGTGAGGAGTAGGGCAGGTCAGTAGGTCAGTCAGGAAGTGTGGTACTAAGGCCATGGTGAGGTGTAGGGCAGGTCAGTAGGTCAGTCAGGAAGTGTGGTACTAAGGCCATGGTGAGGAGTAGGGCAGGTCAGTCAGGAAGAGTGGTACTAATGCCATGGTGAGGAGTAGGGCAGGTCAGTCAGGAAGTGTGGTACTAAGGCCATGGTGAGGAGTAGGGCAGGTCAGTAGGTCAGTCAGGAAGTGTGGTACTAAGGCCATGGTGAGGAGTAGGGCAGGTCAGTCAGGAAGTGTGGTACTAAGGCCATGGTGAGGAGTAGGGCAGGTCAGTAGGTCAGTCAGGGAGTGTGGTACTAAGGCCATGGAGAGGAGTAGGGCAGGTCAGTAGGTCAGTCAGGAAGTGTGGTACTAAGGCCATGGTGAGGAGTAGGGCAGGTCAGTCAGGAAGTGTGGTACTAAGGCCATGGTGAGGAGTAGGGCAGGTCAGTAGCTCCGTCAGGAAGTGTTGTACTAAGGCCTTGGTGAGGAGTATGGCAGGTCAGTCAGGAAGTGTGGTACTAAGGCCATGGTGAGGTGTAGGGCATGTCAGTCAGGAAGTGTGGTACTAAGGCCATGGTGAGGAGTAGGGCAGGTCAGTCAGGAAGTGTGGTACTAAGGCCATGGTGAGGTGTAGGGCATGTCAGTCAGGAAGTGTGGTACTAAGGCCATGGTGAGGAGTAGGGCAGGTCAGTAGGTCAGTGTGGTACTAAGACCATGGTGAGGAGTAGGGCAAGTCACTTGGCTCTGTCATATCCTCACATGGCCTTTCCTATCATTGCTACGCTGACGATACACAACTAATCTTCTCCTTTCCCCCTTCTGATAACCAGGTGGCGAATCGCATCTCTGCATGTCTGGCAGACATATCAGTATGGATGACGGATCACCACCTCAAGCTGAACCCTGGCAAGACGGAGCTGCTCTTCCTCCCGGGGAAGGACTGCCCGTTCCATGATCTCGCCATCACGGTTGACAACTCCTCTGTGTCCTCCTCCCAGAGTGCGAAGAGCCTAGGCATGACCCTGGACAACACCCTGTCGTTCTCCGCCAACATCAAGGCGGTGACCCGCTCCTGCAGGTTCATGCTCTACAACATTCGGAGAGTACGACCCTGCCTTACACAGGAAGCGGCACAGGTCCTAATCCAGGCACTTGTCATCTCCCGTCTGGACTACTGCAACTCGCTGTTGGCTGGCCTCCCTGCCTGTGCCATTAAACCCCTACAACTCATCCAGAATGCCGCAGCCCGTCTGGTGTTCAACCTTCCCAAGTTCTCTCACGTCACCCCCCTCCTCCGCACACTCCACTGGCTTCCAGTTGAAGCTCGCATCCGCTACAAGACCATGGTGCTTGCCTATGGAGCAGTGAGGGGAACGGCACCTCTGTACCTTCAGGCTCTGATCAGTCCCTACACCCAAACGAGGGCATTGCGTTCATCCACCTCTGGCCTGCTGGCTCCCCTTCCTCTGCGGAAGCATAGCTCCCGCTCAGCCCAGTCAAAACTGTTCGCTGCTCTGGCACCCCAATGGTGGAACAAGCTCCCTCACGACGCCAGGACAGCGGAGTCACTCACCACCTTCCGGAGACATTTGAAACCCCACCTCTTTAAGGAATACCTGGGATAGGATAAAGTAATCCTTCTAACCCCCCCCCCCCCCCCCTGTCCTGTTATCCTGCCTCTCTCTCCCCCTCTCCTTATTGTCCTGTTATCCTGCCTCTCTCTCCCCTCTCCTTTGTGTCCTGTTAACCTGCCTCTCTCACCCCTCTCAGTGTCCTGTTAACCGGCCTCTCTCTCCCCTCTCCTTAGTGTCCTGTTAACCTGCCTCTCTCTCCCCTCTCCTTAGTGTCCTGTTAACCGGCCTCTCTCTCCCCTCTCCTTAGTGTCCTGTTAACCTGCCTCTCTCTCCCCTCTCAGTGTCCTGTTAACCTGCCTCTCTCTCCCCTCTCCTTAGTGTCCTGTTAACCTGCCTCTCTCTCCCCTCTCCTTAGTGTCCTGTTAACCTGCCTCTCTCTCCCCTCTCCTTTGTGTCCTGTTAACCTGGGTCTCTCTCTCCTCACCTTAGTGTCCTGTTAACCTGCCTCTCTCTCCCCTCTCTTTAGTGTCCTGTTAAACGGCCTCTCTCTCCCCTCTCCGTAGTGTCCTGTTAACCGGCCTCTCTCTCCCCTCTCCGTAGTGTCCTGTTAACCGGCCTCTCTCTCCCCTCTCCTTAGTGTCCTGTTAACCTGCCTCTCCCTCCCCTCTCCTTACTGTACTGTTAACTGGCCTCTCTCTCCCCCCCCCCAAATTGTAAAGTGGTTATCCCACTGGCTATAGGGTGAACGCACCAATTTGTGAGTCGCTCTGGCTAAGAGCGTCTGCTAAATGACGTTAATGTGCCCTTGAGCAAGGCACTTAACCCTAATTGCTCCTGTAAGTCGCTCTGGATAAGAGCGTCTGCTAAATGACTAAAATGTAAAATGTAAAATGTAGGTCAGTCAGGAAGTGTGGTACTAAGGCCATGGTGAGGAGTATGGCAGGTCAGTAGGTCAGTCAGGAAGTGTGGTACTAATGCCATGGTGAGGAGTATGGCAGGTAAGTAGGTCAGTCAGGAAGTGTGGTACTAAGATCATGGTGAGGAGTATGGCAGGTCAGTAGGTCAGTCAGGAAGTGTGGTACTAAGGCCATGGTGAGGAGTATGGCAGGTCAGTAGGTCAGTCAGGAAGTGTGGTACTAAGGCCATGGTGAGGAGTATGGCAGGTCAGTAAGTCAGTCAGGAAGTGTGGTACTAAGGCCATGGTGAGGAGTATGGCAGGTCAGTAGGTCAGTCAGGAAGTGTGGTACTAAGGCCATGGTGAGGAGTAGGGCAGGTCAGTAGGTCAGTCAGGAAGTGTGGTACTAAGGCCATGGTGAGGAGTAGGGCAGGTCAGTAGGTCAGTCAGGAAGTGTGGTAACTAAGGCCATGGTGAGGTGTAGGGCAGGTCAGTTGGTCAGTCAGGAAGTGTGGTACTAAGGCCATGGTGAGGAGTAGGGCAGGTCATTAGGTCAGTCAGGAAGTTTGGTGGGTTGTGTTTTTAAAAAAAAACTAAAAAAAAAAAGGCCATGGTGAGGAGTAGGGCAGGTCAGTCAGGAAGTGTGGTACTAAGGCCAAGGTGAGGAGTATGGCAGGTCAGTCAGGAAGTGTGGTACTAAGGCCATTGGTGAGGAGTAGGGCAGGTTTTTATTCAAGTAGTTCAGTCAGGAAGTGTGGTACTAAGGCCATGGTGGAGGAGTAGGGCAGTCAGTAAGGTCAGTCCCCCCCCCCCCCCCCCCCCCCCAGGAAGTGTGGTACTCAAGGTCAGTCAGGAAGTGTAGGTACTAAGGCCATGGTGAGGAGTAGGCCAGGTCAGTAGGTCAGTCAGGAAGTGGGTACTAAGGCCATGGTGAGGAGTAGGCGCAGGTCAGTCAGGAAGTGTATGGTACTAAGGCCCATGGTGAGGAGTAGGGCAGGTCAGTCAGGAAGTGTAAGGTACTAAGGCCATGGTGAGGAGTATGGCAGGTCAGTCAGGAAGTGTGGTACTAAGGCCATGGTGAGGAGTAGGGCAGGTCGTAGGTCAGTCAGGAAGTGTCGGTACTAAGGCCAAGGTGAGGAGTAGGGCAGGTCAGTAGGTCAGTCAGGAAGTGTGGTACTAAGGCCATGGTGAGGTGTAGGGCAGGTCAGTTGGTCAGTCAGGAAGTGGTGGTACTAAGGCCATGGTGAGGAGTAGGGCAGGTCAGTAGATCAGTCAGGAAGTGTGGTACTAAGGCCATGGTGAGGAGTAGGGCAGGTCAGTAGGTCAGTCAGGAAGTGCGGTACTAAGGCCATGGTGAGGTGTAGGGCAGGTCAGTAGGTCGGTCAGGAAGTGTGGTACTAAGGCCATGGTGAGGAGTAGGGCAGGTCAGTCAGGAAGTGTGGTACTAAGGCCATGGTGAGGAGTAGGGCAGGTCAGTAGGTCGGTCAGGAAGTGTGGTACTAAGGCCATGGTGAGGAGTAGGGCAGGTCAGTCAGGAAGTGTGGTACTAAGGCCATGGTGAGGAGTAGGGCAGGTCAGTAGGTCGTTCAGGAATCCTCCTTTGTCTCTGGAAAGGGAACATTTCACCACGAGACTGTAGTAAATGTGACTCAAGGTTGTAACATTAGGCTGTCTGGTATAGAGAAAGGCTGTCTTTGTGTGGGGGCTGTGTCCAGTTGGATCCTGCTGGGGTCTTGTGACCTGATAGTAATGGGTGCTGTGATGACAGACCATGTGTCCTGTATTAGTGCTGATGTATGATGTTCTATAAATTCTATTCTAGTCCTCTACATTAGAGGTTCTTACGCTTTTTCAGCTCCAGACCCAAATGATAAATGTAGCCCTTGCGCTAGCCACTTTCCCTCGGGGGAATTCCCTTTCGAAACCGGATGCAGTTTGATTGCCATCTGAAGTGGAGGTCTAATTCACTAACGTTGCCCCCTCAGCCCTCGATTTAGTTAGAGGAAGCGAGTGAACAACTTTGGTCACTTGCGGGGTTGATATGACCCACAATTCAATGCAAACTGGAGTCAGATGTCAAACTCTGGTGGCTGCAAAGTGTCAAATTTAATCAACAAGGCTGCATTTTCGGCATGTCAGAAAGAAAGTATATACAGACATTGATTTTAGCGTTGGCAAATTGTCTTAGTCTTTTAGTGAGGAGCCTATAAAACGTAGCTAGATTCATAAACATATTTTGGGGAATTCTGACATTTATTGGAATAAATGACCAAACTATAAAACTAGCTAGCCAGCTATGGGTAACTGTAGCTAGCTACCTGACAGGAGTGCTAGCTAAAACTAGCTAGCCAGCTATGGGTAACTGTAGCTAGCTACCTGACAGGAGTGCTAGCTAGCTATGATAGCTTGCTAGGTACATTCAGCTAGCTACCTGACAGGAGTGCTAGTTAGCTATGGGTAACTGTAGCTAGCTACCTGACAGGAGTGCTAGCTAGCTATGATAGCTTGCTAGGAACATTAATAGCTTTAGGTTGGTTGTTTTTAAACTCAACTTCAAGGACGTTGCCTCTCCGATCATCCCTCTCCCTCACTTGGGCGAGGGACATTTAATGTATACTCTGATGTGACGATGTAAAACGTCATTCAAGGGCTGAGGGTTTAGGACCGAGGGTTTAGGGCCGAGGGCTGTCTACTTTGAGTTTGAAACGCAACCATTTCTCGCATAATTAATTTTACAGACACAAAAAGATCTCACCTTGTCTATCGTATTTTGTTTTGTTGACATTTGGAAAGTTTACCGACAAATTTGCTTCAGGCTTCTCATTACATTTTTTATGTAATTTACTCGCATAAAAAGTTTGGATGGAAACCTGGTTATTGATGTTCTGTTCCCCCTAGATTTAGTGCCTGATCTTGTGCGCTATGTTCTAATGTGGCTTGTAGAGGGAAACAGAAGGCACATGCATGTTCCTGAGAGTCTTATCTTTCAAAAGATAAAGCCACATTTGTAGGAAGAAAACAAAACCGCTCTGTTTATTACAACCGCATCTAGCGGTTACTTGCGGTTCTATGAACCAAGCACGATTTAAAAAAATGTACTTCAGAGTCACCTGATTTGAAAATGGGGTCGTCATCTCTAGTTTGGGAAACGTTGGCTTAGACTATTACAGCAGGAATAGTCAGTGTTAGCAGAATAATTCTCTATCAGCCAGTCTCTCATTCACTCTCCACATCTCCTGCTTTCTTCTGCATCATGGTATTGTGTCATGAATCAGTATTGTTGACATCATGGTATTGTGTCATGAATCTGTATTGTTGACATCATGGTATTGTGTCATGAATCTGTATTGTTGACATCATGGTATTGTGTCATGAATCTGTATTGTTGACATCATGGTATTGTGTCATGAATCTGTATTGTTGACATCATGGTATCGTGCAGCTCTCTCACTGAATTTATGCCTTAACACAATACACATGGTCGCCTGAAGTAAGTGTGTGTGTGTTTGTGTGTGTGTGTGTTGTCAGTGATATTGGAGGCAGTGTAGAATTGGAAGAGAGAGAGAAGCTTGTCCAGTGGGAGGAGGAGGAGAGGTGGAGGAAGAGGAGGAAGACATACAGTGCATTGGGAAAGTATTCAGACCCCTTGACTTTCTCCACATTTTGTTATTCTAAAATTAATTAAATAGTTTTTTCCCGTCATCAATCTACACACAATACCCCATAATGACAAAGCAAAAACTGATTTTTAGAAAAACTGAAATATCACATTTTCATACAGTTGAAGTCGGAAGTTTACATACACTTAGGTTGGAGTCATTAAAACTTGTTTTTCAACCACTCCACAAATTTCTTGTTAACAAACTATAGTTTTGGCAAGACGGTTAGGACATCACTTTGTGCATGACACAAGTAATTTTTCCAACAATTGTTACACACAGATTATTTCACTTATAATTCACTGTATCACAATACCAGTGGGTCAGAAGTTTACATACACTAAGTTGACTGTGCCTTTAAACAGCTTGGAAAATTCCAGAAAACGATGTCATGGCTTTAGAAGCTTCTGATAGGCTAATTGACATAATTTGAGTCAATTGGAGGTGTACCTGTGGATGTATTTCAAGGCCTACCTTCAAACTCAGTGCCTCTTTGCTTGACATCATGGGAAAATCAAAAGAAATCAGCCAAGACCTCAGAAAGAAATTGTAGACATCCACAAGTCTGGTTCATCCTTGGGAGCAATTTCCAAATGCCTGAAGGTACCACGTTCATCTGTACAAACAATAGTATGCAAGTATAAACACCATGGGACCACGCAGCCATCATACCGCTCTGGAAGGAGACGCGTTCTGTCTCCTATAGATGAACGTACTTTGGTGCGAAAAGTGCAAATCAATCCTAGAACAACAGCAAAGGACCTTGCTGGAGGAAACAGGTACAAAAGTATCTATATCCACAGTGAAACGAGTCCTAAATCGACATAACCTGAAAGGCCGCTCAGCAAGGAAGAAGCCACTGCTCCAAAACCACCATAAAAAAGCCAGACTACGTTTTGCAACTGCACATGGGGACAAAGATCGTATTTTTTTGAGAAATGTCCTCTGGTCTGATGAAACACAAATAGAACTGTTTGGCCATAATGACCATCATTATGTTTGGAGGAAAAAAGGGTAACTTGTAAGCCGAAGAAAACCATCCCAACCGTGAAGCACGGGGGTGGCAGCATCATGCTGTGGGGGTGCTTTGCTGCAGGAGGGACTGGTGCACTTCACAAAATAGATGGCATCATGAGGAAGGAAAATTATGTGGATATGTTGAAGCAACATCTCAAGACATCAGTCAGGAAGTTAAAGCTTGGTCACAAATGGGTCTTCCAAATGGACAATGACCCCAAGCATACTTCCAAAGTTGTGGCAAAATGGCTTAAGGACAACAAAGTCAAGGTATTGGAGTGGCCATCACAAAGCCCTGACCTCAATCCTATAGAACATTTGTGGGCAGAACTGAAAAAGCATGTGCGAGCAAGGAGGCCTACAAACCTGACTCAGTTACACCAGCTCTGTCAGGAGGAATGGGCCAAAATTCACCCAACTTATTGTGGGAAGCTTGTGGAAGGCTACCCGAAACGTTTGTCCCAAGTGAAACAATTTAAAGGCAATGCTACCAAATACTAATTGAGTGTATGTAAATTTCTGACCCACTGGGAATGTGATGAAAGAAATAAAAGCTTAAATAAATCATTCTCTCTACTATTATTCTGACATTTCACATTCTTAAAATAAAGTGGTGATCCTAACTGACCTAAGACAGGGAATTTTTACTAGGATTAAATGTCAGGAATTGTGAAAAACTGAGTTTAAATGTATTTGGCTAAGGTGTATGTAAACTTCCGACTTCAACTGTAAGTATTCAGACCCTTTACTCAGGACTTTTTTGAAGCACCTTTGGCAGCGATTACAGCCTCAAGTCTTCTTGGGTATGACGCAACAAGCTTGGCACACCTGTATTTGGGCAGTTTCTCCCATTCTTCTCTGCAGATCCACTCAAGCTCTGTCAGGTTGGATGGGGAGCGTCGCTGCACAGCTATTTTCAGGTCTCTCCAGAGATGTCTGATGTCTGACTGGGCCACTCAAGAACATTCAGAGACTTGTCCCAAAGCCACTCCTGCATTGTCTTGGCTGTGTGCTTAGGGTCATTGTCCTGTTGGAAGGTGATCCTTCGCCCCAGTCTGAGGTCCTGATCCCTCTGGAGCAGGTTTTCATCAAGGATCTCTCTGTACTTTGCTCTGTTCATCTTTCCCTCGATCCTGACCAGTTTCCCAGTCCCTGCTGCTGAAAAACATCCCCACAGCATGATGCTGCCACCACCATGCTTCACCGTAGGGATGGTGCCAGGTTTCCTTTTTCTGGAACCCTTCCACAGATCTGTGCCTCGAAACACAATCCTGTCTCGGAGCTCTACAGACAATTCCTTTGACCTCATGGCTTGGTTTTTGCTCTGACATGCACTGTCAACTATTAATTAATTAACTGTGGGACCTTATATAGACAGGTGTGTGCCTTTCCAAATCCTGTCCAATCAATTGAATTTACCACAGGTGGACTCCAATCAAGTTGTAGAAACATCTCAAGGATGATCAATGGAAACAAGATGCACCTGAGCTCAATTTCTAGTCTCATAGCAAAGGGTCTGAATACTTATGTAAATAAGGTATTTCTGTTTTTTAATTGTAATACATTTGCAAAAATGTAAAAAAAACAGTTTTCGCTTTGTCATTATGGTGTATTGTGTGTAGATTGATGAGGTAAACAATTATTTAATCCATTTTAGAATAAGGCTGTAACGTAACAAAATGTGGAAAATGTCAAGGGGTCTGATAACTTTCCGAATGCACTGTATATGCTGTCAAGGATGAAGAGGTGAGTATCAGTCCTGTCAAAACATTACATCAACCTAATATCTCTAGTCCCATGTACTGGCCATTTAAGGTGAAAAGGTCAACTTTAACATTTTCATCTGTCACTAAGCATTTAGATCAGTGTTCACCAACCGATCGATCGTGATCGATTGCTAGTAGATCACCAAACATTTGTATAGAAAAGCCTTGCACTCCTATTTCTTTTGAATTCATCTTGCCCTGTTGGCGGTAGGTGCACTTGATTCAGAAGCCCTGTTGGCGGTAGGTTCACTTGATTCAGAAGCCCTGTTGGCGGTAGGTTCACTTGATTCAGAAGCCCTGTTGGCGGTAGGTGCACTTGATTCTCCCGAGTGGCGTAGTGGCGCAGTGGTCTAAGGCACTGCATCGCAGTGCTAGCTGTGCCACTAGAGATCCTGGTTCGAATCCAGGCTCTGTCGTAGCCGGCCGTGACCGGGAGACCCATGGGGCGGCGCACAATTGGCCCAGCGTCGTCTAGGGTAGGGGAGGGAATGGCCGGCAGGGATGTAGCTCAGTTGGTAGAGCATGGCGTTTGCAACGCCAGGGTTGTGGGTTCGATTCCCACCGGGGTATGAAAAAATAGTATGAAAAAAAAAAATATATATATATATATATATATATATATATATATAAAAAAAATATCATGTATGCACTCACTAACTGTAAGTCGCTCTGGATAAGAGCGTCTGCTAAATGACCAAAATGTAATGTAAAATGATTCAGAAGCCCTGGGCGCCGGGTAGGCAAAGTGTTCCCATTTTAAACCATTTGATTGATTTGTTTGAAGGGACAAGACCTGAAAATGGTTGTCTAGCAATGATCAACAACCAATTTGACAGAGCTTGAAGAATTTTGAAAAGAATAACGGGCAAATGTTGTACAATCCAGGTGTGGAAAGCTCTTAGAGACTTCCCCAGAAATACTCACAGCTGTAAAGGTGCTTCTACAAAGTATTGATCAGGGGTGTGAATACTATGGAATACTATTATATTATTACTATTAGTATACTAATACTTATGTAAATGAGATATGTCTATATTTGTCAATATATTTAGAAACATGTCAAAACTGGTTTTCACTTTGTCATTATGGGGTATTGTGTGCATATGGGTGAGAAAATAAATCATTTTAATCCATTTTGAATTCAGGCTGTAACACAACAAAATGTGGAATAAGTCAAGGGGTATGAATACTTTCTGAAGGCTCTGTATATATCTAGTATTATAAACCAGGTAGATTGGCTCCTGGATGCTGATTGGCTGAAAGCCTTGGTATATCAGTCAATATAACATGGGTATGATGCAAATGCACATGTAAAGGCAATGAAAGCCATTATTCTAAATAAACTTTCTGCAAAAGACTCCAACGTGGTATACTGTCATTAAAAGCTCTAGTTTTCTTCTGAATAAATATTGTCCATCATTCTGTTCTACCCCGGGAAGCATTGACTCAGTCCCATTAATGAAGAGTTCCATGTTTCTGCTTTAGACCCACACGTCTCCCATCATCCTCTACGGACCGGTGTGTGTGTCATGTTAATAGTAAATTGAAGGCAGGCCGGTTCATGTGACAGTGGAACCGGGAGGTTCAGGAATCTTAGTCACACTCTCTCCATCAAGACTCAATCTAATCTAGTGGTTAGTGAGGAAGAATAACCCTGTTCTAATCTGTTAGTGAGGAAGAATAACCCTGTTCTAATCTAGTGGTTAGTGAGGAAGAATAACCCTGTTCTAATCTGTTAGTGAGGAAGAATAACCCTGTTCTAATCTAGTGGTTAGTGAGGAAGAACAACCCAGTTCTAATCTGTTAGTGAGGAGAATACCTGTTAATCTAGTGTAGGAGGAGAATAACCCTGTTCTAATCTAGTGGTTAGTGAGGAAGAACAACCCTGTTCTAATCTAGTGGTTAGTGAGGAAGAATAACCCTGTTCTAATCTAGTGGTTAGTGAGGAAGAATAACCCTGTTCTAATCTGTTAGTGGGGAAGAATAACCCTGTTCTAATCTAGTGGTTAGTGAGGAAGAATAACCCTGTTCTAATCTAGTGGTTAGTGAGGAAGAATAACCCTGTTCTAATCTGTTAGTGAGGAAGAATAACCCTGTTCTAATCTGTTAGTGAGGAAGAATAACCCTGTTCTAATCTAGAGCCTAGTGAGGAAGAATAACCCTGTTCTAACCTGTTAGTGAAGAAGAATAACCCTGTTCTAATCTAGTGGTTAGTGAGGAAAAATAACCCTGTTCTAATCTGTTAGTGAGGAAGAATAACCCTGTTCTAATCTAGTGGTTAGTGAGAAAGAATAACCCTGTTCTAATCTGTTAGTGAGGAAGAATAACCCTGTTCTAATCTAGAGCCTAGTGAGGAAGAATAACCCTGTTCTAACCTGTTAGTGAGGAAGAATAACCCTGTTCTAATCTAGTGGTTAGTGAGGAAAAATAACCCTGTTCTAATCTAGTGGTTAGTGAGGAAGAATAACCCTGTTCTAATCTAGTGGTTAGTGATGAATAATAACCCTGTTCTAATCTAGTGGTTAGTGATGAATAACAACCCTGTTCTAATCTGTTAGTGAGGAAGAATAACCCTGTTCTAATCTAGTGGTTAGTGAGGAAGAATAACCCTGTTCTAATCTAGTGGTTAGTGAGGAAGAATAACCCTGTTCTAATCTAGTGGTTAGTGAGGAAGAATAACCCTGTTCTAATCTAGTGGTTAGTGATGAATAATAACCCTGTTCTAATCTAGTGGTTAGTGAGGAAGAATAACCCTGTTCTAATCTAGTGGTTAGTGAGGAAGAATAACCCTGTTCTTATCTAGTGGTTAGTGAGGAAGAATAACCCTGTTCTAATCTAGTGGTTAGTGAGGAATAATAACCCTGTTCTAATCTAGTGGTTAGTGAGGAAGAATAACCCTGTTCTAATCTAGTGGTTAGTGAGGAAGAATAACCCTGTTCTAATCTAGTGGTTAGTGAGGAAGAATAACCCTGTTCTAATCTAGTGGTTAGTGAGGAAGAATAACCCTGTTCTAATCTAGTGGTTAGTGAGGAAGAATAACCCTGTTCTAATCTAGTGGTTAGTGAGGAATAATAACCCTGTTCTAATCTAGTGGTTAGTGAGGAATAATAACCCTGTTCTAATCTAGTGGTTAGTGAGGAAGAATAACCCTGTTCTAATCTAGTGGTTAGTGAGGAAGAATAACCCTGTTCTAATCTAGTGGTTAGTGAGGAAGAATAACCCTGTTCTAATCTAGTGGTTAGTGAGGAAGAATAACCCTGTTCTAATCTAGTGGTTAGTGAGGAAGAATAACCCTGTTCTAATCTAGTGGTTAGTGAGGAAGAATAACCCTGTTCTAATCTAGTGGTTAGTGAGGAAGAATAACCCTGTTCTAATCTAGTGGTTAGTGAGGAAGAATAACCCTGTTCTAATCTAGTGGTTAGTGAGGAAGAATAACCCTGTTCTAATCTAGTGGTTAGTGAGGAAGAATAACCCTGTTCTAATCTAGTGGTTAGTGAGGAAGAATAACCCTGTTCTAATCTAGTGGTTAGTGAGGAAGAATAACCCTGTTCTAATCTAGTGGTTAGTGAGGAAGAATAACCCTGTTCTAATCTAGTGGTTAGTGAGGAAGAATAACCCTGTTCTAATCTAGTGGTTAGTGAGGAAGAATAACCCTGTTCTAATCTAGTGGTTAGTGAGGAAGAATAACCCTGTTCTAATCTAGTGGTTAGTGAGGAAGAATAACCCTGTTCTAATCTAGTGGTTAGTGAGGAAGAATAACCCTGTTCTAATCTAGTGGTTAGTGAGGAAGATAACCCTGCTTCTAGCCTTTTCTAATCTAGTGGTTAGTGAGGAATAATAACCCTGTTCTATTTAGTGGTTAGTGAGGAATCAATAACCCTGTTCTATCTAGTGGTTAGTGAGGAAGAATAACCCTGTTCTAATCTAGTGGTTAGTGAGGAAGAATAAACCCTGTTCTAATCTAGTGGTTAGTGAGGAAGAACAACCCTGTTCTAATCTAGTGGTTAGTGAGGAAGAATAGCCTGTTCTAATCTAGTGGTTAGTGAGGAAGAATAACCCTGTTCTAATCTAGTGGTTAGTGAGGAATAACAACCCTGTTCTAATCTAGTGGTTAGTGAGGAAGAATAACCCTGTTCTAATCTAGTGGTTAGTGAGGAAGAATAACCCTGTTGCTAATCTAGTGGTTAGTGAGGAAGAATAACCCTGTTCTAACTTCTAGTGGTTAGTGAGGAAGAATAACCCTGTTCTAGCCCTCTAATCTAGTGGTTAGTGAGGAAGAATAACCCTGTAGCCCTTTTCTAATCTAGTGGTTAGTGAGGAAGAATAACCCTGTTCTAATCTAGTGGTTAGTGAGGAAGAATAACCCTGTTCTAATCTAGTGGTTAGTGAGGAAGAATAACCCTGTTCTAATCTAGTGGTTAGTGAGGAAGAATAACCCTGTTCTAATCTAGTGGTTAGTGAGGAAGAATAACCCTGTTCTAATCTAGTGGTTAGTGAGGAAGAATAACCCTGTTCTAATCTAGTGGTTAGTGAGGAAGAATAACCCTGTTCTAATCTAGTGGTTAGTGAGGAAGAATAACCCTGTTCTAATCTAGTGGTTAGTGAGGAAGAATAACCCTGTTCTAATCTAGTGGTTAGTGAGGAAGAATAACCCTGTTCTAATCTAGTGGTTAGTGAGGAAGAATAACCCTGTTCTAGCCCTTTTCTAATCTAGTGGTTAGTGAGGAAGAATAACCCTGTTCTAGCCCTTTTCTAATCTAGTGGTTAGTGAGGAAGAATAACCCTGTTCTAATCTAGTGGTTAGTGAGGAAGAATAACCCTGTTCTAATCTAGTGGTTAGTGAGGAAGAATAACCCTGTTCTAATCTAGTGGTTAGTGAGGAAGAATAACCCTGTTCTAATCTAGTGGTTAGTGAGGAATAATAACCCTGCTCTAATCTAGTGGTTAGTGAGGAAGAATAACCCTGTTCTAATCTAGTGGTTAGTGAGGAAGAACAACCCTGTTCTAATCTAGTGGTTAGTGAGGAAGAATAACCCTGTTCTAATCTAGTGGTTAGTGAGGAAGAATAACTCTGTTCTAATCTAGTGGTTAGTGAGGAAGAATAACCCTGTTCTAATCTAGTGGTTAGTGAGGAAGAATAACCCTGTTCTAATCTAGTGGTTAGTGAGGAAGAATAACCCTGTTCTAATCTAGTGGTTAGTGAGGAAGAATAACCCTGTTCTAATCTAGTGGTTAGTGAGGAAGAATAACCCTGTTCTAATCTAGTGGTTAGTGAGGAAGAATAACCCTGTTCTAATCTAGTGGTTAGTGAGGAAGAATAACCCTGTTCTAATCTAGTGGTTAGTGAGGAAGAATAACCCTGTTCTAATCTAGTGGTTAGTGAGGAAGAATAACCCTGTTCTAATCTAGGGGTTAGTGAGGAAGAATAACCCTGTTCTAATCTAGTGGTTAGTGATGAAGAATAACCCTGTTCTAATCTAGTGGTTAGTGAGGAAGAACAACCCTGTTCTAATCTAGTGGTTAGTGAGGAAGAACAACCCTGTTCTAATCTAGTGGTTAGTGAGGAAGAATAACCCTGTTCTAATCTAGTGGTTAGTGAGGAAGAATAACCCTGTTCTAATCTAGTGGTTAGTGAGGAAGAATAACCCTGTTTTAATCTAGTGGTTAGTGAGGAAGAATAACCCTGTTCTAGCCCTTTTCTAATCTAGTGGTTAGTGAGGAAGAATAACCCTGTTCTAGCCCTTTTCTAATCTAGTGGTTAGTGAGGAAGAATAACCCTGTTCTAATCTAGTGGTTAGTGATGAAGAATAACCCTGTTCTAATCTAGTGGTTAGTGAGGAAGAATAACCCTGTTCTAATCTAGTGGTTAGTGAGGAAGAACAACCCTGTTCTAATCTAGTGGTTAGTGAGGAAGAATAACCCTGTTCTAATCTAGTGGTTAGTGAGGAAGAATAACCCTGTTGTAATCTAGTGGTTAGTGAGGAAGAATAACTCCCTGTTGTAATCTAGTGGTTAGTGAGGAAGAATAACCCTGTTCTAGCCCTTTCTAATCTAGTGGTTAGTGAGGAAGAATAACCCTGTTCTAATCTAGTGGTTAGTGAGGAAGAATAACCCTGTTCTAATCTAGTGGTTAGTGAGGAAGAATAACCCTGTTCTAATCTAGTGGTTAGTGAGGAAGAATAACCCTGTTCTAATCTAGTGGTTAGTGAGGAAGAATAACCCTGTTCTAATCTAGTGGTTAGTGAGGAAGAATAACCCTGTTCTAATCTAGTGGTTAGTGAGGAATAATAACCCTGTTCTAATCTAGTGGTTAGTGAGGAAGAATAACCCTGTTCTAATCTAGTGGTTAGTGAGGAAGAATAACCCTGTTCTAATCTAGTGGTTAGTGAGGAAGAATAACCCTGTTCTAATCTAGTGGTTAGTGAGGAAGAATAACCCTGTTCTAATCTAGTGGTTAGTGAGGAAGAATAACCCTGTTCTAATCTAGTGGTTAGTGAGGAAGAATAACCCTGTTCTAATCTAGTGGTTAGTGAGGAAGAATAACCCTGTTCTAATCTAGTGGTTAGTGAGGAAGAATAACCCTGTTCTAATCTAGTGGTTAGTGAGGAAGAATAACCCTGTTCTAATCTAGTGGTTAGTGAGGAAGAATAACCCTGTTCTAATCTAGTGGTTAGTGAGGAAGAATAACCCTGTTCTAATCTAGTGGTTAGTGAGGAAGAATAACCCTGTTCTAATCTAGTGGTTAGTGAGGAAGAATAACCCTGTTCTAGCCCTTTTCTAATCTAGTGGTTAGTGAGGAAGAATAACCCTGTTCTAGCCCTTTTCTAATCTAGTGGTTAGTGAGGAAGAATAACCCTGTTCTAATCTAGTGGTTAGTGATGAAGATAACCCTGTTCTAATCTAGTGGTTAGTGAGGAAGAACAACCCTGTTCTAATCTAGTGGTTAGTGAGGAAGAATAACCCTGTTCTAATCTAGTGGTTAGTGAGGAAGAATAACCCTGTTGTAATCTAGTGGTTAGTGAGGAAGAATAACCCTGTTCTAGCCCTTTTCTAATCTAGTGGTTAGTGAGGAAGAATAACCCTGTTCTAGCCCTTTTCTAATCTAGTGGTTAGTGAGGAAGAATAACCCTGTTCTAGCCCTTTTCTAATCTAGTGGTTAGTGAGGAAGAATAACCCTGTTCTAATCTAGTGGTTAGTGAGGAAGAATAACCCTGTTCTAATCTAGTGGTTAGTGAGGAAGAATAACCCTGTTCTAATCTAGTGGTTAGTGAGGAAGAATAACCCTGTTCTAATCTAGTGGTTAGTGAGGAATAATAACCCTGTTCTAATCTAGTGGTTAGTGAGGAAGAATAACCCTGTTCTAATCTAGTGGTTAGTGAGGAAGAATAACCCTGTTCTAATCTAGTGGTTAGTGAGGAAGAATAACCCTGTTCTAATCTAGTGGTTAGTGAGGAAGAATAACCCTGTTCTAATCTAGTGGTTAGTGAGGAATAATAACCCTGTTCTAATCTAGTGGTTAGTGAGGAAGAATAACCCTGTTCTAATCTAGTGGTTAGTGAGGAAGAATAACCCTGTTCTAATCTAGTGGTTAGTGAGGAAGAATAACCCTGTTCTAATCTAGTGGTTAGTGAGGAAGAATAACCCTGTTCTAATCTAGTGGTTAGTGAGGAAGAATAACCCTGTTCTAATCTAGTGGTTAGTGAGGAAGAATAACCCTGTTCTAATCTAGTGGTTAGTGAGGAAGAATAACCCTGTTCTAATCTAGTGGTTAGTGAGGAAGAATAACCCTGTTCTAATCTAGTGGTTAGTGAGGAAGAATAACCCTGTTCTAATCTAGTGGTTAGTGAGGAAGAATAACCCTGTTCTAATCTAGTGGTTAGTGAGGAAGAATAACCCTGTTCTAATCTAGTGGTTAGTGAGGAAGAATAACCCTGTTCTAATCTAGTGGTTAGTGAGGAAGAATAACCCTGTTCTAATCTAGTGGTTAGTGAGGAAGAATAACCCTGTTCTAATCTAGTGGTTAGTGAGGAAGAATAACCCTGTTCTAATCTAGTGGTTAGTGAGGAAGAATAACCCTGTTCTAATCTAGTGGTTAGTGAGGAAGAATAACCCTGTTCTAATCTAGTGGTTAGTGAGGAAGAATAACCCTGTTCTAATCTAGTGGTTAGTGAGGAAGAATAACCCTGTTCTAATCTAGTGGTTAGTGAGGAAGAATAACCCTGTTCTAATCTAGTGGTTAGTGAGGAAGAATAACCCTGTTCTAATCTAGTGGTTAGTGAGGAAGAATAACCCTGTTCTAATCTAGTGGTTAGTGAGGAAGAATAACCCTGTTCTAATCTAGTGGTTAGTGAGGAAGAATAACCCTGTTCTAATCTAGTGGTTAGTGAGGAAGAATAACCCTGTTCTAATCTAGTGGTTAGTGAGGAAGAATAACCCTGTTCTAATCTAGTGGTTAGTGAGGAAGAATAACCCTGTTCTAATCTAGTGGTTAGTGAGGAAGAATAACCCTGTTCTAATCTAGTGGTTAGTGAGGAAGAATAACCCTGTTCTAATCTAGTGGTTAGTGAGGAAGAATAACCCTGTTCTAATCTAGTGGTTAGTGAGGAAGAATAACCCTGTTCTAATCTAGTGGTTAGTGAGGAAGAATAACCCTGTTGTAATCTAGTGGTTAGTGAGGAAGAATAACCCTGTTCTAGCCCTTTTCTAATCTAGTGGTTAGTGAGGAAGAATAACCCTGTTCTAGCCCTTTTCTAATCTAGTGGTTAGTGAGGAAGAATAACCCTGTTCTAACCTTTCTAATCTAGTGGTTAGTGAGGAAGAATAACCCTGTTCTAATCTAGTGGTTAGTGAGGAAGACTAACCCTGTTCTAATCTAGTGGTTAGTGAGGAAGAATAACCCTTTCTAATCTAGTGGTTAGTGAGGAAGAATAACCCTGTTCTAATCTAGTGGTTAGTGAGGAAGAATAACCCTGTTCTAATCTAGTGGTTAGTGAGGAAGAACAACCCTGTTCTAATCTAGTGGTTAGTGAGGAAGAATAACCCTGTTCTAATCTAGTGGTTAGTGAGGAAGAATAACCCTGTTCTAATCTAGTGGTTAGTGAGGAAGAATAACCCTGTTCTAATCTAGTGGTTAGTGAGGAAGAATAACCCTGTTCTAATCTAGTGGTTAGTGAGGAAGAATAACCCTGTTCTAATCTAGTGGTTAGTGAGGAAGAATAACCCTGTTCTAATCTAGTGGTTAGTGAGGAAGAATAACCCTGTTCTAATCTAGTGGTTAGTGAGGAAGAATAACCCTGTTCTAATCTAGTGGTTAGTGAGGAAGAATAACCCTGTTCTAATCTAGTGGTTAGTGAGGAAGAATAACCCTGTTCTAATCTAGTGGTTAGTGAGGAAGAATAACCCTGTTCTAATCTAGTGGTTAGTGAGGAAGAATAACCCTGTTCTAATCTAGTGGTTAGTGAGGAAGAATAACCCTGTTCTAATCTAGTGGTTAGTGAGGAAGAATAACCCTGTTCTAATCTAGTGGTTAGTGAGGAAGAACAACCCTGTTCTAATCTAGTGGTTAGTGAGGAAGAATAACCCTGTTCTAATCTAGTGGTTAGTGAGGAAGAATAACCCTGTTCTAATCTAGTGGTTAGTGAGGAAGAATAACCTGTTCTAATCTAGTGGTTAGTGAGGAAAGAATAACCCTGTTCTAATCTAGTGGTTAGTGAGGAAGAATAACCCTGTTCTAATCTAGTGGTTAGTGAGGAAGAATAACCCTGTTCTAATCTAGTGGTTAGTGAGGAAGAATAACCCTGTTCTAATCTAGTGGTTAGTGAGGAAGAATAACCCTGTTCTAATCTAGTGGTTAGTGAGGAAGAATAACCCTGTTCTAATCTAGTGGTTAGTGAGGAAGAATAACCCTGTTCTAATCTAGTGGTTAGTGAGGAAGAATAACCCTGTTCTAATCTAGTGGTTAGTGAGGAAGAATAACCCTGTTCTAATCTAGTGGTTAGTGAGGAAGAATCAACCCTGTTCTAATCTAGTGGTTAGTGAGGAAGAATAACCCTGTTCTAATCTAGTGGTTAGTGAGGAAGAATAACCCTGTTCTAATCTAGTGGTTAGTGAGGAAGAATAACCCTGTTCTAATCTAGTGGTTAGTGAGGAATAATAACCCTGTTCTAATCTAGTGGTTAGTGAGGAAGAATAACCCTGTTCTAATCTAGTGGTTAGTGAGGAAGAATAACCCTGTTCTAATCTAGTGGTTAGTGAGGAAGAATAACCCTGTTCTAATCTAGTGGTTAGTGAGGAAGAATAACCCTGTTCTAATCTAGTGGTTAGTGAGGAAGAATAACCCTGTTCTAATCTAGTGGTTAGTGAGGAAGAATAACCCTGTTCTAATCTAGTGGTTAGTGAGGAAGAATAACCCTGTTCTAATCTAGTGGTTATTGAGGAAGAATAACCCTGTTCTAATCTAGTGGTTAGTGAGGAAGAATAACCCTGTTCTAATCTAGTGGTTAGTGAGGAATAATAACCCTGTTCTAATCTAGTGGTTAGTGAGGAAGAATAACCCTGTTCTAATCTAGTGGTTAGTGAGGAAGAATAACCCTGTTCTAATCTAGTGGTTAGTGAGGAAGAATAACCCTGTTCTAATCTAGTGGTTAGTGAGGAAGAATAACCCTGTTCTAATCTAGTGGTTAGTGAGGAAGAATAACCCTGTTCTAATCTAGTGGTTATTGAGGACGAACAACCCTGTTCTAATCTAGTGGTTAGTGATGAAGAATAACCCTGTTCTAATCTAGTGGTTAGTGAGGAAGAATAACCCTGTTCTAATCTAGTGGTTAGTGAGGAAGAATAACCCTGTTTTAATCTAGTGGTTAGTGAGGAAGAATAACCTTGTTCTAGCCCTTTTCTAATCTAGTGGTTAGTGAGGAAGAATAACCCTGTTCTAGCCCTTTTCTAATCTAGTGGTTAGTGAGGAAGAATAACCCTGTTCTAGCCCTTTTCTAATCTAGTGGTTAGTGAGGAAGAATAACCCTGTTCTAATCTAGTGGTTAGCGAGGAAGAATAACCCTGTTCTAATCTAGTGGTTAGTGAGGAAGAACAACCCTGTTCTAATCTAGTGGTTAGTGAGGAAGAATAACCCTGTTCTAATCTAGTGGTTAGTGAGGAAGAATAACCCTGTTCTAATCTAGTGGTTAGTGAGGAAGAATAACCCTGTTCTAATCTAGTGGTTAGTGAGGAAGAATAACCCTGTTCTAATCTAGTGGTTAGTGAGGAAGAATAACCCTGTTCTAATCTAGTGGTTAGTGAGGAAGAATAACCCTGTTTTAATCTAGTGGTTAGTGAGGAAGAATAACCCTGTTCTAGCCCTTTTCTAATCTAGTGGTTAGTGAGGAAGAATAACCCTGTTCTAATCTAGTGGTTAGTGAGGAAGAATAACCCTGTTCTAATCTAGTGGTTAGTGAGGAAGAATAACCCTGTTCTAATCTAGTGGTTAGTGAGGAAGAATAACCCTGTTCTAATCTAGTGGTTAGTGAGGAAGAATAACCCTGTTCTAATCTAGTGGTTAGTGAGGAAGAATAACCCTGTTCTAATCTAGTGGTTAGTGAGGAAGAATAACCCTGTTCTAATCTAGTGGTTAGTGAGGAAGAATAACCCTGTTCTAATCTAGTGGTTAGTGAGGAAGAATAACCCTGTTCTAATCTAGTGGTTAGTGAGGAAGAATAACCCTGTTCTAATCTAGTGGTTAGTGAGGAAGAATAACCCTGTTCTAATCTAGTGGTTAGTGAGGAAGAATAACCCTGTTCTAATCTAGTGGTTAGTGAGGAAGAATAACCCTGTTCTAATCTAGTGGTTAGTGAGGAAGAATAACCCTGTTCTAATCTAGTGGTTAGTGAGGAAGAATAACCCTGTTCTAATCTAGTGGTTAGTGAGGAAGAATAACCCTGTTCTAATCTAGTGGTTAGTGAGGAAGAATAACCCTGTTCTAATCTAGTGGTTAGTGAGGAAGAACAACCCTGTTCTAATCTAGTGGTTAGTGAGGAAGAATAACCCTGTTCTAATCTAGTGGTTAGTGAGGAAGAATAACCCTGTTCTAATCTAGTGGTTAGTGAGGAAGAATAACCCTGTTCTAATCTAGTGGTTAGTGAGGAAGAATAACCCTGTTCTAATCTAGTGGTTAGTGAGGAAGAATAACCCTGTTCTAATCTAGTGGTTAGTGAGGAAGAATAACCCTGTTCTAGCCCTTTTCTAATCTAGTGGTTAGTGAGGAAGAATAACCCTGTTCTAATCTAGTGGTTAGTGAGGAAGAATAACCCTGTTCTAATCTAGTGGTTAGTGAGGAAGAATAACCCTGTTCTAATCTAGTGGTTAGTGAGGAAGAATAACCCTGTTCTAATCTAGTGGTTAGTGAGGAAGAATAACCCTGTTCTAATCTAGTGGTTAGTGAGGAAGAATAACCCTGTTCTAATCTAGTGGTTAGTGAGGAAGAATAACCCTGTTCTAATCTAGTGGTTAGTGAGGAAGAATAACCCTGTTCTAATCTAGTGGTTAGTGAGGAAGAATAACCCTGTTCTAATCTAGTGGTTAGTGAGAAGAATAACCCTGTTCTAATCTAGTGGTTAGTGAGGAAGAACAACCCTGTTCTAATCTAGTGGTTAGTGAGGAAGAATAACCCTGTTCTAATCTAGTGGTTAGTGAGGAAGAATAACCCTGTTCTAATCTAGTGGTTAGTGAGGAAGAATAACCCTGTTCTAATCTAGTGGTTAGTGAGGAAGAATAACCCTGTTCTAATCTAGTGGTTAGTGAGGAAGAATAACCTCTGTTCTAATCTAGTGGTTAGTGAGGAAGAATAACCCTGTTCTAATCTAGTGGTTAGTGAGGAAGAATAACCCCTGTTCTAATCTAGTGGTTAGTGAGGAAGAATAACCCTGTTCTAATCTAGTGGTTAGTGAGGAAGAATAACCCTGTTCTAATCTAGTGGTTAGTGAGGAAGAATAACCCTGTTCTAATCTAGTGGTTAGTGAGGAAGAATAACCCTGTTCTAATCTAGTGGTTAGTGAGGAAGAATAACCCTGTTCTAATCTAGTGGTTAGTGAGGAAGAATAACCCTGTTCTACAGGAGAGGAAGAATACCCTGTTCTAATCTAGTGGTTAGTGAGGAAGAATAACCCTGTTCTAATCTAGTGGTTAGTGAGGAAGAATAACCCTGTTCTAATCTAGTGGTTAGTGAGGAAGAATAACCCTGTTCTAATCTAGTGGTTAGTGAGGAAGAATAACCCTGTTCTAATCTAGTGGTTAGTGAGGAAGAATAACCCTGTTCTAATCTAGTGGTTAGTGAGGAAGAATAACCCTGTTCTAATCTAGTGGTTAGTGAGGAAGAATAACCCTGTTCTAATCTAGTGGTTAGTGAGGAAGAATAACCCTGTTCTAATCTAGTGGTTAGTGAGGAAGAATAACCCTGTTCTAATCTAGTGGTTAGTGAGGAAGAATAACCCTGTTCTAATCTAGTGGTTAGTGAGGAAGAATAACCCTGTTCTAATCTAGTGGTTAGTGAGGAAGAATAACCCTGTTCTAATCTAGTGGTTAGTGAGGAATAATAACCCTGTTCTAATCTAGTGGTTAGTGAGGAAGAATAACCCTGTTCTAATCTAGTGGTTAGTGAGGAAGAATAACCCTGTTCTAATCTAGTGGTTAGTGAGGAAGAATAACCCTGTTCTAATCTAGTGGTTAGTGAGGAAGAATAACCCTGTTCTAGCCCTTTCTAATCTAGTGGTTAGTGAGGAAGAATAACCCTGTTCTAGCCCTTTTCTAATCTAGTGGTTAGTGAGGAAGAATAACCCTGTTCTAGCCCTTTTCTAATCTAGTGGTTAGTGAGGAAGAATAACCCTGTTCTAATCTAGTGGTTAGTGAGGAAGAATAACCCTGTTCTAATCTGTTAGTGAGGAAGAATAACCCTGTTCTAATCTAGTGGTTAGTGAGGAATAATAACCCTGCTCTAATCTAGTGGTTATTGAGGAATAATAACCCTGTTCTAATCTAGTGGTTAGTGAGGAAGAACAACCCTGTTCTAATCTGTTAGTGAGGAAGAATAACCCTGTTCTAATCTAGTGGTTAGTGAGGAAGAATAACCTCTGTTCTAATCTAGTGGTTAGTGAGGAAGAATAACCCTGTTCTAGCCCTTTTCTAATCTAGTGGTTAGTGAGGAAGAATAACCCTGTTCTAACCTTTTCTAATCTAGTGGTTAGTGAGGAAGAATAACCCTGTTCTAATCTAGTGGTTAGTGAGGAAGACCAACCTTATTCTAATCTAGTGGTTAGTGAGGAAGAATAACCCTTTTCTAATCTAGTGGTTAGTGAGGAAGAATAACCCTGTTCTAATCTAGTGGTTAGTGAGGAAGAATAACCCTGTTAAAATCTAGTGGTTAGTGAGGAAGAATAACCCTGTTCTAATCTAGTGGTTAGTGAGGAAGAATAACCCTGTTCTAATCTAGTGGTTAGTGAGGAAGAATAACCCTGTTCTAATCTAGTGGTTAGTGAGGAAGAATAACCCTGTTCTAATCTAGTGGTTAGTGAGGAAGAATAACCCTGTTCTAATCTAGTGGTTAGTGAGGAAGAATAACCCTGTTCTAATCTAGTGGTTAGTGAGGAAGAATAACCCTGTTCTAATCTAGTGGTTAGTGAGGAAGAATAACCCTGTTCTAATCTAGTGGTTAGTGAGGAAGAATAACCCTGTTCTAATCTAGTGGTTAGTGAGGAAGAATAACCCTGTTCTAATCTAGTGGTTAGTGAGGAAGAATAACCCTGTTCTAATCTAGTGGTTAGTGAGGAAGAATAACCCTGTTCTAATCTAGTGGTTAGTGAGGAAGAATAACCCTGTTCTAATCTAGTGGTTAGTGAGGAAGAATAACCCTGTTCTAATCTAGTGGTTAGTGAGGAAGAATAACCCTGTTCTAATCTAGTGGTTAGTGAGGAAGACCAACCTTATTCTAATCTAGTGGTTAGTGAGGAAGAATAACCCTTTTCTAATCTAGTGGTTAGTGAGGAAGAATAACCCTGTTCTAATCTAGTGGTTAGTGAGGAAGAATAACCCTGTTCTAATCTAGTGGTTAGTGAGGAAGAACAACCCTGTTCTAATCTAGTGGTTAGTGAGGAAGAATAACCCTGTTCTAATCTAGTGGTTAGTGAGGAAGAATAACCCTGTTCTAATCTAGTGGTTAGTGAGGAAGAATAACCCTGTTTTAATCTAGTGGTTAGTGAGGAAGAATAACCCTGTTCTAGCCCTTTTCTAATCTAGTGGTTAGTGAGGAAGAATAACCCTCTTCTAGCCCTTTTCTAATCTAGTGGTTAGTGAGGAAGAATAACCCTGTTCTAATCTAGTGGTTAGTGAGGAAGAATAACCCTGTTCTAATCTAGTGGTTAGTGAGGAAGAATAACCCTGTTCTAATCTAGTGGTTAGTGAGGAAGAACAACCCTGTTCTAATCTAGTGGTTAGTGAGGAAGAATAACCCTGTTCTAATCTAGTGGTTAGTGAGGAAGAATAACCCTGTTGTAATCTAGTGGTTAGTGAGGAAGAATAACCCTGTTGTAATCTAGTGGTTAGTGAGGAAGAATAACCCTGTTCTAGCCCTTTTCTAATCTAGTGGTTAGTGAGGAAGAATAACCCTGTTCTAGCCCTTTTCTAATCTAGTGGTTAGTGAGGAAGAATAACCCTGTTCTAGCCCTTTTCTAATCTAGTGGTTAGTGAGGAAGAATAACCCTGTTCTAATCTAGTGGTTAGTGAGGAAGAATAACCCTGTTCTAATCTGTTAGTGAGGAAGAATAACCCTGTTCTAATCTAGTGGTTAGTGATGAATAATAACCCTGCTCTAATCTAGTGGTTATTGAGGAATAATAACCCTGTTCTAATCTAGTGGTTAGTGAGGAAGAACAACCCTGTTCTAATCTGTTAGTGAGGAAGAATAACCCTGTTCTAATCTAGTGGTTATTGAGGAAGAATAACCCTGTTCTAATCTAGTGGTTAGTGAGGAAGAATAACCCTGTTCTAATCTAGTGGTTAGTGAGGAAGAATAACCCTGTTCTAATCTAGTGGTTAGTGAGGAAGAATAACCCTGTTCTAATCTAGTGGTTAGTGAGGAAGAATAACCCTGTTCTAATCTAGTGGTTAGTGAGGAAGAATAACCCTGTTCTAATCTAGTGGTTAGTGAGGAAGAATAACCCTGTTCTAATCTAGTGGTTAGTGAGGAAGAATAACCCTGTTCTAATCTAGTGGTTAGTGAGGAAGAATAACCCTGTTCTAATCTAGTGGTTAGTGAGGAAGAATAACCCTGTTCTAATCTAGTGGTTAGTGAGGAAGAATAACCCTGTTCTAATCTAGTGGTTAGTGAGGAAGAACAACCCTGTTCTAATCTAGTGGTTAGTGAGGAAGAATAACCCTGTTCTAATCTAGTGGTTAGTGAGGAAGAATAACCCTGTTGTAATCTAGTGGTTAGTGAGGAAGAATAACCCTGTTCTAGCCCTTTTCTAATCTAGTGGTTAGTGAGGAAGAATAACCCTGTTCTAGCCCTTTTCTAATCTAGTGGTTAGTGAGGAAGAATAACCCTGTTCTAATCTAGTGGTTAGTGAGGAAGAACAACCCTGTTCTAATCTGTTAGTGAGGAAGAATAACCCTGTTCTAATCTAGTGGTTATTGAGGAATAATAACCCTGTTCTAATCTAGTGGTTAGTGAGGAAGAATAGCTCTGTTCTAATCTAGTGGTTAGTGAGGAATAATAACCCTGTTCTAATCTAGTGGTTAGTGAGGAATAATAACCCTGTTCTAATCTAGTGGTTAGTGAGGAAGAATAACCCTGTTCTAATCTAGTGGTTAGTGAGGAAGAATAACCCTGTTCTAATCTACTGGTTAGTGAGGAATAATAACCCTGTTCTAATCTAGTAGTTAGTGAGGAAGAATAACCCTGTTCTAATCTAGTGGTTAGTGAGGAAGAATAACCCTGTTCTAATCTAGTGGTTAGTGAAGAAGAATAACCCTGTTCTAATCTAGTGGTTAGTGAGGAAGAATAACCCTGTTCTAGCCCTTTTCTAATCTAGTGGTTAGTGAGGAAAAATAACCCTGTTCTAGCCCTTTTCTAATCTAGTGGTTATTGAGGAGGAATAACCCTGTTCTAGCCCTTTTCTAATCTAGTGGTTAGTGAGGAAGAATAACCCTGTTCTAATCTAGTGGTTAGTGAGGAAGAATAACCCTGTTCTAATCTGTTAGTGAGGAAGAATAACCCTGTTCTAATCTAGTGGTTAGTGATGAATAATAACCCTGCTCTAATCTAGTGGTTATTGAGGAATAATAACCCTGTTCTAATCTAGTGGTTAGTGAGGAAGAACAACCCTGTTCTAATCTGTTAGTGAGGAAGAATAACCCTGTTCTAATCTAGTGGTTAGTGAGGAAGAATAACTCTGTTCTAATCTAGTGGTTAGTGAGGAAGAATAACCCTGTTCTAGCCCTTTTCTAATCTAGTGGTTAGTGAGGAAGAATAACCCTGTTCTAAACCTTTTCTAATCTAGTGGTTAGTGAGGAAGAATAACCCTGTTCTAATCTAGTGGTTAGTGAGGAAGACCCACCTTATTCTAATCTAGTGGTTAGTGAGGAAGAATAACCCTTTTCTAATCTAGTGGTTAGTGAGGAAGAATAACCCTGTTCTAATCTAGTGGTTAGTGAGGAAGAATAACCCTGTTAAAATCTAGTGGTTAGTGAGGAAGAACAACCCTGTTCTAATCTAGTGGTTAGCGAGGAAGAATAACCCTGTTCTAATCTAGTGGTTAGTGAGGAAGACCAACCTTGTTCTAATCTAGTGGTTAGTGAGGAAGAATAACCCTTTTCTAATCTAGTGGTTAGTGAGGAAGAATAAATCTGTTTAATCTAGTGGTTAGTGAGGAATAATAACCCTGTTCTAATCTAGTGGTTAGTGAGGAAGAATAACCCTGTTCTAATCTAGTGGTTAGTGAGGAAGAACAACCCTGTTCTAATCTAGTAGTTGGTGAGGAAGAATAACCCTGTTGTAATCTAGTGGTTAGTGAGGAAGAATAACCCTGTTCTAGCCCTTTTCTAATCTAGTGGTTAGTGAGGAAGAATAACCCTGTTCTAGCCCTTTTCTAATCTAGTGGTTAGTGAGGAAGAATAACCCTGTTCTAAACCTTTTCTAATCTAGTGGTTAGTGAGGAAGAATAACCCTGTTCTAATCTAGTGGTTAGTGAGGAAGACCAACCTTATTCTAATCTAGTGGTTAGTGAGGAAGAATAACCCTTTTCTAATCTAGTGGTTAGTGAGGAAGAATAACCCTGTTCTAATCTAGTGGTTAGTGAGGAAGAATAACCCTGTTAAAATCTAGTGGTTAGTGAGGAAGAACAACCCTGTTCTAATCTAGTGGTTAGTGAGGAAGAATAACCCTGTTCTAATCTAGTGGTTAGTGAGGAAGAATAACCCTGTTCTAATCTAGTGGTTAGTGAGGAAGAAAAACCCTGTTTTAATCTAGTGGTTAGTGAGGAAGAATAACCCTGTTCTAGCCCTTTTCTAATCTAGTGGTTAGTGAGGAAGAATAACCCTGTTCTAATCTAGTGGTTAGTGATGAAGAATAACCCTGTTCTAATCTAGTGGTTAGTGAGGAAGAACAACCCTGTTCTAATCTAGTGGTTAGTGAGGAAGAACAACCCTGTTCTAATCTAGTGGTTAGTGAGGAAGAATAACCCTGTTCTAATCTAGTGGTTAGTGAGGAAGAATAACCCTGTTGTAATCTAGTGGTTAGTGAGGAAGAATAACCCTGTTGTAATCTAGTGGTTAGTGAGGAAGAATAACCCTGTTCTAGCCCTTTTCTAATCTAGTGGTTAGTGAGGAAGAATAACCCTGTTCTAGCCCTTTTCTATTCTAGTGGTTAGTGAGGAAGAATAACCCTGTTCTAGCCCTTTTCTAATCTAGTGGTTAGTGAGGAAGAATAACCCTGTTCTAATCTAGTGGTTAGTGAGGAAGAATAACCCTGTTCTAATCTGTTAGTGAGGAAGAATAACCCTGTTCTAATCTAGTGGTTAGTGATGAATAATAACCCTGCTCTAATCTAGTGGTTATTGAGGAATAATAACCCTGTTCTAATCTAGTGGTTAGTGAGGAAGAACAACCCTGTTCTAATCTGTTAGTGAGGAAGAATAACCCTGTTCTAATCTAGTGGTTATTGAGGAATGATAACCCTGTTCTAATCTAGTGGTTATTGAGGAAGAATAGCTCTGTTCTAATCTAGTGGTTAGTGAGGAAGAATAACCCTGTTCTAATCTAGTGGTTAGTGAGGAATAATAACCCTGTTCTAATCTAGTGGTTAGTGAGGAAGAATAACCCTGTTCAAATCTAGTGGTTAGTGAGGAAGAATAACCCTGTTCTAATCTAGTGGTTAGTGAGGAAGAATAACCCTGTTCTAATCTAGTGGTTAGTGAGGAAGAATAACCCTGTTCTAATCTAGTGGTTAGTGAGGAAGAATAACCCTGTTCTAATCTAGTGGTTAGTGAGGAAGAATAACCCTGTTCTAATCTAGTGGTTAGTGAGGAAGAATAACCCTGGTCTAATCTAGTGGTTAGTGAGGAAGAACAACCCTGTTCTAATCTAGTGGTTAGTGAGGAAGAATAACCCTGTTCTAATCTAGTGGTTAGTGAGGAAGAATAACCCTGTTGTAATCTAGTGGTTAGTGAGGAAGAATAACCCTGTTCTAGCCCTTTTCTAATCTAGTGGTTAGTGAGGAAGAATAACCCTGTTCTAGCCCTTTTCTAATCTAGTGGTTAGTGAGGAAGAATAACCCTGTTCTAATCTAGTGGTTAGTGAGGAAGAACAACCCTGTTCTAATCTGTTAGTGAGGAAGAATAACCCTGTTCTAATCTAGTGGTTATTGAGGAATAATAACCCTGTTCTAATCTAGTGGTTAGTGAGGAAGAATAGCTCTGTTCTAATCTAGTGGTTAGTGAGGAATAATAACCCTGTTCTAATCTAGTGGTTAGTGAGGAAGAATAACCCTGTTCTAAACCTTTTCTAATCTAGTGGTTAGTGAGGAAGAATAACCCTGTTCTAAACCTTTTCTAATCTAGTGGTTAGTGAGGAAGAATAACCCTGTTCTAATCTAGTGGTTAGTGAGGAAGACCAACCTTATTCTAATCTAGTGGTTAGTGAGGAAGAATAACCCTTTTCTAATCTAGTGGTTAGTGAGGAAGAATAACCCTGTTCTAATCTAGTGGTTAGTGAGGAAGAATAACCCTGTTAAAATCTAGTGGTTAGTGAGGAAGAACAACCCTGTTCTAATCTAGTGGTTAGTGAGGAAGAATAACCCTGTTCTAATCTAGTGGTTAGTGAGGAAGAATAACCCTGTTCTAATCTAGTGGTTAGTGAGGAAGAAAAACCCTGTTTTAATCTAGTGGTTAGTGAGGAAGAATAACCCTGTTCTAGCCCTTTTCTAATCTAGTGGTTAGTGAGGAAGAATAACCCTCTTCTAGCCCTTTTCTAATCTAGTGGTTAGTGAGGAAGAATAACCCTGTTCTAATCTAGTGGTTAGTGATGAAGAATAACCCTGTTCTAATCTAGTGGTTAGTGAGGAAGAACAACCCTGTTCTAATCTAGTGGTTAGTGAGGAAGAACAACCCTGTTCTAATCTAGTGGTTAGTGAGGAAGAATAACCCTGTTCTAATCTAGTGGTTAGTGAGGAAGAATAACCCTGTTGTAATCTAGTGGTTAGTGAGGAAGAATAACCCTGTTGTAATCTAGTGGTTAGTGAGGAAGAATAACCCTGTTCTAGCCCTTTTCTAATCTAGTGGTTAGTGAGGAAGAATAACCCTGTTCTAGCCCTTTTCTATTCTAGAGGTTAGTGAGGAAGAATAACCCTGTTCTAGCCCTTTTCTAATCTAGTGGTTAGTGAGGAAGAATAACCCTGTTCTAATCTAGTGGTTAGTGAGGAAGAATAACCCTGTTCTAATCTGTTAGTGAGGAAGAATAACCCTGTTCTAATCTAGTGGTTAGTGATGAATAATAACCCTGCTCTAATCTAGTGGTTATTGAGGAATAATAACCCTGTTCTAATCTAGTGGTTAGTGAGGAAGAACAACCCTGTTCTAATCTGTTAGTGAGGAAGAATAACCCTGTTCTAATCTAGTGGTTATTGAGGAATGATAACCCTGTTCTAATCTAGTGGTTATTGAGGAAGAATAGCTCTGTTCTAATCTAGTGGTTAGTGAGGAAGAATAACCCTGTTCTAATCTAGTGGTTAGTGAGGAATAATAACCCTGTTCTAATCTAGTGGTTAGTGAGGAAGAATAACCCTGTTCAAATCTAGTGGTTAGTGAGGAAGAATAACCCTGTTCTAATCTAGTGGTTAGTGAGGAAGAATAACCCTGTTCTAATCTAGTGGTTAGTGAGGAAGAATAACCCTGTTCTAATCTAGTGGTTAGTGAGGAAGAATAACCCTGTTCTAATCTAGTGGTTAGTGAGGAAGAATAACCCTGTTCTAATCTAGTGGTTAGTGAGGAAGAATAACCCTGGTCTAATCTAGTGGTTAGTGAGGAAGAACAACCCTGTTCTAATCTAGTGGTTAGTGAGGAAGAATAACCCTGTTCTAATCTAGTGGTTAGTGAGGAAGAATAACCCTGTTGTAATCTAGTGGTTAGTGAGGAAGAATAACCCTGTTCTAGCCCTTTTCTAATCTAGTGGTTAGTGAGGAAGAATAACCCTGTTCTAGCCCTTTTCTAATCTAGTGGTTAGTGAGGAAGAATAACCCTGTTCTAATCTAGTGGTTAGTGAGGAAGAACAACCCTGTTCTAATCTGTTAGTGAGGAAGAATAACCCTGTTCTAATCTAGTGGTTATTGAGGAATAATAACCCTGTTCTAATCTAGTGGTTAGTGAGGAAGAATAGCTCTGTTCTAATCTAGTGGTTAGTGAGGAATAATAACCCTGTTCTAATCTAGTGGTTAGTGAGGAATAATAACCCTGTTCTAATCTAGTGGTTAGTGAGGAAGAATAACCCTGTTCTAATCTAGTGGTTAGTGAGGAAGAATAACCCTGTTCTAATCTAGTGGTTAGTGAGGAATAATAACCCTGTTCTAATCTAGTAGTTAGTGAGGAAGAATAACCCTGTTCTAATCTAGTGGTTAGTGAGGAAGAATAACCCTGTTCTAATCTAGTGGTTAGTGAAGAAGAATAACCCTGTTCTAATCTAGTGGTTAGTGAGGAAGAATAACCCTGTTCTAGCCCTTTTCTAATCTAGTGGTTAGTGAGGAAAAATAACCCTGTTCTAGCCCTTTTCTAATCTAGTGGTTATTGAGGAGGAATAACCCTGTTCTAGCCCTTTTCTAATCTAGTGGTTAGTGAGGAAGAATAACCCTGTTCTAATCTAGTGGTTAGTGAGGAAGAATAACCCTGTTCTAATCTGTTAGTGAGGAAGAATAACCCTGTTCTAATCTAGTGGTTAGTGATGAATAATAACCCTGCTCTAATCTAGTGGTTATTGAGGAATAATAACCCTGTTCTAATCTAGTGGTTAGTGAGGAAGAACAACCCTGTTCTAATCTGTTAGTGAGGAAGAATAACCCTGTTCTAATCTAGTGGTTAGTGAGGAAGAATAACTCTGTTCTAATCTAGTGGTTAGTGAGGAAGAATAACCCTGTTCTAATCTAGTGGTTAGTGAGGAATAATAACCTTGTTCTAATCTAGTGGTTAGTGAGGAAGAATAACCCTGTTCTAATCTAGTGGTTAGTGAGGAAGAATAACCCTGTTCTAATCTAGTGGTTAGTGAGGAAGAATAACCCTGTTCTAATCTAGTGGTTAGTGAGGAAGAATAACCCTGTTCTAATCTAGTGGTTAGTGAGGAAGAATAACCCTGTTCTAATCTAGTGGTTAGTGAGGAAGAATAACCCTGTTCTAATCTAGTGGTTAGTGACGAAGAATAACCCTGTTCTAATCTAGGGGTTAGTGAGGAAGAATAACCCTGTTCTAATCTAGTGGTTAGTGACGAAGAATAACCCTGTTCTAATCTAGTGGTTAGTGAGGAAGAACAACCCTGTTCTAATCTAGTGGTTAGTGAGGAAGAACAAACCTGTTCTAATCTAGTGGTTAGTGAGGAAGAATAACCCTGTTCTAATCTAGTGGTAAGTGAGGAAGAATAACCCTGTTCTAATCTAGTGGTTAGTGAGGAAGAATAACCCTGTTTTAATCTAGTGGTTAGTGAGGAAGAATAACCCTGTTCTAGCCCTTTTCTAATCTAGTGGTTAGTGAGGAAGAATAACCCTGTTCTAGCCCTTTTCTAATCTAGTGGTTAGTGAGGAAGAATAACCCTGTTCTAATCTAGTGGTTAGTGATGAAGAATAACCCTGTTCTAATCTAGTGGTTAGTGAGGAAGAACAACCCTGTTCTAATCTAGTGGTTAGTGAGGAAGAATAACCCTGTTCTAATCTAGTGGTTAGTGAGGAAGAATAACCCTGTTGTAATTTAGTGGTTAGTGAGGAAGAATAACCCTGTTCTAGCCCTTTTCTAATCTAGTGGTTAGTGAGGAAGAATAACCCTGTTCTAGCCCTTTTCTAATCTAGTGGTTAGTGAGGAAGAATAACCCTGTTCTAGCCCTTTTCTAATCTAGTGGTTAGTGAGGAAGAATAACCCTGTTCTAATCTAGTGGTTAGTGAGGCAGAATAACCCTGTTCTAATCTGTTAGTGAGGAAGAATAACCCTGTTCTAATCTAGTGGTTAGTGATGAATAATAACCCTGCTCTAATCTAGTGGTTATTGAGGAATAATAACCCTGTTCTAATCTAGTGGTTAGTGAGGAAGAACAACCCTGTTCTAATCTGTTAGTGAGGAATAATAACCCTGTTCTAATCTAGTGGTTATTGAGGAATAATAACCCTGTTCTAATCTAGTGGTTATTGAGGAAGAATAGCTCTGTTCTAATCTAGTGGTTAGTGAGGAAGAATAACCCTGTTCTAATCTAGTGGTTAGTGAGGAATAATAACCCTGTTCTAATCTAGTGGTTAGTGAGGAAGAATAACCCTGTTCTAATCTAGTGGTTAGTGAGGAAGAATAACCCTGTTCTAATCTAGTGGTTAGTGAGGAAGAATAACCCTGTTCTAATCTAGTGGTTAGTGAGGAAGAATAACCCTGTTCTAATCTAGTGGTTAGTGAGGAAGAATAACCCTGCTCTAATCTAGTGGTTAGTGAGGAAGAATAACCCTGTTCTAATCTAGTGGTTATTGAGGACGAACAACCCTGTTCTAATCTAGTGGTTAGTGAGGAAGAATAACCCTGTTCTAATCTAGGGGTTAGTGAGGAATAATAACCCTGTTCTAATCTAGTGGTTAGTGAGGAAGAATAACCCTGTTCTAATCTAGTGGTTAGTGAGGAAGAATAACCCTGTTCTAATCTAGTGGTTAGTGAGGAAGAATAACCCTGTTCTAATCTAGTGGTTAGTGAGGAAGAATAACCCTGTTCTAATCTAGTGGTTAGTGAGGAAGAATAACCCTGTTCTAATCTAGTGGTTAGTGAGGAAGAATAACCCTGTCCTAATCTAGTGGTTATTGAGGACGAACAACCCTGTTCTAATCTAGTGGTTAGTGAGGAAGAATAACCCTGTTCTAATCTAGTGGTTAGTGAGGAAGAATAACCCTGTTCTAATCTAGTGGTTAGTGAGGAAGAATAACCCTGTTTTAATCTAGTGGTTAGTGAGGAAGAATAACCCTGTTCTAGCCCTTTTCTAATCTAGTGGTTAGTGAGGAAGAATAACCCTGTTCTAGCCCTTTTCTAATCTAGTGGTTAGTGAGGAAGAATAACCCTGTTCTAATCTAGTGGTTAGCGAGGAAGAATAACCCTGTTCTAATCTAGTGGTTAGTGAGGAAGACCAACCTTGTTCTAATCTAGTGGTTAGTGAGGAAGAATAACCCTTTTCTAATCTAGTGGTTAGTGAGGAAGAATAAATCTGTTTAATCTAGTGGTTAGTGAGGAATAATAACCCTGTTCTAATCTAGTGGTTAGTGAGGAAGAATAACCCTGTTCTAATCTAGTGGTTAGTGAGGAAGAACAACCCTGTTCTAATCTAGTAGTTGGTGAGGAAGAATAACCCTGTTGCAATCTAGTGGTTAGTGAGGAAGAATAACCCTGTTCTAGCCCTTTTCTAATCTAGTGGTTAGTGAGGAAGAATAACCCTGTTCTAGCCCTTTTCTAATCTAGTGGTTAGTGAGGAAGAATAACCCTGTTCTAAACCTTTTCTAATCTAGTGGTTAGTGAGGAAGAATAACCCTGTTCTAATCTAGTGGTTAGTGAGGAAGACCAACCTTATTCTAATCTAGTGGTTAGTGAGGAAGAATAACCCTTTTCTAATCTAGTGGTTAGTGAGGAAGAATAACCCTGTTCTAATCTAGTGGTTAGTGAGGAAGAATAACCCTGTTAAAATCTAGTGGTTGGTGAGGAAGAATAACCCTGTTCTAATCTAGTGGTTAGTGAGGAAGAATTACCCCGTTCTAATCTAGTGGTTTAGTGAGGAAGAATAACCCTGTACTAATCTAGTGGTTAGTGAGGAAGAATAACCCTGTACTAATCTAGTGGTTAGTGAGGAAGAATAACCCTGTTCTAATCTAGTGGTTAGTGAGGAAGAATTACCCCGTTCTAATCTAGTGGTTATTGAGGAAGAAGAACCCTGTTCTAATCTTGTGGTTAGTGAGGAAGAATAACCCTGTTTTAATCTAGTGGTTAGTGAGGAAGAATAACCATGTTCTAGCCCTTTTCTAATCTAGTGGTTAGTGAGGAAGAATAACCCTGTTCTAGCCCTTTTCTAATCTAGTGGTTAGTGAGGAAGAATAACCCTGTTCTAGCCCTTTTCTAATCTAGTGGTTAGTGAGGAAGAATAACCCTGTTAAAATCTAGTGGTTGGTGAGGAAGAATAACCCTGTTCTAATCTAGTGGTTAGTGAGGAAGAATTACCCCGTTCTAATCTAGTGGTTTAGTGAGGAAGAATAACCCTGTACTAATCTAGTGGTTAGTGAGGAAGAATAACCCTGTTCTAATCTAGTGGTTAGTGAGGAAGAATTACCCTGTTCTAATCTAGTGGTTAGTGAGGAAGAATTACCCCGTTCTAATCTAGTGGTTATTGAGGAAGAAGAACCCTGTTCTAATCTTGTGGTTAGTGAGGAAGAATAACCCTGTTTTAATCTAGTGGTTAGTGAGGAAGAATAACCATGTTCTAGCCCTTTTCTAATCTAGTGGTTAGTGAGGAAGAATAACCCTGTTCTAGCCCTTTTCTAATCTAGTGGTTAGTGAGGAAGAATAACCCTGTTCTAGCCCTTTTCTAATCTAGTGGTTAGTGAGGAAGAATAACCCTGTTTTAATCTAGTGGTTAGCGAGGAAGAATAACCCTGTTCTAATCTAGTGGTTAGTGAGGAAGAATAACCCTTTTCTAATCTAGTGGTTAGTGAGGAAGAATAACCCTGTTCTAATCTAGTGGTTAGTGAGGAAGAATAACCCTGTTCTAATCTAGTGGTTAGTGAGGAAGAATAACCCTGTTCTAATCTAGTGGTTAGTGAGGAAGAATAACCCTGTTCTAATCTAGTGGTTAGTGAGGAAGAATAACCCTGTTTTAATCTAGTGGTTAGTGAGGAAGAATAACCCTGTTCTAGCCCTTTTCTAATCTAGTGGTTAGTGAGGAAGAATAACCCTGTTCTAGCCCTTTTCTAATCTAGTGGTTAGTGAGGAAGAATAACCCTGTTCTAATCTAGTGGTTAGTGAGGAAGAATAACCCTGTTCTAATCTAGTGGTTAGTGAGGAAGAATAACCCTGTTCTAATCTAGTGGTTAGTGAGGAAGAATAACCCTGTTCTAATCTAGTGGTTAGTGAGGAAGAATAACCCTGTTCTAATCTAGTGGTTAGTGAGGAAGAATAACCCTGTTCTAATCTAGTGGTTAGTGAGGAAGAATAACCCTGTTAAAATCTAGTGGTTAGTGAGGAAGAATAACCCTGTTCTAATCTAGTGGTTAGTGAGGAAGAATTACCCCGTTCTAATCTAGTGGTTTAGTGAGGAAGAATAACCCTGTACTAATCTAGTGGTTAGTGAGGAAGAATAACCCTGTTCTAATCTAGTGGTTAGTGAGGAAGAATTACCCTGTTCTAATCTAGTGGTTAGTGAGGAAGAATTACCCCGTTCTAATCTAGTGGTTATTGAGGAAGAAGAACCCTGTTCTAATCTTGTGGTTAGTGAGGAAGAATAACCCTGTTTTAATCTAGTGGTTAGTGAGGAAGAATAACCCTGTTCTAATCTAGTTGTTAGTGAGGAAGAATAACCCAATTCTAATCTATCGGTTAGTGAGGAAGAACATCCCTGTTGTAATCTATTGATTAGTGAGGAATATTAACCATTTTCTGATATAGAGGCTAGTGAGGAATAAAAAACCCTGTTCTAATCTGGTGTTAGTGAGGAAGAATAACCCTGTTCTAATCTAGTGGTTAGTGAGGAAGAATAACCCTGTTCTAATCTAGTGGTTAGTGAGGAAGTATATCTCTGTTCTAATATAGTGGTTAGTGAGGAAGAATAACCCTGTTCTAATCTAGTTGTTAGTGAGGAAGAATAACCCTGTTCTAATCTAGTGGTTAGTGAGGAAGAATAACCCTGTTCTAATCTGGTGTTAGTGAGGAAGAATAACCCTGTTCTAATCTGATGGTTAGTGAGGAAGAATTACCCAGTTCCAATCTAGTTGTTATTGATGAAGAATAACCCTGTTCTAATCTAGTGGATAGTGAGGAAGAATAACCCTGTTCTCATCTGGTGTTAGTGATGAAGAATAACCCTGTTCTAATCTAGTGGTTAGTGAGGAAGAATAACCCTGTTCTAATCTAGTGGTTAGTGAGGAAGAATCACCCTGTTCAAATCTAGTGGTTAGTGAGAAAGAATATCCCTGATCTAATCTAGTGGTTAGTGAGGAAGAATAACCCTGGTCTAATCTGTTAGTGAGAAAGAATAACCCTGTTCTAATCTAGTGGTTAGTGAGGAAGAATAACCCTGTTCTAATCTGTTAGTGAGAAAGAATAACCCTGTTCTAATCTAGTTGTTAGTGAGGAAGAATAACCCTGTTCTAATCTAATGGTTAGTGAGGAAGAATAACCCTGTTCTAATCTAGTTGATGAAGAATAACCCTGTTCTAATCTAGTGGTTAGTGAGGAAGAATAACCCTGTTCTAATCTAGTTGTTATTAATGAAGAATAACCCTGTTCTAATCTAGTGGTTATTGAGGAAGAATAACCCTGTTCTAATCTAGTAGTTATTGATGAAGAATAACCCTGTTCTAATCTAGTGGTTAGTGAGGAAGAATAACCCTGTTCTAATCTGTTAGTGAGAAAGAATAACCCTGTTCTAATCTAGAGGTTATTGAGGAAGAATAACCCGGTTCTAATCTAGTGGTTAGTGAGGAAGAATAACCCTGTTCTAATCTATTGGTTAGTGAAGAAGAATAACCCTGTTCTAATCTAGTTGTTAGTGAGGAAGAATAACCCTGTCTAATCTAGTTGTTATTGATGAAGAATCACCCTGTTCTAATCTAGTGGTTAGTGAGGAAGAATAACCCTGTTCTAATCTGTTAGTGAGAAAGAATAACCCTGTTCTAATCTAGTGGTTAGTGAGGAAGAATAACCCTGTTCTAATCTAGTGGTTAGTGAGGAAGAATAACCCTGTTCTAATCTAGTGGTTAGTGAAGAAGAATAACCTTGTTCTAATCTGTTAGTGAGGAATAATAACCCTGTTCTAATCTAGTGGTTAGTGAGAAAGAATAACCCTGTTCTAATCTGTTAGTGAGGAATAATAACCATGTTATAATCTAGTGGTTAGTGAGGAAGAATAACCCTGTTCTAATCTTTTAGTGAAGAAGAATAACCCTGTTCTAATCTAGTGGTTAGTGAGAAAGAATAACCCTGTTCTAATCTGTTAGTGAGGAAGAATAACACTGTTCTAATCTGTTAGTGAGGAAGAATAACACTGTTCTAATCTAGAGGCTAGTGAGGAAAAATAACCCTGTTCTAACCTGATAGTGTGGAAGAATAACCCTGTTCTAATCTAGTGGTTAGTGAGGAAGAAAACCCTGTTCTAATCTAGTGGTTAGTGAGGAAGAATAACCCTGTTCTAATCTAGTGGTTAGTGAGGAAGAACAACCCTGTTCTAATTCTATGGTTAGTGAAGGAAGATTAACCCTGTTCTAATCTAGTGGTTAGTGAAGAAGATTAACCCTGTTCTAGCCCTGTTCTAATCTAGTGGTTTGTGAGAAAAATAACCCAATTCTAATCTAGCGGTTAGTGAGGAAGAATAACCCTGTTCTAATCTAGTGGTTAGTGAGGAATAACAACCCAGTTCTAATCTAGCGGTTAGTGAGGAAGAATAACCCTGTTCTAATCTAGTTGTTAGTGAGGAAGAACAACCCTGTTCTAATCTAGTGGTTAGTGAGGAAGAATAACCATGTTCTAATCTAGTGGTTAGTGAGGAAGAATAACTCTGTTCTAATCTAGTGGTTAGTGAAGAAGAATAACCCAAGTTCTAATCTATCGGTTAGTGAGGAAGAACAACCCTGTTGTAATCTATTTATTAGTGAGGATTAATAACCATTTTCTAATCTAGAGGCTAGTGAGGAATAATAACCCTGTTCTAATCTGGTGTTAGTGAGGAAGAATAACCCTGGTCTAATCTAGTGGTTAGTGAGGAATAATAACCCTGTTCTAATCTGGTGTTAGTGAGGAAGAATAACCCTGTTCTAATCTAGTGGTTAGTGAGGAAGAATAACCCTGTTCTAATCTAGTGGTTAGTGAGGAAGAATAACCCTGTTCTAATCTAGTGGTTAGTGAGGAAGAACAACCTTGTTCTAATTTAATGGTTAGTGAAGAAGATTAACCCTGTTCTAATCTAGTGGTTAGTGAAGATGATTAACCCTGTTCTAGCCCTGTTCTAATCTAGTGGTTTGTGAGAAAAAATAACCCAATTCTAATCTAGCGGTTAGTGAGGAAGAATAACCCTGTTCTAATCTAGTGGTTAGTGAGTAATAACAACCCAATTCTAATCTAGCGGTTAGTGAGGAAGAATAACCCTGTTCTAATCTAGTTGTTAGTGAGGAAGAACAACCCTGTTCTAATCTAGTGGTTAATGAGGAATAATAACCATGTTCTAATCTAGTGGTTAGTGAGGAAGAATAACTCTGTTCTAATCTAGTGGTTAGTGAAGAAGAATAACCCAATTCTAATCTATCGGTTAGTGAGGAAGAACAACCCTGTTGTAATCTATTTATTAGTGAGGATTAATAACCATTTTCTAATCTAGAGGCTAGTGAGGAATAATAACCCTGTTCTAATCTGGTGTTAGTGAGGAAGAATAACCCTGTTCTAATCTAGTGGTTAGTGAGGAATAATAACCCTGTTCTAATCTGGTGTTAGTGAGGAAGAATAACCCTGTTCTAATCTAGTGGTTAGTGAGGAAGAATAACCCTGTTCTAATCTAGTGGTTAGTGAGGAAGTATATCTCTGTTCTAATCTAGTGGTTAGTGAGGAAGAATAACCCTGTTCTAATCTAGTGGTTAGTGAGGAAGAATAACCCTGTTCTAATCTGGTGTTAGTGAGGAAGAATAACCCTGTTCTAATCTGATGGTTAGTGAGGAAGAATTACCCAGTTCCAATCTAGTTGTTATTGATGAAGAATAACCCTGTTCTAATCTAGTGGTTAGTGAGGAAGAATAACCCTGTTCTAATCTAGTGGATAGTGAGGAAGAATAACCATGTTCTAATCTGGTGTTAGTGAGGAAGAATAACCATGTTCTAATCTAGTGGTTAGTGAGGAAGAATAATCCTGTTCTAATCTAGTGGTTAGTGAGGAAGAATAACCCTGTTCTAATCTGTTATTGAGGAAGAACATCCCTGTTCTAATCTAGTGGTTAATGAGGAAGAATAACCCTGTTCTAATCTAGTGGTTAATGAGGAAGAATAACCCTGTTCTAATCTAGTGGTTAGTGAGGAAGAATAACCCTGTTCTAATCTAGTGGTTAGTGAGGAAGAATAACCCTGTTCTAATCTGTTAGTGAGAAAGAATAACCCTGTTCTAATCTAGTGGTTAGTGAGGAAGAATAACCCTGTTCTAATCTGTTAGTGAGAAAGAATAACCCTGTTCTAATCTAGTGGTTAGTGAGGAAGAATCACCCTGTTCTAATCTAGTGGTTAGTGAGAAAGAATATCCCTGTTCTAATCTAGTGGTTAGTGAGGAAGAATAACCCTGTTCTAATCTGTTAGTGAGAAAGAATAACCCTGTTCTAATATAGTGGTTAGTGAGGAAGAATAACCCTGTTCTAATCTGTTAGTGAGAAAGAATAACCCTGTTCTAATCTAGTGGTTAGTGAGGAAAAATAACCCTGTTCTAATCTAGTGGTTAGTGAGGAAGAATAACCCTGTTCTAATCTAGTTGTTATTGATGAAGAATAACCCTGTTCTAATCTAGTGGTTAGTGAGGAAGAATAACCCTGTTCTAATCTAGTTGTTATTGATGAAGAATAACCATGTTCTAATCTAGTGGTTAGTGAGGAAGAATAACCCTGTTCTAATCTGTTAGTGAGAATGAATAACCCTGTTCTAATCTAGTTGTTATTGAGGAAGAATAACCCTGTTCTAATCTATTGGTTAGTGAAGAAGAATAACCCTGTTCTAATCTAGTGGTTAGTGAGGAAGAATAACCCTGTCCCAATCTAGTTGTTATTGATGAAGAATAGCCCTGTTCTAATCTAGTGGTTAGTGAGGAAGAATAACCCTGTTCTAATCTAGTGGTTAGTGAGGAAGAATAACCCTGTTCTAATCTGTTAGTGAGAATGAATAACCCTGTTCTAATCTAGTGGTTATTGAGGAAGAATAACCCGGTTCTAATCTAGTGGTTAGTGAGGAAGAATAACCCTGTTCTAATCTATTGGTTAGTGAAGAAGAATAACCCTGTTCTAATCTAGTGGTTAGTGAGGAAGAATAATCCTGTCCCAATCTAGTTGTTATTGATGAAGAATCACCCTGTTCTAATCTAGTGGTTAGTGAGGAAGAATAACACTGTTCTAATCTAGTGGTTAGTGAGGAATAATAACCCTGTTCTAATCTGTTAGTGAGAAAGAATAACCCTGTTCTAATCTAGTGGTTAGTGAGGAAGAATAACCCTGTTCTAATCTGTTATTGAGGAAGAACATCCCTGTTCTAATCTAGTGGTTAATGAGGAAGAATAACCCTGTTCTAATCTAGTGGTTAATGAGGAAGAATAACCCTGTTCTAATCTAGTGGTTAGTGAGGAAGAATAACCCTGTTCTAATCTAGTGGTTAGTGAGGAAGAATAACCCTGTTCTAATCTGTTAGTGAGAAAGAATAACCCTGTTCTAATCTAGTGGTTAGTGAGGAAGAATAACCCTGTTCTAATCTGTTAGTGAGAAAGAATAACCCTGTTCTAATCTAGTGGTTAGTGAGGAAGAATCACCCTGTTCTAATCTAGTGGTTAGTGAGAAAGAATATCCCTGTTCTAATCTAGTGGTTAGTGAGGAAGAATAACCCTGTTCTAATCTGTTAGTGAGAAAGAATAACCCTGTTCTAATATAGTGGTTAGTGAGGAAGAATAACCCTGTTCTAATCTGTTAGTGAGAAAGAATAACCCTGTTCTAATCTAGTGGTTAGTGAGGAAAAATAACCCTGTTCTAATCTAGTGGTTAGTGAGGAAGAATAACCCTGTTCTAATCTAGTTGTTATTGATGAAGAATAACCCTGTTCTAATCTAGTGGTTAGTGAGGAAGAATAACCCTGTTCTAATCTAGTTGTTATTGATGAAGAATAGCCCTGTTCTAATCTAGTGGTTAGTGAGGAAGAATAACCCTGTTCTAATCTAGTTGTTATTGATGAAGAATAACCATGTTCTAATCTAGTGGTTAGTGAGGAAGAATAACCCTGTTCTAATCTGTTAGTGAGAATGAATAACCCTGTTCTAATCTAGTTGTTATTGAGGAAGAATAACCCTGTTCTAATCTATTGGTTAGTGAAGAAGAATAACCCTGTTCTAATCTAGTGGTTAGTGAGGAAGAATAACCCTGTCCCAATCTAGTTGTTATTGATGAAGAATAGCCCTGTTCTAATCTAGTGGTTAGTGAGGAAGAATAACCCTGTTCTAATCTAGTGGTTAGTGAGGAAGAATAACCCTGTTCTAATCTGTTAGTGAGAATGAATAACCCTGTTCTAATCTAGTGGTTATTGAGGAAGAATAACCCGGTTCTAATCTAGTGGTTAGTGAGGAAGAATAACCCTGTTCTAATCTATTGGTTAGTGAAGAAGAATAACCCTGTTCTAATCTAGTGGTTAGTGAGGAAGAATAATCCTGTCCCAATCTAGTTGTTATTGATGAAGAATCACCCTGTTCTAATCTAGTGGTTAGTGAGGAAGAATAACACTGTTCTAATCTAGTGGTTAGTGAGGAATAATAACCCTGTTCTAATCTGTTAGTGAGAAAGAATAACCCTGTTCTAATCTAGTGGTTAGTGAGGAAGAATAACCCTGTTCTAATCTGTTAGTGAGAAAGAATAACCCTGTTCTAATCTAGTGGTTAGTGAGGAAGAATAACCCTGTTCTAATCTAGTTGTTATTGATGAAGAATAACCCTGTTCTAATCTAGTGGTTAGTGAGGAAGAATAACCCTGTTCTAATCTAGTTGTTATTGATGAAGAATAGCCCTGTTCTAATCTAGTGGTTAGTGAGGAAGAATAACCCTGTTCTAATCTAGTTGTTATTGATGAAGAATAACCCTGTTCTAATCTAGTGGTTAGTGAGGAAGAATAACCCTGTTCTAATCTGTTAGTGAGAATGAGTAACCCTGTTCTAATCTAGTGGTTATTGAGGAAGAATAACCCTGTTCTAATCTATTGGTTAGTGAAGAAGAATAACCCTGTTCTAATCTAGTGTTTAGTGAGGAAGAATAACCCTGTCCCAATCTAGTTGTTATTGATGAAGAATAGCCCTGTTCTAATCTAGTGGTTAGTGATGAAGAATAACCCTGTTCTAATCTAGTTGTTATTGATGAAGAATAACCCTGTTCTAATCTAGTGGTTAGTGAGGAAGAATAACCCTGTTCTAATCTGTTAGTGAGAATGAATAACCCTGTTATAATCTAGTGGTTATTGAGGAAGAATAACCCGGTTCTAATCTAGTGGTTAGTGAGGAAGAATAATCCTGTTCTAATCTAGTGGTTAGTGAAGAAGAATAACCCTGTTCTAATCTAGTGGTTAGTGAGGAAGAATAATCCTGTCCCAATCTAGTTGTTATTGATGAAGAATCACCCTGTTCTAATCTAGTGGTTAGTGAGGAAGAATAACACTGTTCTAATCTAGTGGTTAGTGAGGAAGAATAACCCTGTTCTAATCTAGTGGTTAGTGAAGAAGAATAACCCTGTTCTAATCTAGTGGTTAGTGAGGAAGAATAATCCTGTCCCAATCTAGTTGTTATTGATGAAGAATCACCCTGTTCTAATCTAGTGGTTAGTGAGGAAGAATAACACTGTTCTAATCTAGTGGTTAGTGAGGAAGAATAACCCTGTTCTAATCTGTTAGTGAGAAAGAATAACCCTGTTCTAATCTAGTGGTTAGTGAGGAAAAATAACCCTGTTCTAATCTAGTGGTTAGTGAGGAAGAATAACCCTGTTCTAATCTAGTGGTTAGTGAAGAAGAATAAGCCTGTTCTAATCTGTTAGTGAGGAATAATAACCCTGTTATAATCTAGTGGTTAGTGAGAAAGAATAACCCTGTTCTAATCTGTTAGTGAGGAAGAATAACCCTGTTCTAATCTAGTCGTTAGTGAGGAAGAATAACCCTGTTCTAATCTGTTAGTGAGGAAGAATAACCCTGTTCTAATCTAGTGGTTAGTGAGAAAGAATAACCCTGTTCTAATCTGTTAGTGAGGAAGAATAACACTGTTCTAATCTAGAGGCTAGTGAGGAAGAATAACCCTGTTCTAACCTGTTAGTGTGGAAGAATAACCCTGTTCTAATCTAGTGGTTAGTGAGGAAGAAAACCCTGTTCTAATCTAGTGGTTAGTGAGGAAGAATAACCCTGTTCTAATCTAGTGGTTAGTGAGGAAGAACAACCCTGTTCTAATCTAGTGGTTAGTGAGGAAGAATAACCTTGTTCTAATCTAGTGGTTAGTGAGGAAGAATAACCCTGTTCTAATATGTTAGTGAGGAAGAATAACCCTGTTCTAATCTGTTAGTGAGGAAGAACAAACCTGTTCTAATCTAGTGGTTAGTGAGGAAGAATAACCTTGTTCTAATCTAGTGGTTAGTGAGGAAGAATAACCCTGTTCTAATCTAGTGGTTAGTGAGGAAGAATAACCCTGTTCTAATCTAGTGGTTAGTGAGGAAGAATAACCCTGTTCTAATCTAGTGGTTAGTGAGGAAGAATAACCCTGTTCTAATATGTTAGTGAGGAAGAATAACCCTGTTCTAATCTAGTGGTTAGTGAGGAATAATAACCATGTTCTAATGTAGTGGTTAGTGAGGAAGAATAACCCTGTTCTAATCTAGTGGTTAGTGAGGAATAATAACCCTGTTCTAATCTAGTGGTTAGTGAGGAAGAATAACCCTGTTCTAATCTAGTGGTTAGTGAGGAAGAATAACCCTGTTCTAATCTAGTGGTTAGTGAAGAAGAATAACCCTGTTCTAATCTAGTGGTTAGTGAGGAAGAATAACCCTGTTCTAATATGTTAGTGAGGAAGAATAACCCTGTTCTAATCTAGTGGTTAGTGAGGAATAATAACCATGTTCTAATCTAGTGGTTAGTGAGGAAGAATAACCCTGTTCTAATCTAGTGGTTAGTGAGGAATAATAACCCTGTTCTAATCTAGTGGTTAGTGAGGAAGAATAACCCTGTTCTAATCTAGTGGTTAGTGAGGAAGAATAACCCTGTTCTAATCTAGTGGTTGGTGAAGAAGAATAACCCTGTTCTAATCTAGTGGTTAGTGAGGAAGAATAACCCTGTTCTAATCTAGTGGTTAGTGAGGAAGAATAACCCTGTTCTAATCTAGTGGTTAGTGAGGAATAAGAACCCTGTTCTAATCTAGTGGTTAGTGAGGAATAATAACCCTGTTCTAATCTAGTGGTTAGTGAGAAAGAATAAATCTGTTTTAATCTAGTGGTTGTGAGGAATAATAACCCTGTTCTAATCTAGTGGTTAGTGAGGAAGAATAACCCTGTTCTAGCCCTTTTCTAATCTAGTGGTTAGTGAGGAAGAATAACCCTGTTCTAGCCCTTTTCTAATCTAGTGGTTAGTGAGGAAGAATAACCCTGTTCTAATCTAGTGGTTAGCGAGGAAGAATAACCCTGTTCAAAATCTAGTGGTTAGTGAGGAAGAATAACCCTGTTCTATTCTGATTGTTAGTGAGGAAGAATAACCCTGTTCTAATCTAGTGGTTAGTGAAGAAGAATAACCCTGTTCTAATCTAGTGGTTAGTGAGGAAGAATAACCCTGTTCTAGCCCTGTGTTCCAGTGTGACTGTGGGAGTCTGCATCCTCTTTTTAGGTGTATTGACAATGTGAAGACAAATAAATTACTTATATTCTTGATATCAAATTCTTTAAATGTCAGTCTGATGTCATCAGAGTTGGTACAATGGGAGCTAAAAACTCATCTTCAGTTACCAGACACCTTTTGGGTATAGATCACTTGAAATCAGTAATAAATAGTTATATGTCTTGATTTAAATTGTAAATTAAAATGTTGATAAATACTGAGTTTGTGTGGCTGGAACTTTAATTACTATGTAGCCTAATAATAATGTAGTCTATAAATAACATTTTGCTCAATTCAGGACCAGGGGCATATTGGAGTCTTCCATTAGTAAACTGACAGCTGGCAAGCATAACGCGCCTCACTGACCACAGATGAGCTGTTTAGCTCTCTCATACATGTTCAAATGTGTTTGATTGATCTAAAATACCGTAGTACAAAACGCATGAATGTTTCTTTGAATCAGTCGAATCCAGTCTAGTGTCGCAGCGTGTGAATCCTGGGCGACCTTGTAATACCGCGTCCGCTAAAGATCATTTTGACGTTCCACTACTAAACAGAACAGCTCCTCCGCCGCACCGCTCCTCCGCCGCACCGCACTACCGCGTACCACATTGTGTTTTGTAGGACCACCTCCTATGTGTCGTCACATCATGCCTTCAGCGATATATGAAGGGTTCGAACAAGATTGAACTAGATTAGAGAAACAGGAGGCAGCGGAGAGAACCGGACATCACAGCAGCAGAATCATGAAGGCGCTGAGTGTCCTACACCGGGCAGCGAACACCCTGCTCAGCCAGCCCTGTGACCGGGGAACTCTGCTGACACGGTGTGGGATGTGCGGCACCTCGACGTTAAATAGCAAGGTAGTGTTGTTACATTACAGTCTCATCATTATGCAGTACTTGGTTGATACAATGTAGCGTAGTGGGTAAGAGCGTTGTGGCAGTAACCGAAAGGTCGCTGGTTCTAATCCCCGAGCCGACTAGGTGAAAAATCTGTCGATGTGCCCTTAAGCAAGGCACTTAACCCTAATTGCTCCTGTAAGTCAGAGCGTCTGCTAAATGACTAAAATGTAAATGATATAGCGGTGTAATGATACCAGAAAGTTTAGGGGTTTCGAAGTGTTTAGTTCAACTGGCCTCTGAATGTATCTCTGGTCTGTAGGTTACAATAGCTAAACGTTTGCAGCAGCCAGTTGACCCAGTTATCTATGCATTCATTGTTTCTAAATAGCTTGAATAGCCAGTCTTTATTATTCTGTTCAGATGCGTTTGACAACCATATGGAAATAACACGTGTAACAGAACATATCAGGTCAGGGAAGTGATTCTGAAACCATTTAGGAGAAGCAGTCAGCCAGTTAGCCAGCCATTCAGTCAGTCAGCAAGTTCACCCTTCAACCAGTCAGCCAGTCAGTCAGCCAGCCAGCCAGTCAGCCAGTTAGCCAGCCATTCAGTCAGTCAGCAAGTTCACCATTCAACCAGTCAGCTAGCCAGCCAGTCAGCCAGTTAGCCAGTCAGCCAGCCAGTCAGTCAGTCAGTTAGCCAGCCAGCCAGCCAGTCAGTCAGTCAGTTAGCCAACCAGCCAGCCAGCCAGCCAGCCAGCCAGTCAGCCAGTTAGCCAGTTAGCCAGCCATTCAGTCAGTCAGCAAGTTCACCATTCAACCAGTCAGCTAGCCAGCCAGCCAGTCAGCCAGTCAGCCAGTTAGCCAGCCAGTCAGTCAGTCAGTTAGCCAGCCAGCCAGCCAGCCAGCCAGCCAGCCAGCCAGTTAGCCAGCCAGTTAGCCAGTTAGCCAGCCAGCCAGCCAGCCAGCCAGTTAGCCAGCCAGTTAGCCAGTCAGCCAGTCAGCCGGTTAGCCAAGCCAGGGGTACAGAGCAGGCCAGGGGTACATTCTCACATGTTCCGTGGTAGCAGGGTAACTCTCCTGGCTGCCATGAAAAGGTCTTTGCCCCCTTTCTGATTTTCTTTATTTTTGTATATTTCTGATACTGAATGTTATCAGATCTTTAACCAAAACCTAATATTAGATAAAGGGAACCTGAGTTTACAAATAACAAAAATGTAATACTTATTTTATTTATTTAATTAACAAAGCTATGCCACATCCAATTCCCCTGTGTGAAAAAGTAATTGCCCCCTTACACTCAATAACTGGTTGTGCCACCTTTAGCTGCAGTGACTCCAACCAAACTCTTCCTGTAGTTGTTGATCAGTTTCTTACATTGCTGTGGAGGAATTCTGGCCCACTCTTCCATGCATAACTGGTTTAATTAAGCAACATTTGTGGGTTTTCAAGCATGAACTGCTCATTTCAAGTCCTGCCACAACATCTCAATTGGGATTAGGTCTGGACTTTGACATTCCAAAACTTCCAATGTGTTGCTTTTTAGCAATTTTCATGTAGACTTTACTGTGTGTTTTGGATCATTGTCTTGATGCACGACCCAGCTGTGCTTCAGCCCACAGACGGATGGCCTGATATTCTCCTGGAGAATTTAACATTAAAATGTTTAGTCATTTAGCAGACGCTCTTATCCAGAGCGACTTACAGTTAGTGAGTGCATACATTTTTCATACTGGCCCCCTGTGGGAATCAAACCCACAACCCTGGCATTGCAAACGCCATGCTCTACCAACTGAGCTACACAGGAATTCTCTGATACAGAGCAGAATTCATAGTCGGCAAAGCATCCCCAAACCATCACACCACCATCATGCTTGACCGTTGGTATGAGGTTCTTACTGTGGAATGCAGTGTTTGGTTTTCACCAGGCATAATGGGACCCATCTCGTCCAAAGATTTGACTAAAGTTTGCCAAAAAACACCTGGATGATCATCGAGACTGGAAGAATGTTCTATGGACAGATGATTCAACGTTTTGGATAACAAGGGGTCCCATTATGTCTGGTGGAAAAATAATAGTTGTCTATCAACAATGACAAGCCACTATTTACTGAGGATGACAGCGGACTGTATTGCCACTCCTATTGGCCATCTCTTCAATCTAAGCCTATTAGAAAGTGTGTGCCCTCAGGCCTGGAGGGAAGCAAAAGTCATTCCGCTACCTAAGAATAGTAAAGCCCCCTTTACTGGCTCAAATAGCCGACCAATCAGCCTGTTACCAACCCTTAGTAAACTATTGGAAGAAATGATTGTTTGACCAGATACAATGCTATTTTACTGTAAACAAATTGACAACAAACTTTCAGCACGCTTACAGAGAAGGACATTCAACAAGCACAGCGCTTACACAAATGACTGATGATTGGCTGAGAGAAATTGATGATAAAAGGGTTGTGGGGGCTGTTTTGTTAAGACTTCAGTGCGGCTTTTGACATCATTGATCATAGTCTGCTGCTGGAAAACGTATGTGTTATGGCTTTACACCCCCTGCTATATTGTGGATAAAGAGTTACCTGTCTAACAGAACACAGAGGGTGTTCTTTAATGGAAGCCTCTCCAACATTATCCAGGTAGAATCAGGAATTCCCCAGGGCAGCTGTCAATGCCCCTTACTCTTTTCAATCTTTACTAACGACATGACACCGGCTTTGAGTAAAGCCAGTGTGTCTATGTATGCGGATGACTCAACACTATACACGTCAGCTACTACAGCGACTGAAATGACTGCAACACTTAACAAAGAGCTGCAGTGAGTTTGAGTGGGTGGCAAGGAATAAGTTCATCCTAAATATTTCTACAACTAATAGCATTGTATTTGGGACAAATCATTCACTTAACCCTAAACCTCAACTAAAGAATGTGGACATTGAGGTGACTAAACTGCTTGGAGTAACCCTGGATTGTAAATGCATAGGCTTAAACACTGGTTTTTTATTTAACTAGGCAAGTCAGTTTAGAACAAATTCTTATTTACAATGACGGCCTACACCGGCCAAACCCGGACGACACTGGGCCAATTGTGCGCTGCCCTTTGGGACTCCCAATCACGGCCGGTTGTGATACAGCCTGGAATCGAACCAAGGGGTCTGTAGTGACGCCTCAAGCACTGAGATGCAGTGCCTTAGACCACTGCACCACTCAGGAGCCCGAGTGATTTATAAGGCCATATTGGGTAAAATCCCACATAATCTCTGTTCTTTTTTAATCAGGTCAGTTAATAAATATCAATTACGGTCCCATTCCCAGTCTGTTGTCAATGTGTTTACTGTAAAATAGCATTGTATCTGGTCAAACACAATTTTTGCACCGTCTGTTTGCTCTTCATTACACACCAGGAACCAACAAATATTCTTTACATCAACAACATAGGAATCACTACAAAACGTATTGTATGACCTCTTATACACTATATTTAGCCCAGCCTTTGGAACTTTGGTTTTCCTAGATATGGCTACCATATTGTGATCACTACATCCGATGGATTTGGATACTGCTTTAAAGCAAATTCCTGCAGCATTAGTAAAGATGTGATCAATACAAGTTGATGATTTCATTCCTGTGCTGTTTGTAACTACCCTGATAGATTGACTGATAACCTGAACCCGGTTGCATGCACTGGTTACAGTTTGAAGCTTTTTCTTGAGTTGGCAGCTTGATGAAAGCCAGTCAATATTTAAATAAACCAGAAAATATACATCTCTGTTGATATCACGTACAGTTGAAGTCCCGTGTAGCTCAGTTGGTAGAGCATGGTGCTTGCAACGCCAGGGTTGTGGGTTCGTTTCCCACGGGGGCCCAGTATGAAAATGTATGCACTCACTAACTGTAAGTCGCTCTGGATAAGAGCGTCTGCTCAAATGTAAGTCGGAAGTTTACATATACTTAGGTTGGAGTCATTAAAACTATTTTTCCAACCACTCCACAAATTTCTTGCTAACAAACTATAGTTTTGGCAAGTCGGTTAGGACATCTACTTTGTGCATGACTAAGTAATTTTTCCAACAATTGTTTACAGACAAATTATTTCACTTATAATTCTCTGTATCACAATTCCAGTGGTTCAGAAGTTTACCTACACTAAGTTTTCAGTGCCTTTAAACAGCTTGGAACATTTTTAGAAGCTTCTGATAGGCAAATTGACATACTTTGAGTCAATTGGAGGTGTACCTGTGGATGTATTTCAAGGCCTACCTTCAAACTCAGTGCCTCTTTGCTTGACATCATGGGAAAATCAAAAGAAATCAGCCAAGACCTCAGAAAAAATATTGTAGACCTCCACAAGTCTGGTTCATCCTTGGGAGCAATTTCCAAACACCTGAAGGTAGCACGTTCATCTGTACAAACAATAGTACACAAGTACTAGGTGTAAAATAGTAAATAATGGCTATTTCTCAGAAAGTTTTAAACTGTCAAGAGGAGTGAAACAAGGTTGTCCACTGTCGGCATATCTATTTATTATTGCCATCGAGATGTTAGCTATTAAAATCAGATCCAACAATAATATCAGAGGATTAGAAATCCAGGGCTTAAAAACTAAGGTGTCATTGTATGCTGATGATTCATGTTTTCTTTTAAATCCACAGCTAGAATCCCTCCACAGCCTCATAGAGGATCTAGATACATGTTCTAACCTCTCTGGATTACAACCAAATTATGATAAATGTACTATATTACGTATTGGATCACAAAAAAATTCAATTTTTACATTACCATGTAGTTTACCAATAAAATGGTCTGATGGTGATGTGGATATACTCGGAATACATATCCCAAATGAAATAAATGATCTCACTCCAAGAAATGTTAATAGAAAGTTAGCATAAATAGATAAGATCTTGCTACCATGGAAAGGTAAATACCTGTCAATTTGTGGAAAAATCACCCTGATTAACTCTTTAGTATTATCCCAGTTGACCTATTTGCCTATGGCTTGCCTACGCCTAGCGAACAGTTTTTTAAATTATATGAGAAAAACAGATTCCATTTTATTTGGAACGGCAAGCCAGACAAAATTAAACGGGCCTATTTATATAATGAATATGAATTCAGAGGAGAGAAATTATTAAATATTAAAGCATTAGACCTCTCACTAAAGGCTTCAGTCATACAAAAGTTATACTTAAATCCGAACTGGTTCTCTAGCAAATTAGTAAGATTGTCTCACCCAATGTTCAAGAATGGCCTTTTCCCCTTTATTCAGATTACAACCTCTCACTTTCAGTTATTTGAAAAGGAAATAATCTCCCAAATATCACTATTTCTAAAACAAGCCATAGAAAGTTGGTTGCAATTTCAATTTAATCCTCCAGAAATGACAGAACAAATAATGCAACAAATATTGTGGTTAAACTCAAATATACTAATTGATAAAAAAACTTTTTTGGGGACAAAATATTTTTAAAAGGTATAATCTTCGTAAATGATATTATCGGTAGGACTGGTGGAGTTATGTCGCACATGCAGCTAACAAAAACATATGGAAATGTCTGCTCTACCCAAAATTACAACCAAATAATTGCAGCATTACTGCAAAAATGGAAAAGGAAAGTGGAAGGGTGAAAAAGTAAGGAATTTGTCTGTCGGCCCTGCGTTAAAGACCATAATTGGTTAAAGAAAATTGTGATAAATAAAAAAGTTTACCAGTTTCATTTAAGGACCAAAGGATTGACAGCCGTCCCATATAGATTGCAAAATAGTTGGGAAGAGATTTTTGACGTACCGATTCCATGGCATAGTGTTTATGAATTGATACGCAAAACGACGCCGGATTCAAAACTTAGAATTTTTCAATTTAAATTATTATATAAAATTCTTGCTACCAATATAATGTTATTTATATGGGGGATTCAATCTTCCCAGCTCTGCAGTTTTTGCTGCGAAGAGACAGAATCATTAGATCATTTGTTTTGGTACTGTCCATTTGTAGCTTGTTTTTGGACACAGGTCCAGGAATGGCTAAAGGATTGCAATATTTACCTGGAGCTAACCCTGCAGATAGCACTACTAGGTGATCTGAAAAGTCATAGTCAATCGATCAATAATATAGTAATACTTTTAGCAAAAATGTTTATTTTCAATTTACGATCTGTAGAAAAAATGAGAATAGAAAGGTTCATAACTTTTGTAAAACATCACAGTACAGTTGAAAAATATATGGCAAATAGAAATCCAATATGGATGGTGTTAAGAGATAGATGGGAGGTGTTGAATGGAGCTGAAGGATAGGACTAATAACAACCACTAATAACAACAAGATAACTAATGTAAAGCATACTGTGTCCATAATAAGGATATAGGTTATAGGTTGAGTGCTTTTGTGAAAGAGCACAGTTAGAAAAATATGGCATATAGAAGCAAACCAGATGGACATCATGAAAATGATCGGAGGAAGTTCATGAGTAAAAACAAACAAAATAGAATAATTGTAAAATTGACTGTGTCCATAAAATGTATATAGTATGTATGGGCTGGAAGTAGAGGCCTGAGCGTTGTTGTTCACTAGTTTACTCCAATTGGGGAAGGGGTGGTGGGGTTGGAAAGTAATGAAGGGAAATATAATTTAATAAAGGATATGTGTATGTATATATGTGTATGTATGTGTATATGTATATACAGTGGGGGGGAAAAGTATTTAGTCAGCCACCAATTGTGCAAGTTCTCCCACTTAAAAAGATGAGAGAGGCCTGTAATTTTCATCATAGGTACACGTCAACTATGACAGACAAAATGAGAAAAAAAAATCCAGAAAATCACATTGTAGGATTTTTAATGAATTTATTTGCATATTATGGTGGAAAATAAGTATTTGGTCAATAACAAAAGTTTCTCAATACTTTGTTATATACCCTTTGTTGGCAATGACACAGGTCAAACGTTTTCTGTAAGTCTTCACAAGGTTTTCACACACTGTTGCTGGTATTTTGGCCCATTCCTCCATGCAGATCTCCTCTAGAGCAGTGATGTTTTGGGGCTGTCGCTGGGCAACACAGACTTTCAACTCCCTCCAAATATTTTCTATGGGGTTGAGATCTGGAGACTGGCTAGGCCACTCCAGGACCTTGAAATGCTTCTTACGAAGCCACTCCTTCGTTGCACGGGCGGTGTGTTTGGGATCATTGTCATGCTGAAAGACCCAGCCACGTTTCATCTTCAATGCCCTTGCTGATGGAAAGAGGTTTTCACTCAAAATCTCATGATACATGGCCCCATTCATTCTTTCCTTTACACGGATCAGTCGTCCTGGTCCCTTTGCAGAAAAACAGCCCCAAAGCATGATGTTTCCACCCCCATGCTTCACAGTAGGTATGGTGTTCTTTGGATGCAACTCAGCATTCTTTGTCCTCCAAACACGACGAGTTGAGTTTTTACCAAAAAGTTCTATTTTGGTTTCATCTGACCATATGACATTCTCCCAATCCTCTTCTGGATCATCCAAATGCACTCTAGCAAACTTCAGACGGGCCTGGACATGTACTGGCTTAAGCAGGGGGACTTTTTTTCCCCACTGTATGTGTATATATATATACAGTGGGAAAAAAGTATTTAGTCAGCCACCAATTGTGCAAGTTCTCCCACTTAAAAAGATGAGAGAGGCCTGTAATTTTCATCATAGGTACACGTCAACTATGACAGACAAATTGAGGGAAAAAAATCCAGAAAATCACATTGTAGGATTTTTAATGAATTTATTTGCAAATTATGGTGGAAAATAAGTATTTGGTCACCTACAAACAAGCAAGATTTCTGGCTCTCACAGACCTGTAACTTCTTCTTTAAGAGGCTCCTCTGTCCTCCACTCGTTACCTGTATTAATGGCACCTGTTTGAACTTGTTATCAGTATAAAAGACACCTGTCCACAACCTCAAACAGTCACACTCCAAACTCCACTATGGCCAAGACCAAACAGCTGTCAAAGGACACCAGAAACAAAATTGTAGACCTGCACCAGGCTGGGAAGACTGAATCTGCAATAGGTACGCAGCTTGGTTTGAAGAAATCAACTGTGGGAGCAATTATTAGGAAATGGAAGACATACAAGACAACTGATAATCTCCCTCAATCTGGGGCTCCACGCAAGATCTCACCCCGTGGGGTCAAAATGATCACAAGAACGGTGAGCAAAAATCCCAGAACCACACGGGGGGACCTAGTGAATGACCTGCAGAGAGCTGGGACCAAAGTAACAAAGCCTACCATCAGTAACACACTACGCCGCCAGGGACTCAAATCCTGCAGTGCCAGACGTGTCCCCCTGCTTAAGCCTTTTATACTGATAACAAGTTCAAACAGGTGCCATTAATACAGGTAACGAGTGGAGGACAGAGGAGCCTCTTAAAGAAGAAGTTACAGGTCTGTGAGAGCCAGAAATCTTGCTTGTTTGTAGGTGACCAAATACTTATTTTCCACCATAATTTGCAAATAAATTCATTAAAAATCCTACAATGTGATTTTCTGGATTTTTTTCCCTCAATTTGTCTGTCATAGTTGACGTGTACCTATGATGAAAATTACAGGCCTCTCTCATCTTTTTAAGTGGGAGAACTTGCACAATTGGTGGCTGACTAAATACTTTTTTTCCCACTGTATATATATATACACATACAGTGGGGAAAAAAAGTCCCCCTGCTTAAGCCAGTACATGTCCAGGCCCGTCTGAAGTTTGCTAGAGTGCATTTGGATGATCCAGAAGAGGATTGGGAGAATGTCATATGGTCAGATGAAACCAAAATATAACTTTTTGGTAAAAACTCAACTCGTCGTGTTTGGAGGACAAAGAATGCTGAGTTGCATCCAAAGAACACCATACCTACTGTGAAGCATGGGGGTGGAAACATCATGCTTTGGGGCTGTTTTTCTGCAAAGGGACCAGGACGACTGATCCGTGTAAAGGAAAGAATGAATGGGGCCATGTATCGTGAGATTTTGAGTGAAAACCTCCTTCCATCAGCAAGGGCATTGAAGATGAAACGTGGCTGGGTCTTTCAGCATGACAATGATCCCAAACACACCGCCCGGGCAACGAAGGAGTGGCTTCGTAAAAAGCATTTCAAGGTCCTGGAGTGGCCTAGCCAGTCTCCAGATCTCAACCCCATAGAAAATCTTTGGAGGGAGTTGAAAGTCCGTGTTGCCCAGCGACAGCCCCAAAACATTACTGCTCTAGAGGAGATCTGCATGGAGGAATGGGCCAAAATACCAGCAACAGTGTGTGAAAACCTTGTGAAGACTTACAGAAAACGTTTGACCTGTGTCATTGCCAACAAAGGGTATATAACAAAGTATTGAGAAACTTTTGTTATTGACCAAATACTTATTTTCCACCATAATTTGCAAATAAATTCATTAACAATCCTACAATGTGATTTTCTGGATTTTCTAGATAAAGGGAACATATGTGAACAAATAACACAACAATTACATATTTATTTCATTTATTTCATAAACAAAGTTATGCAACACCCAATTCCCCTGTGTAAAAAAGTAATTGCCCCCTTACACTCAAAAACTGGTTGTGCCACCTTTAGCTACAATGACTCCAACCAAATGCTTCCTGTAGTTGTTGATCTGTCTCTCACGTCACTGTGGAGGAATTTTGGCCCACTCTTCCATGCAGAACTGCTTTAACTCAGTGATGTGTGGGTTTTCAAGCAATTGGGATTAAGTCTGGACTTTGACTAGGCCATTCCAAAACTTCCAATTTGTTGCTTTTTAGCAATTTTCATGTAGACTTGATTGTGTGTTTTGGATCATTGTCTTGCTGCATAACCCAGCTGCGCTTCAGCTTCAGCAGTTGGTAGAGCATGGCCAGGGTTGTGGGTTCGATTCCCACGGGGGGCCAGTATGAAAAAAAAATGTATGCACTCACTAACTGTAAGTTGCTCTGGATAAGAGCGTCTGCTAAATGACTAAAATGTAATTGTCCTGTTGGAAGGTGAACCTCCGTCCCAGTTTCAAATCTCTGGAAGACTGAAACAGGTTTCCCTCAAGAATTTCCCTGTATTTAGCACCATCCATCATTCCTTCAATTCTGACCAGTTTCCCAGTCTCTGCCGATGAAAAACATCCCCACAGCATGATGCTGCCACCACCATGCTTCACGGTGGGGATGGTGTTCTCGGGGTGATGAGAGGTGTTGGGTTTGCGCCAGACATTTTCCTTGATGGCCAAAAAGCTCAATTTTTGTCTCATCTGACCAGAGTAACCTTCTTCCATATGTTTGGGGAGTCACCCACATGGCTTTTGGCGAACACCAAACGTGTTTGCTTATTTTTTTCTTTAAGCAATGGCTTTTTTCTGGCCACTCTTCCGTAAAGCCCAGCTCTGTGTAGTGTACGGCTTAAAGTGGTCCTATGGACAGATACTCCAATCTCCGCTGTGGAGCTTTGCAGCTCCTTCAGGGTTATCTTTGGTCTCTCTCTTGCCTCTCTGATTAATGCCCTCCTTGCCTGGTCTGTGAGTTTTGGTGCGCGGCCCTCTCTTGGCAGGTTTGTTGTGGTGCCATATTCTTTCATTTTTTTAATAATGGATTTAATGGTGCTCCGTGGGATGTTCAAAGTTTCGCATATGTTTTTATAACCCAACCCTGATCTGTACTTCTCCACAACTTTGTCCCTGACCTGTTTGGAGAGCTCCTTGGTCTTCATGGTGCCGCTTGCTTGGTGATGCCCCTTGCTTAGTGGTGTTGCAGACTCTGGGGCCTTTCAGAACAGGTGTATATATATATATATATACTAAGATCATGTACTTGACTCCTGAGTGGCGCAGTGGTCTAAGGCACTGCATCACAGTGCTAACTGTGCCACTAGAGATCCTGGTTCGAATCCAGGCTCTGTCGCAGCCGGCCGCGACCGGGAGACACATGGGTGGCGCACAATTGGCCCAGCGTCGTCCAGGGTAGGGGAGGGAATGGCCGGCAGGGATGTAGCTCAATTGATAGAGCATGGCGTTTGCAACGCCAGGGTTGTGGGTTCAATTCCCAGGGGGGGCCAGTATAAAAAAAAAAATATGTATTCACTAACTGTAAGTCGCTCTGGATAAGAGCGTCTGCTAAATGACTAAAATGTAAATGTAATCATGTGACAGATCATGTGATGCTTAGATTGCACACAAGGTGGACTTTATTTAACTAATTATGTGACTTCTGAAGGTAATTGGTTGCACCAGATCTTATTTAGGGGCTTGATAGCAAAGGGGGTGAATACATATGAACGCACCACTTTTCCGTTATTTATTTTTTTGAATTTTTTGAAACACGTTTTTTTGTTCATTCCACTTCACCAATTTGGACTATTTTGTGTATGTCCATTACATGAAATGCTAATAAATATCCATTTAAATTACAGGTTGTAATGAAACAAAATAGGAACAATGCCAAGGGGGATGAATACTTTTGTAAGGCACTGTAAATGTTTTCAATATTTTCAGGAATATGAACCGTATCCATCATTTGGTTATGAAATACATTGTTGAGTCAGTGTGGCTGATGTTGGTCACGGTGGCTGATGTTGGTCACGGTGGCTGATGTTGGTCACGGTGGCTGATGTTGGTCACGGTGGCTGATGTTGGTCACGGTGGCTGATGTTGGTCACGGTGGCTGATGTTGGTCACGGTGGAATGACGTTTGTGTGTCACTGAATCTTAACTGAGAGACAAGTGCTCCCCTTGGGAAGAGGACAGATGTTTGTTCTTAGTGAAACAGAGAGAGAGAAAACATCCTTATCAAAACACTGACCAACAGACACAAAGCCACCGTGGGGTCGTGGCTGATGTGGGAATTGTGAGGATGCTGGTTTATAAAGCTGGGATGATGCTGGTTTATAAAGCTGGGATGATGCTGGTTTATAAAGCTGGGATGATGCTGGTTTATTAAGCTGGGATGATGCTGGTTTATAAAGCTGGGATGATGCTGGTTTATTAAGCTGGGATGATGCTGGTTTATTAAGCTGTAAAAATGTTTTTCTTATTATGCTCTGAGAATCCTCTATTATTCTTTGCAGTGCAGGTCAGGGTGGGTCTGTCTGGGTCTGTTTGAGTCTGTCTGGGTCTGTTTGAGTCTGTCTGGGTCTGTTTGAGTCTGTTTGGGTCTATCTGGGTCTGTCTGGGTTTGTTTGTGCAGATCAGTACCAGATCTTGCCGTTTTGCTGTGATGCCACGCATGGATGGTTTGTGTGTGACAACAACTGAAATGTAAAAACTAAATAATTCCAAACTAAAAAACAACAACAACTGAAAAGTAAAGACTGGTTGTACAGTATCACAACAGTATGTGTCATATGGTTTGTCCAATGCCTTTCTCAGAAGTGTCTCTGATCCTCCTGTGCTCTAGATCCAGCCAGGGTTCGGTCTGCTGTTTGACATCGATGGGGTGCTGGTCCGGGGGAAGACTCCTATTCCAGCCGCTAAAAAGGCCTTTCAAAAGTTGGTGGACTCCAGAGGACAGTTCTTGGTTCCTGTGGTGTTTGTCACCAACGCTGGAAACTGTCTCCGTCAGAAGAAGGCTGATCAACTGTCTCACATACTGGGAGTGCCTGTGAGTCCAACCCTAACTTGAATCTCCGACCCCTAACCGTAACCTCTGACCCCTAATCCCTAACCCTGGGAGTCCAATTCTAACCATAACCTCTGACCCCTAACCCTGGGAGTGCCTGTGAGTCCAACCCTAACCATAACCTCTGACCCCTAACCCTGACCCTGGGAGTCCAACCCTAACCTCTGACCCCTTATCCTGTGATTCTAACCCTAACCCTCACCCTGGGAGTGCCTGTGAGTCCAACCCTAACCATAACCTCTGACCCCTAACCCTCACCCTGGGAGTGCCTGTGAGACTAACCCTAACCACTGACACCTAACCGTAACCCTGGGAGTCTAACCCTAACCCTGGGAGTCTAACCCCTAACCCTGGGAGTCTAACCCTAACCCTGGGAGTCTAACCCTAACCCTGGGAGTCTAACCCCTCACCCTGGGAGTGCCTGTGAGACTAACCCTAACCACTGACACCTAACCGTAACCCTGGGAGTCTAACCCCTAACCCTGGGAGTCTAACCCCTAACCCTGGGAGTCTAACCCTAACCCTGGGAGTCTAACCCTAACCCTGGGAGTCTAACCCCTCACCCTGGGAGTGCCTGTGAGACTAACCCTAACCACTGACACCTAACCGTAACCCTGGGAGTCTAACCCCTAACCCTGGGAGTCTAACCCTAACCCTGGGAGTCTAACCCCTAACCATGGGAGTCTAACCCCTAACCCTGGGAGTCTAACCCTGGCCCTGGGAGTCTAACCCCTAACCCTGGGAGTCTAACCCCTAACCCTGGGAGTCTAACCCCTAACCCTGGGAGTCTAACCCTGGCCCTGGGAGTCTAACCCTAACCCTGGGAGTCTAACCCTAACCCTGGGAGTCTAACCCTGGCCCTGGGAGTCTAACCCTGGCCCTGGGAGTCTAACCCCTAACCCTGGGAGTCTAACCCTGGCCCTGGGAGTCTAACCCTGGCCCTGGGAGTCTAACCCTAACCCTGGGAGTCTAACCCCTAACCCTGGGAGTTGCACCCTGGGAGTCTAACCCCTAACCCTGGGAGTCTAACCCCTAACCCTGGGAGTCTAACCCTGGCCCTGGGAGTACCTCCAAGTCAGGCTCATGTTTCAGGTATCTTACATCAAGCTAATTAATCTGGAGGTCTGAACTGAGAAGTGCAAACAACATTCACATAAAAGCTGTCTGGAATGTTGTTATAGTGTCTGTCACCTGACCTACAATCATGGCTTCAAGTTGAAAACAAATTACTATCCAGTCTTCTGAGTTTCTTTAGGAATGTTATATTTTTCAAAAAAACACAGTATTTTTCAGACCAGTTAGTACATACTAGCAACACGCATAACCACCCAACCAGACGGGTATATTCAGGGCATCTAAGACAACCCAAGCCAAGGACAAATCGCCTTAAATCTACAGTTTTATATAGACCCATAGCTGCATGGAACTCTTTACCAATCCATATTTCTCAGGCAAAAAGTAAATCCACCTTCAAGAAAAAACTAAAATAACCTTTAATGCGATAGACCATGTGACTGGACAGGAAATAGAAAGCATCAACTGAATGTTAAATGTGTTACCTGTCAGGTATTTTAATTGTCTGTATTGTCTACTTGTTAAATGTTTGTGAAGTCTTCCTTTGTAATTGTTTGTAATGTCTTATTAATTGGTGTTGGACCCCAGGAAGATTAGCTAACGTTACGGTGTTAGCTAATGGGGATCCTAATAAAAATTCACAAATTCACAAATTATCATTAACATGCAATTCTCTGTCACCTGACCTACAATCATTATCATTCTCAATTTATACTGAAGGTGGTTTCAGGCTGTGGTTTCAGGCTGTGGTTTCAGGTTGTGGTTTCAGGCTGTGGTTTCAGGCTGTGGTTTCCGGCTGTGGTTTCAGGCTGTGGTTTCAGGCTGTGGTTTCAGGTGGTTTCAGGCTGTGGTTACAGGCTGTGGTTTTAGGCTGTGGTTTCAGGCTGTGGTTTCAGGCTGTGGTTTCAGGCAGCGGTTTCAGGCTGTGGTTTCAGGCAGCTGTTTCAGGCAGCGGTTTCAGGCAGCGATTTCAGGCAGCGGTTTCAGGCAGCGGTTTCAGGCAGCGGTTTCAGGCAGCGGTTTCAGGCAGCGGTTTCAGGCAGCGGTTTCAGGCAGCGGTTTCAGGCTGTGGTTTCAGGTGGTTTCAGGCTGTGGTTTCAGGCAGCGGTTTCAGGCAGCGGTTTCAGGCAGCGGTTTCAGGCAGCGGTTTCAGGCAGCGGTTTTAGGCAGCGGTTTCAGGCAGCGGTTTCAGGCAGCGGTTTCAGGCTGTGGTTTCAGGCTGTGGTTTCAGGCAGCGGTTTCAGGCAGCGGTTTCAGGCAGCGGTTTCAGGCTGTGGTTTCAGGCTGTGGTTTCAGGCAGCGGTTTCAGGCAGCGGTTTCAGGCAGCGGTTTCAGGCAGCGGTTTCAGGCTGTGATTTCAGGTGGTTTCAGGCAGCGGTTTCAGGCAGCGGTTTCAGGCAGCGGTTTCAGGCAGCAGCCTCTTCAGTAGTGTTAGAGTGCTCTAATGAACTGCAACAGTCACTCTATTGGTATGTTTGGTAACTGTGTATCTGTGTTGTGTAGATCTCCCAGGACCAGGTGATGCTGTCTCACAGTCCTCTCAGGATGTTCAGGAAGTACCATGATAAATGTGTTCTGGTGTCGGGACAAGGACCTGTACTGGACATCGCTAAGAAGTATCCTTTATACTCTGCTCTGTCTAATCAGTTCTATCTCTGCTGTTTCACAATGCCATCATCATGAGATGTATATAGTTACTCAGCCAGTGTTAGTAGCTAACTAAAACACTATTGACATTTAAAACATCTATCAACAAAATAGAGTGGCGCCGGAGAAGATGGCTGCCGTTTTACAGCCCTCTAACCAATTGTACTATTATGTTTGTTTTTTCGCGTTATTTTTAATTTATTCTGTACATAATGGTCTCTTATGACCAAAAAGAGCTTCTGGATATCAGGACAGCGATTACTCACCTCGTATTGGACGAAGATTTTTTCTTCAACGAGTCGGATGCGAAGGATATCCTACAGACACCCGACAAGGCCCAAATCCCCATCATTTGCATGAGAAAGAGACTGAGATATCGTGGACGTAGGTCGGGGTGCCTTGTAAGGATCCGACGGTGAGCGAGTAAACTGCCTCTTCCATCAATCCTATTAGCCAACGTACAATCATTGGAGAATAAATTGGATGACCTAAGATTACGGTTATCCTACCAACGGGACATAAAAAACTGTAATATCTTATGTTTCACCGAGTCGTGGATGAATGACGACATGAATAACATACAGCTGGCGGGCTATACGCTACATCGGCAGGATAGAATGGCTGACTCCGGTAAGACAAGGGGTGGCTGTCTGTGTATATTTGTAAAGAACAGCTGGTGCATAAAATCTAATACTAAGGAAGTCTCAAGGTTTTGCTCGCCTGAGGTAGAGTATCTCATGATAAGCTGTAGACCATACTATTTACCAAGAGAGTTTTCATCTATATTTTTCGTAGCTGTCAATTTACCACCACAAACCGATGCTGGAACTAAGATTGCACCCAATGAGCTGTATAAGGCCATAAGTAAACAGGAAAACGCTCATCCAGAGGCAGCGCTCCTAGTGGCCGGGGACCTTAATACAGGGAAACTTAAATCCGTTCTACCTAATTTCTACCAGCATGTTAAATGTGCAACCAGAGGAAAAAAAACTCTAGACCACCTTTACTCCACACACAGAGATGCATACAAAGCTCTCCCTCGCCCTCCATTTGGCAAATCTGACCATAATTATATCCTCCTGATTCCTGCTTAGAAGCAAATACTAAAACAGGAAGCACCAGTGACTCGGTTAATAAAAAAGTGATCAGATGACGCAGATGCTAAGCTACAGGAATGTTTTGATAGCACAGACTGGAATATGTTCCTGGATTCTTCAGATAGCATTGAGGAATACACCACCTCAGTCACTGGCTTCATCAATAAGTGCATCGATGACGTCGTCCCCACAGTGACCGTACGTACATATCCCAACCAGAAGCCATGGATTACAGGCAACATCCGCACTGAGCTAAAGGGTAGAGCTTCCGCTTTCAAGGAGCAGGACTCTCACCTGGACGCTTATAAGAAATCCCGCTATGCCCTCCGATGAACCATCAAAGAGTCAATACAGGACTAAGATTGAATCGTACTACACCGGCTCGTCGGATGTGGCAGGGCTTGAAAACTTTTACAAGCTACAAAGGGAAGCACAGCCACGAGCTTCCCAGTGACACAAGCCTACCAGATGAGCTAAATCACTTCTATGCTCGCTTCGAGGCAAGCAACACTGAAGCATGCATGAGAGCATCAGCTGTTCCGGATGACTATGTGATCACGCTCTCCGTAGCCGATGTGAGTAAGACTTTTAAGCAGGTCAACATTTACAAGGCCGTCGTGCCAGACGGATTACCAGGACGTGTACTCCGAGCATGTGCTGACCAACTGGCAAGTGTCTTCACTGACATTTTCCACATGTCCCTGACTGAGTCTGTAATACCAACATGTATCAAGCAGACCACCATAGTCCCTGTGCCCAAGGACACTAAGATAACCTGCCTAAATGACTACCGACCCGTAGCACTGACGTCTGTAGCCATGAAGTGCTTTGAAAGACTGGTCATGGTTCACATCAACAACATTATCCCAGAAACCCTAGGCCCACTCCAATTTGCATACCGCCCCAACAGATCCACAGATGATGCAATCTCTATTGCACTCCACACTGCCCTTTCCCACCTGGACAAGAGGAACACCTACGTGAGAATGCTATTCATTGACTACAGCTCAGCATTCAACACCATAGTGCCCTCTAAGCTCATCACTAAGCTAAGGATCCTGGGACTAAACACCTCCCTCTGCAACTGGATCCTGGACTTCCTGACAGGCCGCCCCCAGGTGGTAAGGGTAGGTAACAGCACATCTGCCAAATTGATCCTCAACACGGGCGCCCCTCAAGGGTGCGTGCTCAGTCCTCTCCTGTACTCCCTGTTCACCCATGACTGCATGGCCAGGCATGACTCCAACACCATCATTAAGTTTGCCGATGACACAACAGTGGTAGGCCTGATCACAGACAACATTGAGACAGCCTATTGGGAGGAGGTCAGAGACCTGGCCGTGTGGTGCCAGGACAACAACCTCTCCCTCAACGTGATCAAGACAAAGGAGATGATTGTGGACTACAGGACAAAAAAGAGGACTGAGCACGCCCCCATTCTCATCGACGGGGCTGTAGTGGAGCAGGTTGAGAGCTTCAAGTTCCTTGGTGTCCACATCACCAACAAACTATCATGGTCCAAACACACCAAGACATCCGTGAAGAGGGCACGACAAAGCCTATTCCCCCTCAGGAGACTGAAAAGATTTGGCATGGGTCCTCAGATCCTGACTGGTTGCATCACAGCCTGGTATGGCAACTGCTTGGCCTCCGACCGTAAGGCACTACATAGGGTAGTGCGTACGGCTCAGTACATCACTGGGGCCAAGCTTCCTGCCATCCAGGACCTCTATACCAGGCGGTGTCAGAGGAAGGCCCTCAAAATTGTCAAAGACTCCAGTCACCCTAGTCATAGACTGTTCTCTCTGCTACCGCACGGCAAGCGGTACCGGAGTGCCAAGTCTAGGTCCAAAAGACTTCTCAACAGCTTCTACCCCCAAGCCATAAGACTCCTGAACAGCTAATCATGGCTACCCAGACTATTTGCACTGCCCCCCCACCCCACCCCAACCCCCTCTTTTTCGCTGCTGCCACTCTGTTTATTATTTATGCATAGTCACTTTAACTCTACCCACATGTACATATTACCTCAATTACCTCGACTAGCCGGTGCCCCCGCACATTGACTCTGTACCGGTACCCCCCTGTATATATAGCCTCCCTACTGTTATTTTATTTTACTGCTGCTCTTTAGTTATTTGCTTTTATTTTTTTACTGAACACTTTTTTTATTTTACTTTTTTATAAAAAAAAAAAACTGCATTGTTGGTTAAGGGCTTGTAAGTAAGCATTTCACTGTAATGCCTGCACCTGTTGTATTCTGGGCATGTGGCAAATACAATTTGATTTGATTTGATTTGCTGTGCCTTCAGTCTTTGCTAGAGGGGTTCTATGTTGATAAGTGAGACCACATGGCTGGACAGCTGGTTGTGTTTTGTGACCCTGATTAATATATTTAGGGTCTCTGTGATTACAGACAGCCTGACAGTAATGAGAGAGCACTGGGGATCATTTTGGGTGAAGCCTCCCTCTGTACGTCAACAAGATTTGCTGCAGTGATGTTGATGATATGAGCAGATGACGTTGTCGTCCAGATAAAGGTTGGCCTACTGCATCAACCAGGGGGCTGGCAAACCTAAACACAGCATCGTCAGCCATGATGATGATCAGACCATTTCTAGCACATAACGGTCTTTGATAGAGTAAAAACTGTGGAAATTACACTGAGTGTACAAAACATTAAGAACACCTGCTCTTTCCATGCCATAGACTGACCAGATGAATCCAGGTGAAAGCTATGATCCCTTATTGATGTCTCTTGTTAAATCCACTTCAATCAGTGTAGATGAAGGGGAGGAGACAGGTTAAATAAGTATTTTCAAGCCTTGAGACATGGATTGTGTATGTGAGCCATTCAGAGGGGAATGGGCAAGACAAAATATTTAAGTGCCTTTGAACGGGGTATGGTAGTAGGTGCCAGGCGCATCGGTTTGTGTCAAGAACTGTCACGTTGCTGGGTTTTTCACACTCAACAGTTTCCCGTGTGTATCAAGAATGGTCCATCACCCAAAGGACATCCAGCCAATTTGATACAACTGTGGGAAGCATTGGAGTCAACATGGGCCAGCATCCCTGTGGAAGGCTTTCGACACCTTGTAGAGTCCACGCCCCGACAAATTGAGGCTGTTCTGAGGGCAAAAGGGGAGGGGGTGCAAGTCAATATTATGAAGGTGTTCCTAATGTTTGGTATACTCAGTGTATGTTTTAGTGTTATAGATGTTACCATGTTGTTCCTTAACATCCCTCCAGTCTGGGCTTCCAGAATGTGGTGAGCATCGACATGTTGAGAGAATACTTCCCCCTGCTGGACATGGTGGACCATAACAGACGACCCAAACTACTGGTAGGAACACATACACACACACACACACACACACACACACACACACACACACACACACACTCACACATACACACACACACACACACACACACACACACTCCCCTCCCATATTCCACACACCTCTCTGAATGTCTGGGATTGTACAGAGCACTCACACACATATGCAGGGCCTCAACTACAGAGTTGTTACAACACAGAGGTCCGGACTCATGTGTTTAGTTTTCTCAACTTAGTGTTGACAGTTAGAATACACAACGTTCCGCATTATAGAATTTTGTGAAAAACACTTAAAATGCTACTCGTCATCTATGGACCAAGGTCTGAAAACGCACTAGAATCCAGGCATCAAACAACATGGCCGCAACTGACCAATAAACATTCAAGTTGGTGTGGTCTGGCATATAAATGCATGTAAATCAGTCATGGATATTTGTATGGTAACGAAACTTGGTATACATATTCCAAACACTGCCAAAACTCAACATAATCAAGCACATTCAGATGGCGTGTAATGGGCACGTTTATATCTTTTGATTTGTTTCACTCAGAGTGATGAAATTTGGCACACATGCTCAGGGATATGCAAATAATGGTTCAGTTTGGCCGCATGGTGGCGCGTTGGACAGGAAAAACCATTCAAGCAACCTCATTGGCTCATGGTGGCCATATTGAGCTAGAGTCCTGGAAGAGGTTGTGTTTAATAACATGGGTACATAGATGCTATGTACTAAATTTGGTGCCAATTGGTTCAGCGGTTCTGGAGAATTTGTTATTTATTAGGATCCCCATTAGCCGACGCCAATGGTGACAGCTAGTCTTACTGGGGTCCGACATATAGCGAAAAATACATTACAGACAAAATACTTTATAATTTCCATACATTTAAAAACATGAACATGTGTGTGTCAGTTACACATACATGTCAGTACATACACACAACAAGTAGGTCACATGGGGGAGAGGCATTGTGCCGTGAGGTGTTGCTTTAATTGTTTTTTTGAAACCAGGTTTGCTGTTCACTTGCGCTATATAAGATGGAAGGGAGTTCCATGCAATAATGGCTCTATATAATACTGTATGCTTTCTTGAATTTGTTCTGGATTTGGGGACTGTGAAAAGACCCCTGGTGGCATGTCTGGTGCGGTAAGTGTGTGTGTCAGTGCTGTGTGTAAGTTGACTATGAAAACAATTTGGAATTTTCAACACATTCATGTTTCTTATAAAAACAAGAAGTGACACAGTCAGTCTCTCCTCAACTCTTAGCCAAGAGAGACTGGCATGCATAGTATTTATATCAGCCCTCTGATTACAATGAAGAGCAAGACGTGCCGCTCTGTTCTGGGCCAGCTGCAGCTTAACTAGGTCTTTCTTTGCAACACTTGACCATATGACTGGACAATAATCAAGAAGCCTGCAGGACTTGCTTTGTGGAGTGTGGTGTCAAAAAAGCAGAGCATCTCTTTATTACGGACATACCTCTCCCCATCTTTACAACCATTGAATCTATATGTTTTGACCATGACAGTTTACAATCTAAGGTAACGGCAAGTAATTTAGTCTCCTCAACTTGTTCAACAGCCACACCATTCATTACCAGATTCAGCTGAGGTCTAGGACTTAGGGAATGATTTGTACCAAATACAATGCTCTTAGTTTTAGAGATGTTCAGGACCAGTTTATTAATGGCCACCCATTCCAAAACAGACTGCAACAATTGTTTAAGGGTTTCAGTGAATTCATTAGCTGTGGTTGCTGATGAGTATGCCAGTAGCAGGTCATTGGTAAAAATAGAAAAGAGTAAAGGGCCTAGAGAGCTGCCCTGCGGACACCCCACTTTACATGTTTGACATTAGAGAAGATTCCATTAAAGAAAATCCTCTGAGTTCTATTAGCTAGATAGCTCTGAATCCACAATATGGCAGAGGTTAAAAAGCCATAATAAATACGTTTTCTCAGCAACAGGTTATGGTCAATAATATCAAAGGCTGCACTGAAATCTAACAGTACAGCTCCCATAATCTTCTTATTATCAATTTCTTTCAACCAATCACCAGTCATTTTTGTCAGTGCAGTATATGTTGAGTGCCCTCAACATATATTTGTTTACGGAGAGGTAGCACTGTATTTGGTCAAACACAATTCTTTCCAACAGTTTGCTAAGAGCTGGCAGTAAGCTGATACAGTGCCTTGCAAAAGTATTCATCCCCCTTGGCGTTTTTCCTATTTTGTTGCATTACAACCTGTAATTTAAATATAATTTTATTTGGATTTCATGTAATGGACATACACAAAGTAGTCCAAATTGGTGAAGTGAAATGAAAAAAATAACTTCAAAAAAATAAATAACGGAAAAGTGGTGCGTTCATATGTATTCACCCCCTTTGCGATGAAGCCCCTAAATAAGATCTGGTGCAACCAATTACCTTCAGAAGTCACATAATTAGTTAAATAAAGTCCACCTGTGTGCAATCTAAGTGTCACATGATCTGTCACATGATCTCAGTATATATACACCTGTTCTGAAAGGCCCAAGAGTCTGCAACACCACTAAGCAAGGGGTACCACCAAGCAAGCGGCACCATGAAGACCAAGGAGCTCTCCAAACAGGTCAGGGACAAAGTTGTGGAGAAGTACAGATCAGGGTTGGGTTATAAAAAAAATTACCTGCCAAGAGAGGGCCGCCCACCAATACTCACGGACCAGGCAAGGAAGGCATTAATCAGAGAGGCAATAAAGAGACCAAAGATAACCCTGAAGGAGCTGCAAAGCTCCACAGCGGAGATTGGAGTATCTGTCCATAGGAACACTTTAAGCCGTACACTCCACAGTGCTGGGCTTTACGGAAGAGTTGCCAGAAAAAAGCCATTGCTTAAAGAAAAAAATAAGCAAACACGTTTGGTGTTCGCCAAAAGCCATGTGGGAGACTCCCCAAACATATGGAAGAAGGTACTCTGGTCAGATGAGACTAAAATTGAGCTTTTTGGCCATCAAGGAAAACGCTATGTCTGGCGCAAACCCAACACCTATCACCACCCCGAGAACACCATCCCCACAGTGAAGCATGGTGGTGGCAGCATCATGCTGTGGGGATGTTTTTCATCGGCAGGGACTGGGAAACTGGTCAGAATTGAAGGAATGATGGATGGCGCTAAATACAGGGAAATTCTTGAGGGAAACCTGTTTCAGTCTTCCAGAGATTTGAGACTGGGACGGAGGTTCACCTTCCAGCAGGACAATGACCCTAAGCATACTGCTAAAGTGATTTAAGGGGAAACATTTAAATGTCTTCGAATGGCCTAGTCAAAGCCCAGACCTCAATCCAATTGAGAATCTGTGGTATGACTTAAAGATTGCTGTACACCAGCGGAACCCATCCAACTTGAAGGAGCTGGAGCAGTTTTGCCTCGAAGAATGGGCAAAAGTCCCAGTGGCTAGATGGCCAAGCTTATAGAGACATACCCCAAGAGACTTGCAGCTGTAATTGCTGCAAAAGGTGGCTCTACAAAGTATTGACTTTGGGGGGATGAATAGTTATGCACGCTCAAGTTCTGTTTTTTTGTCTTATTTCTTGTTTGTTTCACCCAAAATAATATTTTGCATCTTCAAAGTGGTAGGCATGTTATGTAAATCAAATGATACAAACCCCCCCAAAAAATCCATTTAAATTCCAGGATGTAAGGCAACAAAATAGGAAAAATGCCAAGGGGGGTGAATACTTTCGCAAGCCACTGTTGGTCTGCTGTTAGAACCAGTAAAGGCTGCTTTACCACTATTGGGTAGCGGAGTTTGTTTGGCTTCCCTCCAGGCCTGAGGACAAAGACTTTCCTCTAGGCTCAGATTAAAGATATGACAGATAGGAGTGGCTATAGAGTCCGCTACCATCCTCAGTAGCTTTCCATTTAAGTTGTCAATGCCAGGAGGTTTGTCATTATTGATCGATAACAATAATTTTTCCACCTCTCCCACACTAACTTTACAAAATTCAAACCTGCAATGCTTTTCTTTTATTATTATTGTTTTTGTTAATGCATGAATACGATAGCTCACTGTTCATTGTTGGCATTTCCTGCCTAAATGTGCCCACTTTGCCAATTAAGTAATCATTAAAATAATTGGCAACATCAAATCGTTTTGTGATGAATAAGCCATCTGATTCAATGAAAGATGTAGTTGAATTTGTCTTTCTGCCCATAATCTCACTTAAAGTACTCCAAAGTTTGTGATTTTGGCTTTCCTTGATTTAGACACTATATATTGTGATCACTGCGTCCAATGGGTACGGAGACAGCTTTAGAATGGGTACGGAGACAGCTTTAGAATGGGTACGGAGACAGCTTTAGAATGGGTACGGAGACAGCTTTAGAATGGGTACGGATACAGCTTTAGAACAAAGTTCTACAGTATTAGCTTTATCTTGGCCAGGTCGCAGTTGTAAATGAGAACTTGTTCTCAACTGGCCTACCTGGTTAAATAAAGGTGGAATAAAATAAATAAATAAAAAATTAGTAAAATTGTGTGTAGTGTTTGTAAACGCCCTGCTATGTTCATTAATAACCTGAACCAGATTACAGGCGCTGTTACAGTGAGAAGCTTCCTCTTGAGCGGACACTTTAGGGTGAATGTACTCTGGTATCCTAGGGACACTTTAGGGTGAATGTACTCTGGTATCCTAGGGACACTTTAGGGTGAATGTACTCTGGTGTCCTAGGGACACTTTATGGTGAATGTACTCTGGTATCCTAGGGACACTTTATGGTGAATGTACTCTGGTATCCTAGGGACACTTTAGGGTGAATGTACTCTGGTATCCTAGGGACACTTTAGGGTGAATGTTCTCTGGTATCCTAGAGACACTTTATGGTGAATGTACTCTGGTGTCCTAGGGACACTTTAGGGTGAATGTACTCTGGTATCCTAGGGACACTTTAGGGTGAATGTACTCTTGTATCCTAGGGACACTTTAGGGTGAATGTACTCTGGTATCCTAGGGACACTTTAGGGTGAATGTACTCTGGTATCCTAGGGACACTTTAGGGTGAATGTACTCTGGTGTCCTAGGGACACTTTAGGGTGAATGTACTCTTGTATCCTAGGGACACTTTATGGTGAATGTACTCTGGTATCCTAGGGACACTTTATGGTGAATGTACTCTGGTATCCTAGGGACACTTTAGGGTGAATGTACTCTGGTATCCTAGGGACACTTTAGGGTGAATGTTCTCTGGTATCATAGAGACACTTTATGGTGAATGTACTCTGGTGTCCTAGGGACACTTTAGGGTGAATGTACTCTGGTATCCTAGGGACACTTTAGGGTGAATGTACTCTGGTGTCCTAGAGACACTTTAGGGTGAATGTACTCTGGTATCCTAGGGACACTTTAGGGTGAATGTACTCTGGTATCCTAGAGACACTATAGGGTGAATGTACTCTGGTATCCTAGGGACACTTTAGGGTGAATGTACTCTGGTATCCTAGGGACACTTTAGGGTGAATGTACTCTGGTGTCCTAGAGACACTTTAGGGTGAATGTACTCTGGTATCCTAGGGACACTTTAGGGTGAATGTACTCTGGTATCCTAGAGACACTATAGGGTGAATGTACTCTGGTATCCTAGAGACACTTTAGGGTGAATGTACTCTGGTATCCTAGGGACACTTTAGGGTGAATGTACTCTGGTATCCTAGGGACACTTTAGGGTGAATGTACTCTGGTATCCTAGGGACACTTTAGGGTGAATGTACTCTGGTATCCTAGGGACACTTTAGGGTGAATGTACTCTGGTGTCCTAGGGACACTTTAGGGTGAATGTACTCTTGTATCCTAGGGACACTTTATGGTGAATGTACTCTGGTATCCTAGGGACACTTTATGGTGAATGTACTCTGGTATCCTAGGGACACTTTAGGGTGAATGTACTCTGGTATCCTAGGGACACTTTAGGGTGAATGTTCTCTGGTATCGTAGAGACACTTTATGGTGAATGTACTCTGGTGTCCTAGGGACACTTTAGGGTGAATGTACTCTGGTATCCTAGGGACACTTTAGGGTGAATGTACTCTGGTGTCCTAGAGACACTTTAGGGTGAATGTACTCTGGTATCCTAGGGACACTTTAGGGTGAATGTACTCTGGTATCCTAGAGACACTATAGGGTGAATGTACTCTGGTATCCTAGGGACACTTTAGGGTGAATGTACTCTGGTATCCTAGGGACACTTTAGGGTGAATGTACTCTGGTGTCCTAGAGACACTTTATGGTGAATGTACTCTGGTATCCTAGGGACACTTTAGGGTGAATGTACTCTGGTATCCTAGAGACACTATAGGGTGAATGTACTCTGGTATCCTAGAGACACTTTAGGGTGAATGTACTCTGGTATCCTAGGGACACTTTAGGGTGAATGTACTCTGGTATCCTAGGGACACTTTAGGGTGAATGTACTCTGGTATCCTAGGGACACTTTAGGGTGAATGTACTCTGGTATCCTAGGGACACTTTAGGGTGAATGTACTCTGGTGTCCTAGGGACACTTTAGGGTGAATGTACTCTTGTATCCTAGGGACACTTTATGGTGAATGTACTCTGGTATCCTAGGGACACTTTATGGTGAATGTACTCTGGTATCCTAGGGACACTTTAGGGTGAATGTACTCTGGTATCCTAGGGACACTTTAGGGTGAATGTTCTCTGGTATCCTAGAGACACTTTATGGTGAATGTACTCTGGTGTCCTAGGGACACTTTAGGGTGAATGTACTCTGGTATCCTAGGGACACTTTAGGGTGAATGTACTCTGGTGTCCTAGAGACACTTTAGGGTGAATGTACTCTGGTATCCTAGGGACACTTTAGGGTGAATGTACTCTGGTATCCTAGAGACACTATAGGGTGAATGTACTCTGGTATCCTAGGGACACTTTAGGGTGAATGTACTCTGGTATCCTAGGGACACTTTAGGGTGAATGTACTCTGGTGTCCTAGAGACACTTTATGGTGAATGTACTCTGGTATCCTAGGGACACTTTAGGGTGAATGTACTCTGGTATCCTAGAGACACTATAGGGTGAATGTACTCTGGTATCCTAGAGACACTTTAGGGTGAATGTACTCTGGTATCCTAGGGACACTTTAGGGTGAATGTACTCTGGTATCCTAGGGACACTTTAGGGTGAATGTACTCTGGTGTCCTAGAGACACTTTAGGGTGAATGTACTCTGGTATCCTAGGGACACTTTAGGGTGAATGTACTCTGGTATCCTAGAGACACTATAGGGTGAATGTACTCTGGTATCCTAGGGACACTTTAGGGTGAATGTACTCTGGTGTCCTGAATGTTATTCTTCTCTTGTTGCAGTCTTCACCTATTGTGAACCTCCCTATAGTTCAAGGTAAGAAGCATATTGTTCATATCATAGTACATTTTCTCCAAATAATGGTTCTACATGTAGAATAATCTTTCAGATTTATAAGACAAATGTAAACTCAAGATTTATTGACGTTGATAATGATGTTATTTCTCTTTTTTCCTGGTCACAGCGGTCATCCTGTTTGGCGAGCCAATCCGATGGGAGACCAACCTGCAGCTGATCATTGACGTGTTGCTGACCAATGGGAGCCTGGGTAACGCCCATGAGACACGTCACTCCGCCCACCTGCCACTGCTGGCCTGTAACATGGACCTGATGTGGATGGCCGAGGCCCAGTCTCCACGGTAACAAGTCACTGAGAAAGATTACACTAAGTAACATGGAACAATGGTTGACAAATGTTTTGGTCACATTGGTTGATTTTCCTGTCTGTCATTGTGTGTGTTTGTGTGTACTTGCGTAGGTTTGGCCACGGGATGTTCCTTGTGTGTCTGGAGAACATCTACAGGAAGATAACGGGTCAGGAGCTGAAGTATGAAGCTCTGATGGGGAAACCTTCTGAACTAACATATCACTTCGCTGAGTACCTCATCAGGGAGCAGGCTGCAGAGAGAGGCTGGAGGACCCCCATCAGAACACTCTACGCTATCGGGTAATAATCCCATCAGAACACTATACACCCTTTTTAATTTTTTTAATTTAACCTTTATTTAACTAGTCAAGTTAGTTAAGAAAAAATTATGATTTACAATGACGGCCTACCAAAAGGCCTCCTGCGGGGACGGGGGCTGGGATTAAAAATAAAAATATAGGACAAAACACACATCACGACAAGAGAGACACCACAACACCACATAAAGACAGACCTAAGACAGAACACTATACACTATCGGGTAATAATCCCATCAGAACACTATACGCTAACGGGTTAGAACCTACACCCATCATAACACTATACACTATCGGGTTAGAACCTACACCCATCATAACACTAAACACTATCAGGATAGAACCTACACCCATCAGAACAGTATACACTATCGGGTTAGAACCTACACCCATCAGAACACTATACACTATTGGGTAATAACCCCATCAGAACACTATACGCTAACGGGTTAGAACCTACACCCATCAGAACACTATACGCTATCGGGTTAGAATCTACACCCATCAGAACACTATACACTATTGGGTTAGAACCTACACCCATCAGAACACTATACACTATTGGGTTAGAACCTACACCCATCAGAACACTATACACTATCGGGTTAGAACCTACACCCATCAGAACACTATACACTATCGGGTTAGAACCTACACCCATCAGAACACTATACACTATTGGGTTAGAACCCACATCCATCAGAACACTATCGGGTTAGAACCTACACCCATCAGAACACTATACACTATTGGGTTAGAACCTACACCCATCAGAACACTATACACTATCGGGTTAGAACCTACACCCATCAGAACACTATACACTATTGGGTTAGAACCCACATCCATCAGAACACTATCGGGTTAGAACCTACACCCATCAGAACACTATACACTATTGGGTTAGAACCTACACCCATCAGAACACTATACACTATCGGGTTAGAACCTACACCCATCAGAACACTATACACTATTGGGTTAGAACCCACATCCATCAGAACACTATCGGGTTAGAACCTACACCCATCAGAACACTATACACTATTGGGTTAGAACCTACACCCATCAGAACACTATACACTATCGGGTTAGAACCTACACCCATCAGAACACTATCGGGTTAGAACCTACACCCATCAGAACACTATCGGGTTAGAACCTACACCCATCAGAACACTATCGGGTTAGAACCTACACCCATCAGAACACTATCGGGTTAGAACCTACACCCATCAGAACACTATACACTATTGGGTTAGAACCTACACCCATCAGAACACTATACGCTATTGGGTTAGAACCTACACCCATCAGAACACTATCGGGTTAGAACCTACACCCATCAGAACACTATCGGGTTAGAACCTACACCCATCAGAACACTATACGCTATTGGGTTAGAACCTACACCCATCAGAACACTATCGGGTTAGAACCTACACCCATCAGAACACTATCGGGTTAGAACCTACACCCATCAGAATACTATACACTATCGGGTTAGAACCTACACCCATCAGAACACTATACACTATTGGGTTAGAACCCACATCCATCAGAACACTATCGGGTTAGAACCTACACCCATCAGAACACTATCGGGTTAGAACCTACACCCATCAGAACACTATACGCTATTGGGTTAGAACCTACACCCATCAGAACACTATCGGGTTAGAACCTACACCCATCAGAACACTATACGCTATTGGGTTAGAACCTACACCCATCAGAACACTATCGGGTTAGAACCTACACCCATCAGAACACTATCGGGTTAGAACCTACACCCATCAGAACACTATACACTATCGGGTTAGAACCTACACCCATCAGAACACTATACGCTATTGGGTTAGAACCTACACCCATCAGAACACTATCGGGTTAGAACCTACACCCATCAGAACACTATACGCTATTGGGTTAGAACCTACACCCATCAGAACACTATCGGGTTAGAACCTACACCCATCAGAACACTATACACTATCGGGTTAGAACCTACACCCATCAGAACACTATACGCTATCGGGTTAGAACCTACACCCATCAGAACACTATACATCTATGCTATCGGGTAAGGAACCATAGGAGGCAGCAAAACACTACAGCACAAACCGATCTGAGACCAAGCCGTGAGAAACCCTACACTTTCCCTGTAGTAACGCTGTAAACTATATGTTCTCCGATCTGAGACCAAGCCGTGAGAAACCCTACACTTTCCCTGACACATATGTAGTAACGCTGTAAACTATACTGTATCGACATGTTACACCTACGTAGTAATACTGTAATGATACTGTATCGACATGTTACACCTACAGTGGCATGCGAAAGTATTCACCCCCCTTGGCATTTTTCCTATTTTGTTGCCTTACAACCTGGAATTAAAATGGATTTTTTTTGGGGGGGTTGTATAATTTCATTTACACAACATGCCTACCACTTTGAAGATGCAAAATATTTTTGATTGTGAAACAAACAAGAAATAAGACAAAAAAACTGAAAACTTGAGCGTGCATAACTATTCACCCCCCCAAAGTCAATACTTTGTAGACCCACCTTTTGCAGCAATTACAGCTGCAAGTCTCTTGGGGTATGTCTCTATAAGCTTGGCACATCTAGCCACTGGGATTTTTGCCCATTCTTCGAGGCAAAACTGCTCCAGCTCCTTCAAGTTGGATGGGTTCCGCCGGTGTACAGCAATCTTTAAGTCATACCACAGATTCTCAATTGGATTGAGGTCTGGGCTTTGACTAGGCCATTCCAATACATTTAAATGTTTCCCCTTAAACCACTCAAGTGTTGCTGTAGCAGTATGCTTAGGGTCATTGTCCTGCTGGAAGGTGAACCTCCGTCCCAGTCTCAAATCTCTGGAAGACTGAAACAGCTTTCCCTCAAGTATTTCCCTGTATTTAGCGCCATCCATCATTCCTTCAATTCTGACCAGTTTCCCAGTCCCTGCCGATGAAAAACATCTCCACAGCATGATGCTGCCACCACCATGCTTCACTGTGGGGATGGTGTTCTCGGGGTGATGGGTTTGCGCCAGACATAGCATTTTCCTTGATGGCCAAAAAGCTCAATTTTAGTCTCATCTGACCAGAGTACCTTCTTCCATATGTTTGGGGAGTCTCCCACATGGCTTTTGGCGAACACCAAACGTGTTTGCTTATTTTTTTCTTTAAGCAATGGCTATTTTTCTGGCCACTCTTCCGTAAAGCCCAGCACTGTGGAGTGTACGGCTTAAAGAAAATAATGGACTTTTTAATAATGGATTTAATGGTGCTCCGTGGGATGTTCAAAGTTTCTGATATTTTTTTTAATAACCCAACCCTGATCTGTACTTCTCCACAACTTTTTCCCTGACTTGTTTGGAGAGCTCCTTGGTCTTCATGGTGCCGCTTGCTTGGTGGTGCCCCTTGCTTAGTGGTGTTGCAAACTCTGGGGCCTTTCAAAACAGGTGTACAGTGATCCCTCGCCACTTCGCGGTTCACTTATCGCGGATTCGCTATTTCGCGGATTTTCATAATGCATTTTTTTTTTTTTGGTGCATTGTGCTCTGCATTCTGATTCGCTAAAAACTCACTCCCGCTTCTTGTATCAAAACATGCTACGAATTGTGCTATCATTTTGTCGTCTCGTGCAGTTATGTGTACGTACATAAAACAGCTTGGCAAATTTACATTAAGTTGGCCAAATTATCTTGTAATTTCGAACATCTCCTAAACCCATAATGTCGACGAAACGGCCTGGACCGACAAAAGCACCTGCGGATGGGCCCAAACGGCGGAAGATGCTACCTATCTCAGATAAAGTTAAACTTCTGGACATGCTAAGGGAAGGTAAAAGCTATGCAGCCGTTGCTCGCCATTACGGAATCAATGAATCTTCCGTTCGTTACATAAAGAAGGAGGAAAAAAACATAAGGACGACAGCAGCAGTCAATTTTAATACGAATGCAAAAAGGGTTGTAACTGTCCGCAACAAGACCATGGTACGGATCGGATGGAGACGGCATTGGCTCTGTGGATTAATGACTGCAGGAAAAAAAACATAACCCTGGATACAAACGTTATCTGCACAAAAGCGAGAATGCTGTATGAAAACTTTGCTGTCAGTGACGGGGAAGAGGGAGAGGATGCCGGGCCCTCAGCAAGTGCTGCTGACACAGTGGGAGAGGATGCCAGGCCCCCAGCAAGTGCTGCTGACAAAGTGCCAAGCGCATTTAATGCAAGCAAGGGCTGGTTTGAAAAGTTTAAGAAACGCTTTGGACTTAAAAATGTTTGTCTGCACGGTGAGATGGCGTCTGCGGATACCGCTGAGGCAGAAGCCTTCGTGAACAATAAATTCAAGGCGATCATTGAGGAGGGGGGATATAAGCCCGAACAAGTTTTTAACATGGATGAGACTGCCTTATTTTGGAAACGAATGCCCTCCCGCACCTTCATCATGCAGGAAGAAGCCAAAGCCCCAGGATTTAAAGTTAAGTTCACAAAGACCGTTTGACCCTGGCTATGTGCGGAAATGCCGCAGGTTTCATGATTAAACCGGGGCTGATTTACAGGTCTAAAAATCCCAGGGCGCTGAAAAACAAAAATAAGGATGATTTGCCTGTTTACTGGATGTACAATGCAAAGGCTTGGATGACAAAAGCGCTCAATCTGGATTGGTTCAAAAACTGTTTCATCCCGGAGGTCAAGTGTTATTTGAGAGGAAAGGGACTGGACTTTAAAGTGCTTCTGCTCCTTGACAACGCCGGAGGTCACGGTAATGATTTGGCATATGATGGTGTGCAAATCGAATTTCTGCCGCCAAACACTACATCCCTGATTCAGCCCATGGACCAAGGAGTCATCCGTGCTTTCAAGGCTCTCTATACGCGCAACACCCTGCAACATCTTGTTGACGCTATGGACTCGGATCAAGATTTCTCACTGAAGGACTACTGGCGTGGCGTGGATACACCATCGCATCGTGTCTCCAAAACATTCAGAGGGCCATTCAGGAAATGAAAACGGAAACTCTGAAGGCCTGCTGGAAAAAACTATGGCCAGAGGCAGTGCAAAACGCAACCGGAGGCTCGCTTGACGAGGTCCACCACTCTGCCGTAGAAACAGCTGTGAATCTGGCTAAACAGATTGGAGGAGACGGCTTTAATGACATGAGTCCGGATGACATAAACGCCCTGATTGATGGAGACGCACAGCCGCTGACCGATGCAGAGCTGGCAGAAATGACAAAGCCACAAAGCGACGATGAAAGAGAAGAGGGAGAAGAGGACACGAGAGATGAGGAGGAAGGACTAACGCTTGGTCGCTTAGCAACCATGGTGCGAATGGCCACTGAACTTAAGCGAGTAGCTGAGGAATGGGACCCTTTGATGAGCCGTTCATTACAGTTCTCCAACGTAATCGATGGTGGCATGTCGGTGTACAAGGATCTTTTTTTTTTGCAAAGAAGAAAAAAGAGCGACAACAGCTGCCTATCACTATGTTCTTCTCCCGAACAAACACACCTGCACCGCGGGCTTCAGAAGAAGAGAACACTGCAGAGCGCAGTCAGGATGCAGCGGCCCAGTCTGAAGAGCAGTGAAACGGCCTACACGTGAGTCACTGTATTTGTATACATGTAATAGTTGCTAATTGTAAAAAAAAAAAAGTTTTCTATTTCGCGGATTTCACTTATCGCGGGTCATTTTCGGAACGTAACCCCCGCGATAAACGAGGGATTACTGTATATATACTGAGATCATGTGACACTTAGATTGCACACAGATTAACTTTATTTAACTAATCATGTGACTTCTGAAGGTAATTGGTTGCACCAAATCTTATTTAGGGGCTTCATAGCAAAGGTGGTGAAAACATATGCACGCACCACTTTTCCGTTATTTATTTTTTTAGAATTTTTTTAACAAGTTGTCACGCTCTGGCTCCTGTGTATTGTGAGCCAGGGTGTGTTCATTTGGTTGTGTTGTATTTGGTTGTGTTTCATTGTTTGGTCCAGTGACTCCCAATCAGTGGTAACGAGTGTCAGCTGTCGGCTCGTTATCTCTGATTGGGAGCCATATTTAAACTGTCATTGTTCACCTTGGGGTTGTGGGTTTTTGTTCCTTGTCAGTCATTGTAACGGAGGACTTCACGTTTCGTCATTGTTTGTTGTTTTCGTGTTTCGGCTTTAATTTAATAAAGTCATGTTCACCTTCAACGCTGCGCATTGGTCCTCCTCATTAGACGATCGTGACAGAAAAACCCACCAAGATGGGACCAAGCAGCGTGTCCAGGAGCCGTCGCCAGGGAGATCCCTCACAGATCTCCTTCGCCTCCTGGACTGGGTCAAGCCGAGTGAGGAGGAGAAGGGCTTGACACTATGGCAGAAGGGCGAGAGGCTGGCGAGCAATATGGAGACCTGGTCCACGGGTAGGGTAGGAGAGACGCCCCGAAAATTTTTAGGGGGGGGCTCACGACGTCGGACCAGCAGGAGGCCGCGATAGAGCGGCCCAGTGGGTTGCCGGAGAAGGCCGCTGGGTTACGGGGGCCACTGGTCGAAGAGGGGATGGAGGAAGTAGAGGCACGGCGAGAGGTACTGGCGTGTGTTGCCAGTCCGGTCCGGCCCGTTCCAGATCCCGGTGTAGGACCAGTGGTGTGTGTCCCCAGTACAGTCCGGCCCATCCAAGCTTCCCGCACCAAGCCAGTGGTGTGCGTCGTCAGCCCGGCTCTGCCCGTGCCTGCTCTCCGCATCAAGCCTGTGGTGCGTCTCGTCAGCCCGGCTCTGCCCGTTCCTGCTCTCCGCACCAGGTCTGTGGTGCACGTCGCCAGCCCAGTCCGGCCCATTCCTGCTACTCGCAACAAGCCAAGGGTGCGAGTCGTCAGCCGGATTCAGCCCATTCCTGCTACTCGCACCAAGCCAAGGCAAGGGTGCGAGTCGTCAGCCGGATTCAGCCCATTCCTGCTACTCGCACCAAGCCAAGGGTGCGAGTCGTCAGCCGGATTCAGCCCATTCCTGCTACTCGCACCAAGCCAGGGATGCGAGTCTTCAGCCTGGTGAGGCCTGTTCCGGCTCCACGCACCATGCAAAGGGTGCGTATCGTCTGCCAGGTCCGGTCCATTCCTGCCTCACGCGCCAAGCCAGGGGTGCGCGTCGGCAGTCCTGATCCAGCTAACTGGGTCAGATCGGACTGGGGGCACTACGGGGGGATTGTAATAGGGTGGTGGTCAAGCCCGGAGCCGGAGCCGCCTCCGAGGAACAATACCCACCCAGCCCTTCCCTATTTGGGGTGTAGGCGCGGTCGGAGTCCGCGCCTTTAGGGGGGGGTACTGTCACGCTCTGGCTCCGGGACTGTGTATTGTGAGCCAGGGTGTGTTCATTTGGTTGTGTTGTATTTGGTTGTGTTTCATTGTTTGGTCCAGTGACTCCCAATCAGTGGTAACGAGTGTCAGCTGTCGGCTCGTTATCTCTGATTGGGAGCCATATTTAAACTGTCATTGTTCACCTTGGGGTTGTGGGTTTTTGTTCCTTGTCAGTCATTGTAACGGAGGACTTCACGTTTCGTCATTGTTTGTTGTTTTCGTGTTTCGGCTTTAATTTAATAAAGTCATGTTCACCTTCAACGCTGCGCATTGGTCCTCCTCATTAGACGATCGTGACACAAGTAATTTTTTTCATTTCACTTCACCAATTTGGACTATTTTGTGTATGTGCATTACATGAAATGCAAATAAAAATCCATTTAAATTACAGGTTGTAATGCAACAAAATAGGAAAAACGCCAAGGGGGATGAATACTTCTGCAAGGCACTGTATGTAGTATTGCTGTAATGATACTGTATTGACATGTTATTAGATACCCTATTTCCTTATAACTAGTGTTCCAACCTATATTCCTCCTAACAAAGAGACAACCTGATGACAGATATCTATGGAGCCAACCTGTATAACCGCTACCTGGAGGAGAGGGGCCGTACCAGGCAGACTGCTGCCCAAGTAGTGCAGGCCACGGTGGGGGGTACAGGGGGCGGGGGGTCCCCTAAAGCCCTTCTCCAGGACCAGGACATGGAGACAGCCTGGGAGAGCGAGCTGGCCTCCCCCTCCGCCACCTCCTGTAAGTCCCTGCTGGTGTGTACCGGTGTCTATAACCCCCACAGCGAGGTGCCAGCCGACGCCAGCTGCAGTATCACCGAGACTGTGTTCCATGGCCACCGGGACTTCCGCTTCGACCCGGCCCTGATGGAACCGGGACACATCGTACAGGATGTAAACAACGCCGTGGAACTCATCTGTCAACAGGAGAACTTTGTCTCCACTAGGCATTGACCTGAAGAAAAGCATTAGAGTTCTATAACTTTGTATCTGTAAGTCCAAAATTACCCTATTCCCTATGTAGTTCAAAAGATAGGGAATATGGTGCCATTTCATACGCTACCGATCAAAAGTTTGGGGTCACTTAGAAATGTCCTTGTTTTCGATAGAAAAGCAAAAAATGTTGTCCATTAAAATAACATCAAATTGATCAGAAATACAGTGTAGACATTGTTACTGTTGTAAATGGCTATTGTAGCTGGAAACGGCTGATTTTTAATGGAATATCTACATAGGCGTACAGAGGCCCATTATCAGCAACCATCAGTCCTGTGTTCCAATGGCACGTTGTGTTTGCTCATCCAAGTTTATCATTTTAAAAGGCTAATTGATCATTAGAAAACCCTTTTGCAATTATGTTAGCACAGCTGAAAACTGTTGTGCTGATTAAAGAATCAATAAAACTGGCCTTCTTGAGACTAGTTGAGTATCTGGAGCATCAGCAATTGTGGATTCGATTACAGGATCAAAATGGCCAGAAACAAATAACTTTCTTCTGAAACTCGTCAGTCTATTTTTTTTCTGAGAAATGAAGGCTATTCCATGCGAGAAATTGCCACCCACAATTGCTGATGCTTGCTGAAGAAAGTTCTTTGTTTCTGGCCATTTTGATCCTGTAATCGAACCCACAATTGCTGATGCTCCAGATACTCAACTAGTCTCAAGAAGGCCAGTTTTATTGATTCTTTAATCAGCACAACAGTTTTCAGCTGTGCTAACATAATTGCAAAAGGGTTTTCTAATGATCAATTAGCCTTTTAAAATGATAAACTTGGATGAGCAAACACAACGTGCCATTGGAGCACATGACTGATGGTTGCTGATAATGGGCCTCTGTACGCCTATGTAGATATTCCATTAAAAATCAGCCGTTTCCAGCTACAATAGCCATTTACAACAGTAACAATGTCTACACTGTATTTCCGATCAATTTGATGTTATTTTAATGGACAAAAAAAACAAGGACATTTCTAAGTGACCCCAAACTTTTGAACGGTAGTGTACAGTGAGGGAAAAAAGTATTTGATCCCCTGCTGATTTTGTACGTTTGCCCACTGACAAAGAAATGATCAGTCTATAATTTGAATGGTAGGTTTATTTGAACAGTGAGAGAGAATAACAACAACAAAATCCAGAAAAACGCATGTCAAAAATGTTATAAATTGATTTGCATTTTAATGAGGGAAATAAGTATTTGACCCCTCTGCAAAACATGACTTAGTACTTGGTGGCAAAACCCTTGTTGGCAATCACAGAGGTCAGACGTTTCTTGTAGTTGGCCACCAGGTTTGCACACATCTCAGGAGGGATTTTGTTCCACTCCTCTTTGCAGATCTTCTCCAAGTCATTAAGGTTTCGAGGCTGACGTTTGGCAACTCGAACCTTCAGCTCCCTCCACAGATTTTCTATGGGATTAAGGTCTGGAGACTGGCTAGGCCACTCCAGGACCTTAATGTGCTCCTTCTTGAGCCACTCCTTTGTTGCCTTGGCCATGTGTTTTGGGTCATTGTCATGCTGGAATACCCATCCACGACCTATTTTTAATGCCCTGGCTGAGGGAAGGAGGTTCTCACCCAAGATTTGATGGTACATGGCCCCGTCCATCGTCCCTTTGATGCGGTGAAGTTGTCCTGTCCCCTTAGCAGAAAAACACCCCCAAAGCATAATGGTTCCACCTCCATGTTTGACGGTGGGGATGGTGTTTTTGGGGTCATAGGCAGCATTCCTCCTCCTCCAAACACGGCGAGTTGAGTTGATCCCAAAGAGCTCGATTTTGGTCTCATCTGACCACAACACTTTCACCCAGTTCTCCTCTGAATCATTCAGATGTTCATTGGCAAACTTCAGATGGGCCTGTATATGTGCTTTCTTGAGCAGGGGGACCTTGCGGGCGCTGCAGGATTTCAGTCCTTCACGGCGTAGTGTGTTACCAATTGTTTTCTTGGTTGACTATGGTCCCAGCCGCCTTGAGATCATTGACGTGTAGTTCTGGGCTGATTCCTCACCGTTCTCATGATCATTGCAACTCCACGAGGTGAGATCTTGCATGGAGCCCCAGGCCGAGGGAGATTGACAGTTATTTTGTGTTTCTTCCATTTGCGAATAATCACACCAACTGTTGTCACCTTCTCACCAAGCTGCTTGGCGATGGTATTGTAGCCCATTCCAGCCTTGTGTAGGTCTACAATCTTGTCCCTGACATCCTTGGAGAGCTCTTTGGTCTTGGCCATGGTGGAGAGTTTGGAATCTGATTGATTGATTGCTTCTGTAGACAGGTGTCTTTTATACAGGTAACAAACTGAGATTAGGAGCACTCCCTTTAAGAGTGTGCTCCTAATCTCAGCTCGTTACCTGTATAAAAGACACCTGGGAGCCAGAAATCTTTCTGATTGAGAGGGGGTAAAATACTTATTTCCCTCATTAAAATGCAAATCAATGTATAACATTTTTGACATGCGTTTTTCTGGATTTTGTTGTTGTTATTCTGTCTCTCACTGTTTAAATAAACCTACCATTAAAATTATAGACTGATGATTTCTTTGTCAGTGGGCAAAAGTACAAAATCAGCAGGGGATCAAATACTTTTTTCCCTCACTGTATATGTATATCAGATCCCAGTGAGGATGGTTTCAGGGTTAAAGACTGAGAAAGTAGAGACTGTATTAACAGTAGAGTCTGACTGTAGAAAGATACGTCCCAACGATGGTTTGTGTAAATTTCAGAGGATTCTGAACTGAAGCACTGACCAGAAAGTAAAGACATATGAATTATATGATGTTCATCCTGTTAGATAAGATGTTTTATGACTCTGTGGTGTGAATGTTCACCACAAAACTGTTGAAGAACTGTTAACTCATCCATCACAATGTTGATCAGGTTACTTTTCAAAACAATGGAAAATTAGGTAGACTTTGCATTCAGGGCAGGTAGATACCAGATATCTGATAGCATGATCTTCTAACAACTTTTTGTACTTTGACTTTTTGTACTTTAGATGAGTTTGATTATTCTAATTGTAAATAACTGCATTGACTGTACTTAAAACAAAAGCAACAATCCACTATTAGAGAGTAGTAATGCTGTGAGTCTTTTTCCTGTATATCTGAATGGGAGCGACCGATCATGAACAGTACAGTATGGCTGCCTGTAGTAGCCGGTATATCATGAGCAGATAGTCCCTGGTCAGATAATGGTTTCATATGCACTATCCATGTCAGGTCAGATAATGGTTTCATATGCACTATCCATGTCAGGTCAGATAATGGTTTCATATGCACTATCCATGTCAGGTCAGATAATGGTTTCATATGGACTATCCATGTCAGGTCAGATAATGGTTTCATATGGACTATCCATGTCAGGTCAGATAATGGTTATGGTTTCATATGCACTATCCATGTCAGGTCAGATAATGGTTTCATATGGACTATCCATGTCAGGTCAGATAATGGTTTCATATGGACTATCCATGTCAGGTCAGATAATGGTTTCATATGGACTATCCATGTCAGGTCAGATAATGGTTTCATATGGACTATCCATGTCAGGTCAGATAATGGTTTCATATGGACTATCCATGTCAGGTCAGATAATGGTTTCATATGGACTATCCATGTCAGGTCAGATAATGGTTTCATATGGACTATCCATGTCAGGTCAGATAATGGTTTCATATGGACTATCCATGTCAGGTCAGATAATGGTTTCATATGGACTATCCATGTCAGGTCAGATAATGGTTTCATATGCACTATCCATGTCAGGTCAGATAATGGTTTCATATGGACTATCCATGTCAGGTCAGATAATGGTTTCATATGGACTATCCATGTCAGGTCAGATAATGGTTTCATATGGACTATCCATGTCAGGTCAGATAATGGTTTCATATGGACTATCCATGTCAGGTCAGATAATGGTTTCATATGCACTATCCATGTCAGGTCAGATAATGGTTTCATATGGACTATCCATGTCAGGTCAGATAATGGTTTCATATGGACTATCCATGTCAGGTCAGATAATGGTTTCATATGCACTATCCATGTCAGGTCAGATAATGGTTTCATATGCACTATCCATGTCAGGTCAGATAATGGTTTCATATGCACTATCCATGTCAGGTCAGATAATGGTTTCATATGGACTATCCATGTCAGGTCAGATAATGGTTTCATATGGACTATCCATGTCAGGTCAGATAATGGTTTCATATGGACTATCCATGTCAGGTCAGATAATGGTTTCATATGCACTATCCATGTCAGGTCAGATAATGGTTTCATATGGACTATCCATGTCAGGTCAGATAATGGTTTCATATGGACTATCCATGTCAGGTCAGATAATGGTTTCATATGGACTATCCATGTCAGAGGTCAGATAATGGTTTCATATGGACTATCCATGTCAGGTCAGATAATGGTTTCATATGCACTATCCATGTCAGGTCAGATAATGGTTTCATATGGACTATCCATGTCAGGTCAGATAATGGTTTCATATGCACTATCCATGTCAGGTCAGATAATGGTTTCATATGGACTATCCATGTCAGGTCAGATAATGGTTTCATATGGACTATCCATGTCAGGTCAGATAATGGTTTCATATGGACTATCCATGTCAGGTCAGATAATGGTTTCATATGGACTATCCATGTCAGGTCAGATAATGGTTTCATATGGACTATCCATGTCAGGTCAGATAATGGTTTCATATGGACTATCCATGTCAGGTCAGATAATGGTTTCATATGGACTATCCATGTCAGGTCAGATAATGGTTTCATATGGACTATCCATGTCAGGTCAGATAATGGTTTCATATGGACTATCCATGTCAGGTCAGATAATGGTTTCATATGGACTAGACTATCCATGTCAGGTCAGATAATGGTTTCATATGGACTATCCATGTCAGGTCAGATAATGGTTTCATATGCACTATCCATGTCAGGTCAGATAATGGTTTCATATGGACTATCCATGTCAGGTCAGATAATGGTTTCATATGGACTATCCATGTCAGGTCAGATAATGGTTTCATATGGACTATCCATGTCAGGTCAGATAATGGTTTCATATGCACTATCCATGTCAGGTCAGATAATGGTTTCATATGGACTATCCATGTCAGGTCAGATAATGGTTTCATATGGACTATCCATGTCAGGTCAGATAATGGTTTCATATGGACTATCCATGTCAGGTCAGATAATGGTTTCATATGCACTATCCATGTCAGGTCAGATAATGGTTTCATATGGACTATCCATGTCAGGTCAGATAATGGTTTCATATGGACTATCCATGTCAGGTCAGATAATGGAATGGTTTCATATGCACTATCCATGTCAGGTCAGATAATGGTTTCATATGCACTATCCATGTCAGGTCAGATAATGGTTTCATATGGACTATCCATGTCAGGTCAGATAATGGTTTCATATGGACTATCCATGTCAGGTCAGATAATGGTTTCATATGCACTATCCATGTCAGGTCAGATAATGGTTTCATATGGACTATCCATGTCAGGTCAGATAATGGTTTCATATGGACTATCCATGTCAGGTCAGATAATGGTTTCATATGCACTATCCATGTCAGGTCAGATAATGGTTTCATATGCACTATCCATGTCAGGTCAGATAATGGTTTCATATGGACTATCCATGTCAGGTCAGATAATGGTTTCATATGGACTATCCATGTCAGGTCAGATAATGGTTTCATATGCACTATCCATGTCAGGTCAGATAATGGTTTCATATGGACTATCCATGTCAGGTCAGATAATGGTTTCATATGGACTATCCATGTCAGGTCAGGTCAGATAATGGTTTCATATGCACTATCCATGTCAGGTCAGATAATGGTTTCATATGGACTATCCATGTCAGGTCAGATAATGGTTTCATATGGACTATCCATGTCAGGTCAGATAATGGTTTCATATGCACTATCCATGTCAGGTCAGATAATGGTTTCATATGGACTATCCATGTCAGGTCAGATAATGGTTTCATATGCACTATCCATGTCAGGTCAGATAATGGTTTCATATGGACTATCCATGTCAGGTCAGATAATGGTTTCATATGCACTATCCATGTCAGGTCAGATAATGGTTTCATATGGACTATCCATGTCAGGTCAGATAATGGTTTCATATGGACTATCCATGTCAGGTCAGATAATGGTTTCATATGGACTATCCATGTCAGGTCAGATAATGGTTTCATATGGACTATCCATGTCAGGTCAGATAATGGTTTCATATGGACTATCCATGTCAGGTCAGATAATGGTTTCATATGGACTATTATCCATGTCAGGTCAGATAATGGTTTCATATGGACTATCCATGTCAGGTCAGATAATGGTTTCATATGGACTATCCATGTCAGGTCAGATAATGGTTTCATATGGACTATCCATGTCAGGTCAGATAATGGTTTCATATGGACTATCCATGTCAGGTCAGATAATGGTTTCATATGGACTATCCATGTCAGGTCAGATAATGGTTTCATATGGACTATCCATGTCAGGTCAGATAATGGTTTCATATGGACTATCCATGTCAGGTCAGATAATGGTTTCATATGCACTATCCATGTCAGGTCAGATAATGGTTTCATATGGACTATCCATGTCAGGTCAGATAATGGTTTCATATGGACTATCCATGTCAGGTCAGATAATGGTTTCATATGCACTATCCATGTCAGGTCATGCCATCAGAAACTAAAGCATAGTGTTCTAGAACTATCCTGTCCTGTACGTGCAGTGATATATCCAATCAGTGATACCATCCAATCAGTGATACCATCCAATCAGTGATACCATCCAATCATTGTGGTATGGTTTTGTTTTATAGTGCCTTAACTTGTAAATAAGCTGAAATATATTTTATACTTAAACTAAGTACATATGTTTGCATCTCATAGGATCTGCAATGTATGCATGTATATTACTTTATTTCATTGTATGAATTGTCAATATGTAATAATCTTTTCCATGTATAAAACGTTAAGTTAACAAATGTAAGAAATGTCAAGGTATTTATATGGATTACAGATATTGTAACTTAATTGAAGACAGATACTGTGATAATGGCACATCAGCCACGTTTATACCTGGTTCTAATTTCCGTCCTTTGTCCTGATCTTGTCCACATTCTTATTGTGTCCACATTTTGAGACAGGTGTAGACGATTAAAAAAACGCATTGTGAACTGATTTTGGTCAGATCTTATAAGTGTAAACAGGCAAGATCCGGACGAAGGACGTGTTAGCAGCAGGTATAAACAGGGCCAGAGGTGACGTCACTGTAGGCTATGATATCTATCTTATTAACAAGTTAAGATTTACAATATTTATCTAATTTGCTGTTGTTAATAAAAGACAAATAACCTGAACTGGTTTCCCCTCACGAGTCCACCATTAGTACTTCAACCCTCAAACCAAAGAAAATGACATTTAATTCAATATGAACAGATCATGTTCAGCATATCTCATAATACAAAGATCAAAAACAAACATTCACTGATGACATCACCCTCATATAAAGACGTGGAATAACTGAATAGTTACACGTTATGATTCAATGCTGTAGTTGCTCTCCTGTCATCATATCTCTCTCCACAACTTTATAACAGAGAAAAGCCCTCTGTTCATCTAGAACAGGGCTTCTCAAATACTATTTGAGAAGGTCCGGTCACGCAAATGTCCTAGGTGGCAAAGGTCCGGATTGAAATGGTCATTTATCGACTTAGCAAAACCCCTACCTCACAACAACCCATGCGACCAAAAACGGTTTAAAAAAAAAACAATTGTTGGCAGAGAGAAAAATTAGCAGTTTTAAAGTTAATTTCCTGCAATTCTACACATTATGCCATGTCTTATGTGTGTTCATATGATACCAGGAGTCAAATTCCGACTGAATTCCTGATTGTTTTTTTTGGGACCCGACAGTCTGTACTGTGGTCATGTGCATCAAAGAAGGACATAGCTAATAATAATAATAATTATTATTATTATTATTATTAAGGACATAGCTAAATTGCAGTTGGTCCAGAACAAAGCAGCATGTATGACACTTGGATGTAAACGGAGGGAAAGTGTCAGTAACATGCATGTCAGTCTCTCCTGGCTCAGAGTTGAGGAGAGCTTGACTGCATCACTATTGGTCTTTGTGTGGGGTATTGATGTGTTGAAGGTACCGAACCGTCTGTTCAAGCAGTTGGCACACAGTTCAGACACTCATCGGTACAACACAAGACCTGCAACCAGAGGTCTCTTCATAGTCCCCAAGTTTAGAACAGATGTTGGGAAAGTATTAAACAGAACCATGACTACATGGAGCTCTCTGCCACCCCAGGTAACTCCAGCTAGCAGTATTAAACAGAACCATGACTACATGGAGCTCTCTGCCACCCCAGGTAACTCCAGCTAGCAGTATTAAATAGAGCCATGACTACATGGAGCTCTCTGCCACCCCAGGTAACTCCAGCTAGCAGTATTAAATAGAGCCATGACTACATGGAGCTCTCTGCCACCCCAGGTAACTCAAGCTAGCAGTATTAAATAGAGCCATGACTACATGGAGCTCTCTGCCACCCCAGGTAACTCCAGCTAGCAGTATTAAATAGAGCCATGACTACATGGAGCTCTCTGCCACCCCAGGTAACTCCAGCTAGCAGTATTAAATAGAGCCATGACTACATGGAGCTCTCTGCCACCCCAGGTAACTCCAGCTAGCAGTATTAAATAGAGCCATGACTAACTACATGGAGCTCTCTGCCACCCCAGGTAACTCCAGCTAGCAGTATTAAATAGAGCCATGACTACACGGAGCTCTCTGCCACCCCAGGTAACTCCAGCTAGCAGTATTAAATAGAGCCATGACTACATGGAGCTCTCTGCCACCCCAGGTAACTCAAGCTAGCAGTATTAAATAGAGCCATGACTACATGGAGCTCTCTGCCACCCCAGGTAACTCCAGCTAGCAGTATTAAATAGAGCCATGACTACATGGAGCTCTCTGCCACCCCAGGTAACTCAAGCTAGCAGTATTAAATAGAGCCATGACTACATGGAGCTCTCTGCCACCCCAGGTAACTCCAGCTAGCAGTATTAAATAGAGCCATGACTACATGGAGCTCTCTGCCACCCCAGGTAACTCAAGCTAGCAGTATTAAATAGAGCCATGACTACATGGAGCTCTCTGCCACCCCAGGTAACTCCAGCTAGCAGTATTAAATAGAGCCATGACTACATAATAGTACATGGAGCTCTCTGCCACCCCAGGTAACTCAAGCTAGCAGTATTAAATAGAGCCATGACTACATGGAGCTCTCTGCCACCCCAGGTAACTCCAGCTAGCAGTATTAAATAGAGCCATGACTACATGGAGCTCTCTGCCACCCCAGGTAACTCAAGCTAGCAATAAAACCAGTTTAAAAAACAGATAAAATAACACCTTACTGCACAAAGGGGACTGAAGAGACACAGCCATTTGATATATCTTGTATTGTAATATACACTGTACTATCTAATAGACCTAGATAGTGTGTGTATGTACTGATATGTAAGCTATGTGTGATGTTTTAAATGTATGTATTTCAGTCCTCGACTAATAATGTTCTGTACGATGTATTATATAATGTTTCATCTGGACCCCAGGAAGAGTAACTGATGCAGCGACATAAATACCAACTAGACCCGGTTCTGTTTCCGGATCCGGTCCGATCTAGAATATCAGTCATCTCTTCACCATATCTTCCATCATGACCCTTCCACTACATCCATATACAGTATGTTCACGTCGACAGGCATACTAACAGTATCAAAATAACAATGTTTCAGATACCATTTCAAGCAAGTTATTAAATGTGGCATACGTTCCTGAAATTGATTTTGTATTATAAAACTGGATATATACTTTAACTTGCACATTTCAAAAAGGTATTTGACAGGTGTGATCGAAATCCATTGAACTCCTTCAGAATGTACAGTCCCATAAAAGGTACTATAGAGAAAGTTGATTCACAACCCTTGCGTTCCACCTACAAGCCTGACAGATATAAAACAACCTAACCTTCCCCCAGTACAACATATACAGTGCATTCGGAAAGTATTCAGACCCCTTGACTTTTTCCACATTTTGTTACGTTACAGCCTTATTCTAACATGGATTACATTGTTGTTTCCCCCTCATCAAATCTACACCCAACACCCCATAATGACAAAGCAAAAACAGGTTTTTAGAAAATGTTTCAAATGTATATATTTAAAAAAAATAGTAAATATTCAATTTACATAAGTATTCAGACCCTTTACTTAGTACTTTGTTGAAACACCTTTGGCAGCGATTACAGCCTCAAGTCTTCTTGGGTATGACGCTACAAGCTTGGCACACCTGTATTTGGGGAGTTTCTCCCATTCTTCTCTGCAGATCCTCTCAAGCTCTGCCAGGATGGATGGGGAGCGTCGCTGCACAGCTATTTTCAGGTCTGCTGCCACCACCATGCTTCACCGTAGGGATGGTGCCAGGTTTCCTTCAGACGTGACGCTTGGCATTCAGGCCAAAGAGTTCAATCTTGTTTTCATCAGATCAGAGAGTCTTGTTTCTCGTGTTCTGAGAGTCCTTTAGGTGCCGTCTGGCCGCTCTGCAGAGATGGTTGTCCTTCTGGAAGGTTCTCCCATCTCCACACAGGAACTCTGGAGGTCTGTCAGAGTGACCATCGGGTTCTTGGTCACCTCCCTGACCAAGGTCCTTCTCCCCCGATTGCTCAGTTTGGCCGGGCGGCCAGCTCTAGGAAGAGCCTTGGTGGTTCCAAACTTCTTCCATTTAAGAATGATGGAGGCCACTGTGTTCTTGGGGACCTTCAACGCTGCAGACATTTTTTGGTACCCTTCCCCAGATCTGTGCCTCGACAAAATCATGTCTCGGAGCTCTACGGACAATTCCTTTGACCTCATGGCTTGGTTTTTGCTCTGACATGCACTGTCAACTGTGGGACATTATATAGACAGGTGTGTGCCTTTCCAAATCATGTCCAATCAATTGCATTTACCATAGGTGGACTCCAATCAAGTTGTAGAAACATCTCAAGAATGATCAATGGAACAGGATGGGTTAGGGTTAGGGTTCATTTCGAGTGACATAGCAAAGGGTCTGAATATTTATGTAAATAAGGTATTTGCAAATATTTCTAAAAACCTGTTTTTGCTTTGTCATTCTGGGGTATTGTGTGTAGATTGAGGAACATTTTTTATTTCATCAATTTTAGAATAAGGCTGTAACGTAACAAAATGTGGAAAAAGTCAAGGGGTCTGAATACTTTCCCAATGCACTGTATGCTCCTGTAGTCTTCACAGGATGACACTGTGTTATTGCGTCAAGGTTCAACAAGCATTCAGAATCAAGATTACACTCGGATATGCAACACTAGGCACACCATGCACCTCTCCTTGACATACCGCACAACCTTAAACATGGCAGGACAATTTCTAACAATAATCACTGTGCAAAGATATCAAAGCCTATGGTACGTGTATGTACTCTGTCCTCCCCATAAAAACATCATCACTACGGTCATGACTTGGCTAAAAATGGTCACCTTGCTGAGCAGGTTTATACAGCTCCTACACTGTAATACTGTTTACAGAACAAGACCAAGGCCCTTCCACATACATAACAAGGCCCTTCCACATACAGAACAAGGCCCTTCCACATACAGAACAAGGCCCTTCCACATACAGAACAAGGCCCTTCCACATACAGAACAAGGCCCTTCCACATACAGAACAAGGCCCTTCCCCTTCCACAGCCTGAACAACAATATGGAGTCCTTCCTTCTAAAAGGCCCAGAGACGCTGTGTGATCGGAACCACTCTCTGTCTGCAGACCTTCTTAAACATTTTTCTTTTTTCCGCAGTGACATTTAAGTCTGGTTCAATAATCATCTGTGCCTGCCAGGCAGCCACACCGTATGAAGTGATAGATTTAACATCCCCCCCCCCCCCCCCCCCCCCCCAACATAAGACAGGTATTGCTACATCAAAAAGTATCTCAACTGGTCCCTGAAACAGAATAAAACAAATATAATGTTCTTCACAACACAACCTGTTGGTCACTATCCGCAGTCCCAGCTGGTGCAAAACCGTTGAATTATCAACATGTACAGTCCTCTCTCAACCTCCTATCAGCAGCCACAGCGCCAGCCCTCTCCGCCCATGTCTTTGCTGTTGAGTTTGAAGCTTTCCGTGACGTTCTCGTTGAACATGGGTCCCCCGTGGCGCAGGATGAGCTCGGCAGCCATCTTGTTAAAGGCCTCGTCCACATTGGAGGCGTCTTTAGCCGACGTCTCGATGGCCGTCAGGAACTCCAGCTGGTGGGCCATGGTCTGGGCATCTTCTAACGACACCTCACGCTGATCCACCAGGTCAGACTTATTCCCTGAGGAAAGAGGAGGACAGAGGAGAGGAAGAGAGGTGAGAAGAGGAGGGGAGGGGAGGGGAGAGGAGGAGAGAGGGGAGGAGAGGGGGGAGGAGGGGAGAGGGGAGGAGGAGTGAGGGGGGAAGAGGAGAGGTGGTGAGGGGAGATGAGAGGAGGAGAGAGGAGGGGAGGAGGAGAGGAGGACAGGTAGAGGGGAGGGGAGAGGGGAGGAGGGGAGAGGGGAGGAGGAGTGAGGGGGGAAGAGGAGAGGTGGTGAGGACACAATGGGGTAGGGTATTTTGTATTTTTTATATTTTATAAGGATTCCCATTAGCTGTTGCAGAGTCAGTCAGTCAGCCAGTCAGTCCATAGGGGCCAGTACGTCAGCACATAGGGGCCAGTACGTCAGCACATAGGGGCCAGTACGTCAGTCAGCCAGTCAGTCCATAGGGGCCAGTACGTCAATCAGTCAGTCAGTCCATAGGGGCCAGTACGTCAGCACATAGGGGCCAGTGCGTCAGTCAGCCAGTCAGCACATAGGGGCCAGTGCGTCAGTCAGCCAGTCAGTCCATAGGGGCCAGTACGTCAGCACATAGGGGCAAGTGCGTCAGTCAGCCAGTCAGCACATAGGGGCCAGTACGTCAGTCAGCCAGTCAGTCCATAGGGGCCGGTAGGTCAGTCAGCCAGTCAGTCAGTCCATAGGGGCCAGTACGTCAGTCAGCCAGTCAGTCCATAGGGGCCAGTCAGTCAGCCAGTCAGCACATAGGGGCCAGTACGTCAGTCAGCCAGTCAGTCCATAGGGGCCAGTAGGTCAGTCAGCCAGTCAGTCAGTCCATAGGGGCCAGTACGTCAGTCAGCCAGTCAGTCCATAGGGGCCAGTCAGTCAGCCAGTCAGCACATAGGGGCCAGTACGTCAGCACATAGGGGCCAGTACATCAGTCAGCCAGTCAGTCCATAGGGGCCAGTCAGTCAGTCCATAGGGGCCAGTACGTCAGTCAGCCAGTCAGCACATAGGGGCCAGTCAGTCCATAGGGGCCAGTACGTCAGTCAGCCAGTCAGCACATGGGGGCCAGTCAGTCAGCACATAGGGGCCAGTACGTCAGTCAGTCCATAGGGGCCAGTACGTCAGCACATAGGGGCCAGTACGTCAGTCAGCCAGTCAGTCCATAGGGGCCAGTACGTCAGCCAGTCAGTCAGTCCATAGGGGCCAGTCAGTCAGCCAGTCAGTCAGTCCATAGGGGCCAGTCAGTCAGCCAGTCAGTCAGTCCATAGGGGCCAGTCAGTCAGCTAGTCAGTCAGTCCATAGGGGCCAGTCAGTCAGTCCATAGGGGCCAGTCAGTCCATAGGGGCCAGTACATCAGTCAGCCAGTCAGTCCATAGGGGCCAGTACGTCAGTCAGCCAGTCAGTCCATAGGGGCCAGTACGTCAGCCAGTCAGTCAGTCCATAGGGGCCAGTCAGTCAGCCAGTCAGTCAGTCCATAGGGGCCAGTCAGTCAGTCCATAGGGGCCAGTACGTCAGTCAGTCAGTCAGTCCATAGGGGCCAGTCAGTCAGCCAGTCAGTCAGTCCATAGGGGCCAGTCAGTCAGCCAGTCAGTCAGTCCATAGGGGCCAGTCAGTCAGCCAGTCAGTCAGTCCATAGGGGCCAGTACGTCAGTCAGTCAGTCAGTCCATAGGGGCCAGTCAGTCAGCCAGTCAGTCAGTCCATAGGGGCCAGTCAGTCAGCCAGTCAGTCAGTCCATAGGGGCCAGTCAGTCCATAGGGGCCAGTCAGTAACATTTCAACTACCTATATACTAACCCTAACCCTAGCTCTAACCCTAAACTTAACCCTTACCCTAACCCTTATTCTAAACATAACCAACCGATGAGCAGGTTGTGACCCTAGTAACTAACTAATAACTAACCGATGAGCAGGTTGTGACCCTAGTAACTAACTAATAACTAACCGATGAGCAGGTTGTGACCCTAGTAACTAACTAATAACCAACCGATGAGCAGGTTGTGACCCTAGTAACTAACTAATAACTAACCGATGAGCAGGTTGTGACCCTAGTAACTAACTAATAACTAACCGATGAGCAGGTTGTGACCCTAGTAACTAACTAATAACTAACCGATGAGCAGGTTGTGACCCTAGTAACTAACTAATAACTAACCGATGAGCAGGTTGTGACCCTAGTAACTAACTAATAACTAACCGATGAGCAGGTTGTGACCCTAGTAACTAACTAATAACTAACCGATGAGCAGGTTGTGACCCTAGTAACTAACTAATATAACTAACCGATGAGCAGGTTGTGACCCTAGTAACTAACTAATAACTAACCGATGAGCAGGTTGTGACCCTAGTAACTAACTAATAACTAACCGATGAGCAGGTTGTGACCCTAGTAACTAACTAATAACTAACCGATGAGCAGGTTGTGACCCTAGTAACTAACTAATAACTAACCGATGAGCAGGTTGTGACCCTAGTAACTAACTAATAACTAACCGATGAGCAGGTTGTGACCCTAGTAACTAACTAATAACTAACCGATGAGCAGGTTGTGACCCTAGTAACTAACTAATAACTAACCGATGAGCAGGTTGTGACCCTAGTAACTAACTAATAACTAACCGATGAGCAGGTTGTGACCCTAGTAACTAACCGATGAGCAGGGGTACAATGTTTGACCCTCCGTATTTCTTAACGTCCTCCATCCACTTGGGCACGGCCATGAAGGTTCCTCTCTTAGTGATGTCATAGGCAATGACGGCTCCGTTGGTGCTGCGGTAATAACTCTGGGTGATCGTCCTGAAACGTTCCTGGCCCGCCGTGTCCCAGATCTGCAGCTGGACAACCACACACACACACACACACACAACACAGAGTTAACCCTAACCCAGGGTTATCTCACAGAGTTAACCCTAACCCAAACCCAGGGTTATCCCTAACCCAAACCCAGGGTTATCTCACAGAGTTAACCCTAACCCAAACCCAGGGTTATTTCACAGAGTTATCCCTAACCCAAACCCAGGGTTATCCCTAACCCAAACCCAGGGTTATCTCACAGAGTTAACCCTAACCCAAACCCAGGGTTATTTCACAGAGTTAACCCTAACCCAAACCCAGGGTTATTTCACAGAGTTATCCCTAACCCAAACCCAGGGTTATCCCTAACCCAAACCCAGGGTTATCTCACAGAGTTAACCCTAACCCAGGGTTATCTCACAGAGTTAACCCTAACCCAGGGTTATCTCACAGAGTTAACCCTAACCCAGGGTTATCTCACAGAGTTAACCCTAACCCAAACCCAGGGTTATTTCACAGTTATCCCTAACCCAAACCCAGGGTTATCCCTAACCCAAACCCAGGGTTATCTCACAGAGTTAACCCTAACCCAGGGTTATCTCACAGAGTTAACCCTAACCCAGGGTTATCTCACAGAGTTAACCCTAACCCAGGGTTATCTCACAGAGTTAACCCTAACCCAAACCCAGGGTTATCTCACAGAGTTAACCGTAACCCAAACCCAGGGTTATTTCACAGAGTTATCCCTAACCCAAACCCAGAGTTAACCCTAACCCAAACCCAGGGTTATTTCACAGAGTTATCCCTAACCCAAACCCAGAGTTAACCCTAACCCAAACCCAGGGTTATTTCACAGAGTTATCCCTAACCCAAATCCAGAGTTAACCCTAACCCAAACCCAGGGTTATTTCACAGAGTTATCCCTAACCCAAACCCAGAGTTAACCCTAACCCAAACCCAGGGTTATTTCACAGAGTTATCCCTAACCCAAATCCAGAGTTAACCCTAACCCAAACCCAGGGTTATTTCACAGAGTTATCCCACAGTTATCTGACAGTTACCTGTTGTGACATGTTGTGATGTCATTAAAGACGGTGGAACAACATAACTGTATCTCTGGGGGGGTACACTTTCCAGTTATTCTTTTTATTCTTTTTTACCTTTATTTAACTAGGCAAGTCAGTTTAGAACAAATTATTATTTACAATGACGGCCTACACCGGCCAAACCCGGACGACGCTGGGCCAATTGTGCGCCGCCCTATGGGTCTCCCAATCACGGCCGGTTGTGATACAGCCTGGAATCGAACCAGGGGTCTGTAGTGACGCCTCAAGCACTGAGATGCAGTGCCTTAGACCGCTGCGCAACTCGGGAGCCCATCTAATTGTTGTATAAAACGAATGATTAAGTATAACAATAATTTTGTGAAACAACAATGTGATGTTAGCATTCTAGATGAGATGATTGTTTTTCCATATTGATTTATTCTCAGTCAGTGGCCACGCCAAGATGAGCACAAACATGATGGAATGCCCCTTTTACCCAGAGGGCATAAAAAGCCTCGAAATTCACCTCAGACCAGCAGATATGAAGCGTGAGCTAAACGTTACAAAATGGTTGAATTTCTACAAGACCAGAAAGACCAGAAAAACATGAGACGTTAGTCCACACGTTTGAAATGGAGAAACTCTGAAACTCTCAACCTCTACACGAGGTGAAGAAGGAGACAATGCACTAGACCTTATCATCTCAGTCTGCAGCTGGCATGTATAGGCGTCTAGAGAACTTTCACTAAAGACAGGAGTTGGGAAGGACAAACCCTCTCAGACAACCGCTGGTACATCTGAGGTATCCATTCTAACCACAACTATGACCAGAAACTCTACCAAGGACATTGGGATCTCTGGTGGGCAAACCAGAGTCCTACATCATCAACCCAACTACAGAGGACAGCAACACGTAAATACATGTTGCATTTCTAATCCGAATGAGCGTTATTAGGGTGCATAAGTATTATGATTACTGTAGCGTATTTTCCAAAGTAACCACGATAGTTTGAATCTCTGTCTCTCCCTTCCATTCTGACCCCTCCACTACCCAAGCATTCATGCTATTGTTAGCCCAGTCCACTGGGGACCTGTTGTCATTGTATTATGTTAGTAATCAATAACCTGTGTGTGTTTGTATTGTGTTATTATTTAGTTTGTTTATTTAATATTAAGATCAGCTTAATATTGCAGATAGATTGTAACTTCCATCAATGTAATTGTCTGCATCACTTCCAATCCCCCATGTATGTTTGTTTGTTTGTGTTATATATATATATATATATATATATATATATATATATATATATACATATACATACATACATACATACATACACACACACACACACACATCATAAAAAAAAAAAAAAAAATCCCCTATTACTTTCCAACCCCACCACCCCTTCCCTAATTGGAGTAAACTAGTGAACAACAACGCCTAGGCCTCTACTTCCAGCTTATACTTACTATATACATTTTATGGACACAGTCAATTTTACAATAATTATAATTTTGTTTGTTTTTTTCTCCTGAACTACTTCTACTCTCAACCTCTCCGATAATTTTCATGATGTCCATCCGGTTTGCTTCTATATGCCATATCTTTCTAACTGTGCTCCTTCATAAAAGCTAGTTAGTTAGTAAATAAATAAATAAACCAATTTGTGTATTGCTGATTCATCAATAAGGTTAGGGTTCTTATGGTTCAAGGATTATGCGACGTTCAGAATGAGACTGATAAGAGGGAATTATTTAATAAGTGACTTATCGATATATATAACATATGTCTTCTAAGAGTTTAATTCAGGAGATGGTAACTCGTTAAACAACTTATTCCGTGGTGTCCTAAAATCATAATGAGTTAATTGTTACATGATTAATTTAACAGAGTGACAATTAAACAAAGTTGGGTGATTGGATAAATAACCGTCATACATTAAAGGAAGTTGGGTGATTGGATAAATAACCGTCATACATTAAAGGAAGTTGGGTGATTGGATAAATAACCGTCATACATTAAAGGAAGTTGGGTGATTGGATAAATAACCGTCATACATTAAAGGAAGTTGGGTGATTGGATAAATAACCGTCATACATTAAAGGAAGTTGGGTGATTGGATAAATAACCGTCATACATTAAAGGAAGTTGGGTGATTGGATAAATAACCGCCAGACATTAAAGGAAGTTGGGTGATTGGATAAATAACCGTCATACATTAAAGGAAGTTGGGTGATTGGATAAATAACCGCCAGACATTAAAGTCACGTCACGACACATTGTTAAACATCATAGGACTGATAACCTCCCATATGTTCACCTGTGTTCAGGACATTACATCAAAGTTGGATCAGCCTGTAGTGTGGTTTTCCACTTTAATTTTGAGGGTGACTCCAAATCCAGACCTCCATGGGTTGATAAATTTGATTTCCATTGATAATTTTTGTGTGATTTTGTTGTCAGCACATTCAACTATGTAAAGAAAAAAGTATTTAATAAGATTATTTCATTCATTCAGATCTAGGATGTGTTATTTTAGTGTTTCCTTAATTTTTTTGAGCAGTATATATATATATATATATATATATATATATATATATATCCTACTATATGACATGTTTGTCCTGATTTTCATTCAATACAGTGATATTATCAGACAAGGGAGAGGTTTGCTCGCTCTCTGCCTTGTGGTAGGTAGACTACTAGGCATGGTAAATGTTGTTAGATTGACAAGGTGGAATATCACGTCGACTGACACACTGAAAGATTGACATGTTACAGCAGCCTTACGTTTATGCTGTGCTTGTTTACATACATGACAGGAGCAGAGAACAACAACAACCCTGTCATGACATTTCCAATATCCTCCAGTACTGTTACACTAGCCTATTGCCTGTAGCTGTGTGTGGGTAAAATCACTGGGGAAGCCAAGCCAGGAGGGAACAAATACATACAGTGGGGAAAAAATGTATTTAGTCAGCCACCAATCGTGTACCTATGATGAAAATTACAGGCCTCTCTCATCTTTTTAGTGGGAGAACTTGGACGGAGAGTTAGGTTAATGCAAGTCTCAAAGAAACCAGGAGCTGCCTCCACTATTCCAGCTCCATTTCAACATCATCAAATCACCTCTGCTTAGTCTAATACAGGGACAACCAAAAGATACCTAAAACAATTTAGTCCAATCAAAGTAAGCTAAATATGATGTGGCTGTCCATGTTTCTGATTTCTGTGTGTGAGTGTGCGTCTGTGTGCTTGCAAGTAGAAAGAAACATGTTGACTCACCCTACTGGTAGAGAAACGCCATCATGTTCTTCTTTGTCTGAAAGCAATGGCTAGCTAGTTTGCTAACTATTCTAGCTAACTAACTGGCTGAATAAGTTGACGACGGACTCGCTCAAGCTGTTGGGACTAACCCACAACGTTCGACACGGACACGAACGATCTGCTTGCGCGTTGATACACTGGTGGTTTGTTGTGGCAGAGTATTGGCGTTAAACCGCGTTGTTGGAGCCCGGCATGCTAGCTGGCTGTGGCGTCTTATGACTAGGTGCCCGGACGATTTTCACGGAATAATACTGCACCTAGTTAGCTAGCTGAATAAACTGAGTTAGTCTATTCCTAGAAACATTGAACCGCTGTAGTTTACAACAATTATAGCTTCTGAGGTGGAAGTTGGGAGAGTTATATTTGGGAGTTAAAGCTAGCCAACGTTAAAAACAACAAACCACTTTTGGTGGTTTGTTGTGACCAAGTGTTGGTGCTAAACTGTGTTTTTTTTTTTTTTGGATGCTAGCATGCTAGTTAGCTATGGTGTCATAGTTAGCTAGCTGAATAAAGTGGGTTGAGTCTATTCCTTTAAACATTGAACCGCTGTGGTTCACAACAATTCTGATTTCCAAGGTGGAAGTTGGTAGAGCTTTTGCTCGGGTGGTTCAGTGAAACAATTATAGTTTCTGAGGTAGAAGTTTCTCTCCCAGATGTTTAGTTCATTTCATTCCGATCTCCTCTGCATTATTGTTGCCATTTGCTACAGCCTGTCAACTATGCCTCTGCCTATCCCTGTTCTCTCCTCTCTGCACAGGCTACACAAACGCCCCACACCGCGTGGCTGCTGCCTCTCTAACCTGGTGGTCCCTGCACGCACCCCACACCTGGAGTTCCAGGTTTCAGGCAGCCTCTGGAACTGCCGTTCTGCTGCCAACAAAGCTGACTTCATCCCAGCCTATGCCAACCTCCAGTCCCTCGACTTCCTGGCGCTGACGGAAACATGGATCACCACACCACCGAAAACACTGCTACTCCTACTGCTCTCTCCTCGTCTGACCATGTGTTCTCGCATACCCCGAGAGCATCTGGTCAGAGGGGTGGTGGTACAGGAATCCTCATCCCTCCCAAGTGGACATTCTCAATTTTTCCCCTAACCCATCTGTCTATCTCCTCATTTGAATTCCATGCTGTCACAGTCACTAGCCCATTTAAGCTTAATATCCTTGTCATCTATCGCCCTCCAGGTTCCCTTGGAGAGTTCATCAATGAGCTTGACGCCTTGATAAGTTCCTTTCCTGAAGATGGCTCACCCCTCACAGTTTTGGGGGATTTCAACCTCCCTATGTCCACATTTGACTCATTTCTCTCTGCCTCCTTCTTTCCACTCCTCTCCTCTTTTGACCTCACCCTCTCACCGTCCCCCCCTACTCACAAGGCAGGCAATACGCTTGACCTCATCTTCACTAGATGCTGCTCCTCTACTATACTAATCTCACTGCAACTCCCCTCCATGTCTCCGACCACTACTTTGTTTCCTTTTCTCTCTCGCTCTCCTCCCACACTACTCACTCTGCCCCTACACAGATGGTAATGCGCCGCCGCAACCTTCGCTCTCTCTCTCCCACTACTCTCTCCTCTTCCATCCTATCATCTCTTCCCTCTGCTCAATCCTTCTCCCTCCAATCTCCTGATTCTGCCTCCTCAACCCTCCTCTCCTCCCTTTCTGCATCCTTTGACTCTCTGTGTCCCCTATCCTCCCGGCCGGCTCGGTCCTCCCCTCCAGCTCCGTGGCTTGATGACTCACTTTCGAGCTCACAGAACAGAGCTCCGGGCAGCGGAGCGGAAATGGAAGAAAACTAAACTCCCTGCCGACCTGGCATCTTTTCACTCCCTCCTCTCTACATTTTCTTCATCTGTTTCTGCTGCTAAGGCCACCTTCTACCACTCTAAATTCCAAGCATCTGCCTCTAGGAAGCTCTTTGCCACATTTTCCTCCCTCCTGAATCCCCCCCCCCCCCCCCCTCCTCTCTCTCTGTGGATGACTTCGTCAACCACTTTGAAAAGAAGGTTGACGACATCCGATCCTCGTTTGTTAAGTCTAATGACACTGCTGGTCCTGCTCACACTGCCCTACCCTATGCTTTGACTTCTTTCTCCCCTCTCTCTCCAGATAAAATCCTGCGACTTGTGACTGCAGGCCGCCCAACAACCTGCCCGCTTGACCCCATCCCCTCCTCCCTTCTCCAGACCATCTCCGGTGACCTTCTCCCCTACCTCACCTCGCTGATCAACTCATCCTTGACCGCTGGCCATGTCCCTTCCGTCTTCAAGAGAGCGAGAGTTGCTCCCCTTCTCAAAAAACCAACACTCGACCCCACTGATGTCAACAACTACAGACCAGTATCCCTTCTTTCTTTTCTTTCCAAAACTATTGAGCGTGCCGTCTTTAGCCAACTCTCTTGCTATCTCTCTCAGAATGACCTTCTTGATCCAAACCAATCAGGTTTCAGGACTGGTCATTCAACTGAGACTGCTCTTCTCTGTGTCACGGAGACTCTCCGCACTGCTAAAGCTAACTCTCTCTCCTCTGCTCTTGTCCTTCTAGACCTGTCTGCTGCCTTTGATACTGTGAACCATCAGATCCTCCTCTCCACCCTCTCCGAGCTGGGCATCTCCGGCGCGGCTCACTCCTGGATTGCGTCCTACCTGACCGGTCGCTCCTACCAAGTGGCGTGGCGAGAAGCTGTCTCCGCACCACGTGCTCTCACCACTGGTGTCCCCCAAGGCTCAGTTCTAGGCCCTCTCCTTTTCTCCCTATACACCAAGTCACTTGGCTCTGTCATATCCTCACATGGTCTCTCCTATCATTGCTACGCTGACGATACACAACTAATCTTCTCCTTTCCCCCTTCTGATAACCAGGTGGCGAATCGCATCTCTGCATGTCTGGCAGACATATCAGTATGGATGACGGATCACCACCTCAAGCTGAACCCTGGCAAGACGGAGCTGCTCTTCCTCCCGGGGAAGGACTGCCCGTTCCATGATCTCGCCATCACGGTTGACAACTCCGCTGTGTCCTCCTCCCAGAGTGCGAAGAGCCTAGGCGTGACCCTGGACAACACCCTGTCGTTCTCCGCCAACATCAAGGCGGTGACCCGCTCCTGCAGGTTCATGCTCTACAACATTCGGAGAGTACGACCCTGCCTTACACAGGAAGCGGCACAGGTCCTAATCCAGGCACTTGTCATCTCCCGTCTGGACTACTGCAACTCGCTGTTGGCTGGCCTCCCTGCCTGTGCCATTAAACCCCTACAACTCATCCAGAATGCCGCAGCCCGTCTGGTGTTCAACCTTCCCAAGTTCTCTCACGTCACCCCCCTCCTCCGCACACTCCACTGGCTTCCAGTTGAAGCTCGCATCCGCTACAAGACCATGGTGCTTGCCTATGGAGCAGTGAGGGGAACGGCACCTCTGTACCTTCAGGCTCTGATCAGTCCCTACACCCAAACGAGGGCATTGCGCTCATCCACCTCTGGCCTGCTGGCTCCCCTTCCTCTGCGGAAGCATAGTTCCCGCTCAGCCCAGTCAAAACTGTTCGCTGCTCTGGCACCCCAATGGTGGAACAAGCTCCCTCACGACGCCAGGACAGCGGACTCACTCACCACCTTCCGGAGACATTTGAAACCCCACCTCTTTAAGGAATACCTGGGATAGGATAAAGGAATCCTTCTACTCCCCCCCCCCCCCCCCCCCCCCCCAATTGTAAAGTGGTTATCCCACTGGCTATAGGGTGAACGCACCAATTTGTGAGTCGCTCTGGCTAAGAGCGTCTGCTAAATGACTAAAATGTAATGTAAATGTAAATGTTGATGAAACGGTCTGTCACTCTGTCATACAGTACACGCTTTTATTTTTTTGTTGTCCTAGGCTACCTGGCTAAAATGCTTGCTCACTAGCCTAACTTCCTTTCATGGGCAACGTCAGCTAGTTAACATTATCCTTCTACATCTAGCTACATATTGAACTACCATCCTCTCAGGCCAGGGGCACAATGTATGAATTAATGGTTGGATCAGAATCGCCTTTATAATCACTGGCCAGGAAGGAGAATTAAGTAAAACCACCAGTCCAAATCCCTGTCTCCATCCATGGCTAATTTAGGAAAGGGCCAATTTTAGCTAGCTAGCTAGCCACCGGAGGACAACAGCACAACGAGATGCAACAATTCAAGTTGTTTCTGTCAATAACCTATGATCTCGATGCGATTTGATAGAAGTGACGGTAAATCCAAACTGTCTTCCCTTTGACCTTTTTTTTGGTGCACCAGGACCATTCACAGTTGAGCTCAACGCTGATTGGCTATTATTTTATAATTTTTTTATCAAGTGTAAGCCGTCATTGTAAATAAGAATTTGTTCTTAACTGACTTGCCTAGTTAAATAAAGGTAAAATAAAAATAAATAATAAATATGGTTCCTTTCAAAACGCCCACTTCTCCTTATATGGTTCCTTTCGACACGCCCTCTCCTTTCGACACGCCCTCTCCTTTCGAAACACCCACTTTTCCTGAGAGATGCACTGCACTGAGAGATGACATACACTACATGACCAAAAGTATGTGGACACCTGCTTGTAGAACATCTAATTCCAAAATCATGGGTATTAATATGGAGTTGGTCCCCCCCTTTTGCTGCTATAACAGCCTCCACTCTTCTGGGAAGGCTTTCCACTAGATGTTGGAACATTGCTGTGGGGACTTGCTTCCATTCAGCCACAAGACCATTAGTGAGGTCGGGCACTGATGTTGGACGATTAGGCCTGGCTCGCAGTCGGCGTTCCAATTCATCCCAAAGGTGTTCGATGGGGTTGAGGTCAGGGCTCTGTGCAGGCCAGTCAAGTTCTTCCACACCGATCATGACAAACCATTTCTGTATGGACCTCGCTTTGTGCATGTGGGCATTGTCATGCTGAAGCAGGAAAGGGCCTTCCCCAAACTGTTGCCACAAAGTTGGAAGCACAGAATTGTCTAGAATGTAATTGTATGCTGTAGCGTTAAGATTTATCTCCATTGGAACTAAGGGGCCTAACACGTTGAAAGTCACTGAGCTCTTCAGTAAGGCCACTCTACTGCCAATGTTTGTCTATGGAGATTGCATGGCTGTGTGCTCGATTTTATACACCGATCAGCAACGGGTGTGGCTGAAATAGCCAAATCAACTAATTTGAAGGGGTGTCCACGTACTGTTGTATATATAGTGAGTAGGTGGCAGTATAGAGCCCCTGAGGGATGACGTCGCAGTTGGACCCTATTGCAAATGCTCGCTGGCTTCCCTTAGATTCAATGCTACGGGCGGCAATATAATGTCACACAGCATCAGATAGATGGCCTACACACACACACACACACACACACACACACACACACACACACACACACACACACACAGAGAGACACAGGGGCACTGTTTCGCTCGCTCGGTTGCTTTCTCCGGTGAGATAGACTACATTCAGCCTCTTGCGAATTGAATGGAAATTATGGGGGGTCCATTTTTTGGGGAAGCCTGGCTTCCCTCGGCTCCATGAATACACGCCACTGTCTATTGTTGACTTTGGGAAACAGTCACCTAGGCTAGGCTATGCTATGGCAATTCACCAATTCACATCAGGCTACTTTATCTATAGTCTGCTAAATGGCATATTATTATTATTATTATTATTATTATTATTATTATCTATAGCTACTAACCTTCACTCTCTTCCCTTGAATATCCATTGTCTTCATGGTAAAGTCCACTCCGATGGTATTTCCTTGTCTTTCCATGAAATTGCCAGTCTTGAACCGTTGAACCACACAAGTTTTGCCAACACCTACATCTCCCACTAAAACTATTTTAAAAACAAAGTCATAGCTGTCATCCGTCTCCAGTAACGTTAATGACATTGTCGCTGCGACTGGTAGCTGTTTCTTTGATAACTGCAAAGTTACCGTCGACGTTGCATGAGTATTATCTGTTTAGAAAGCAAAACTGACGTGGAGAAAAGTCGGCGCCAACGCGGAAGGCAAAAGTACAGTTTTAGGTATCCTTCAACCGCGCCTGAATGTTTCAACATGGAACAGATCAGAGTCCAAACACCGTGAAGGACCGTCGCTAGAACTACAAACCCGGTCCTAATTACAGCTTTATTCGCTACGCATTCAAACAATTTACAATTGTAAAATACAATATATGCAAATGGCACAAGATTTGTGTCAAATAATACTATAATGCAATCTAGAATAATGCCAATCTAGATGTTTTAAAATAATTAAAAAGCATTTAAGCATTTAAAATATATTTGTAAGTCGCTCTGGATAAGAGCGTCTGCTAAATGACGTAAATGAAATAAATGAAATGAAATAAGTAATTGGACATGTTTGGAGTTTTATTCAACAATAATTCTAACTATGAAAACCCTAATCCAACACAATCATTATTGTGTCACGCATTTTGTGCTATTGGACATGTGATGTTGTTATGTTAACATTAGGCCTATAGATGACAATTTGATTTAGAGAACTTTTAAGTTATAACATTGTGAGACTTCTCCCACCTCTCTGACTGTGCCGTGACAGCTGGGTGTATTCATTCCGCCGATTTTGTTTCAAAACGTTTCTTAAACGTAAGCAAAGCAGAACGAAATGGGGAGGGATTTACCTGAATTTGTCCAATAGAAGCTCTCGTTTTTTGGGGGGGGGGGGGGGGGGGAGAGACAAACACTCCTGGGGTGTATTCATTAGTCAGATTCCGTTGCAAAATGTTTTGTCTGTTGCAAAACGTTTTGCAACAGAAACCGTTTATCGTTGACGTTTACTATCTAGGAACCAAAACGAAGCAAACAGGACCAAACAGGGAGGGACCTAGATGAATTTGTCCAATAGAAACTCTAGTTTTCGTTGCAAAACATTTTCCCTTTGGAGTAAATTACACAGAAAGCGGCACAGGTCCTAATCCAGGCACTTGTCATCTCCCGTCTGGACTACTGCAACTCGCTGTTGGCTGGGCTCCCTGCCTGTGCCATTAAACCCCTACAACTCATCCAGAATGCCGCAGCCCGTCTGGTGTTCAACCTTCCCAAGTTCTCTCACGTCACCCCCCTCCTCCGCACACTCCACTGGCTTCCAGTTGAAGCTCGCATCCGCTACAAGACCATGGTGCTTGCCTATGGAGCAGTGAGGGGAACGGCACCTCTGTACCTTCAGGCTCTGATCAGTCCCTACACCCAAACGAGGGCATTGCGTTCATCCACCTCTGGCCTGCTGGCTCCCCTTCCTCTACGAAAGCACAGTTCCCGCTCAGCCCAGTCAAAGCTGTTCGCTGCTCTGGCACCCCAATGGTGGAACAAGCTCCCTCACGACGCCAGGACAGCGGAGTCACTCACCACCTTCCGGAGACATCTGAAACCCCACCTCTTTAAGGAATACCTGGGATAGGATAAAGCAATCCTTCTACCCCCCCCCCCCCCTTATCCAGAGCCACTTACAGTTAGTGAGTGCATACATTTTCATACTGGCCTCCTGTGGGAATCGAACCCACAACCCTGGCGTTGCAAATGCCATGCTCTACCAACTGAGCTACATAGGACTGAGCTTCACTTACACCCTATCCGACTAACTAATGCCGCAGAGAAAGAGGTAGGTGAAGTCAAATTAGCTTGGTTCATTGGAAATGGTAGATTGTTAATATTGTGTGGTAGCCAGGCTCAGCAAGAGAAGATTCTGGAAATGGAAAAGCTTAATGGGAAGAAGATTAAAAGCCATGTCCCTGGTGGTTATGCTAGATTGAGGGGAGTCATCAATGGGGTCCCAATGTCTATGTCCACAGATGATATTAAAGAAAATGTGAAGGGAGGCAGAGTGATTGAGGCCAAAAGGTTGATCAGTAGGATAGAGGGTCAAAGAAGTGAAAGCTTATAAGTGATGCTGAGGTTTGAGAATGTCTTGCCGAGAAAAGGACAGATAGGATTCCTTAGTTTCAATGTTAAAGAATTTGTCCCTCATTGCTTTATTTATAAACGCCAAAGAACAGGACATGTAGCTGTTCAATGTAAAGTTATCAATACATTTCATTGGTAAGGTTATCAATACATTTCATTGGTAAGGTTATCAATACATTTCATTGGTAAGGTTATCAACACGACTCGGGTTGTGGAAAGCAGAAATGCCAGGTTGAAGTTTATTGTGGAGACGGCAAAATAGGATTTTGAGGGTAACAGATGTTACTGTTGAAATGGTTGTTGACATGCTGAACAAACCTAAGGGTGAAGTGTTTCAGAATGATATAGAAAGGTTTATTGGGGGGAGGGGGTGTGGTTGACGTTAGTAGGGATTTATTTGGTTTGAATGTTATTTTCATGGTAGTACAGAATTGGGCAGATCATGATTGATCCAGCACAGTAGGTGGTGGCATGCACTTAAACGATCGTTTGCGGACCGCCATGATATCATAAAAGAAGAAGAAGAAGCCCAGTGGCCATATCCACAATTCATGTCCACTGTGTGATGTTGAGAGAAGATGGCGGACAACAGGAAGAAAGTGGAACATGTTACGAATAAAAATGTAGTGGGGGATTGCACAAGCCATCTGGAAGACCTGGTGGAGGAGAAGAGGGAGGATAAGGGGGAAAGGAGGAAAGTGGAAGATGTTTTGAGGGAATATGGAAGGAGGAACTTCTGGAAGAGCTAGAGGAGGAAAGTGAATATGAAGAGAGTGAATTAATGATGGTGGCAGGTACAGTGATGACCGCTGAGAAGGAGCTGAGTGTAGAGGGAAGCAGTGTGATGACCGCTGAGAAGGAGCTGAGTGTAGAGGGAAGCAGTGTGGTGGCAGGTACAGTGATGACCGCTGAGAAGGAGCTGAGTGTAGAGGGAAGCAGTGTGGTGGCAGGTACAGTGATGACCGCTGAGAAGGAGCTGAGTGTAGAGGGAAGCAGTGTGGTGGCAGGGACAGTGATGACCGCTGAGAAGGAGCTGAGTGTAGAGGGAAGCAGTGTGGTGACCGCTGAGAAGGAGCTGAGAGTAGAGGGAAGCAGTGTGGTGGCAGGTACAGTGATGACCGCTGAGAAGGAGCTGAGAGTAGAGGGAAGCAGTGTGGTGGCAGGTACAGTGATGACCGCTGAGAAGGAGCTGAGTGTAGAGGGAAGCAGTGTGATGACCGCTGAGAAGGAGCTGAGTGTAGAGGGAAGCAGTGTGATGACCGCTGAGAAGGAGCTGAGTGTAGAGGGAAGCAGTGTGGTGGCAGGGACAGTGATGACCGCTGAGAAGGAGCTGAGTGTAGAGGGAAGCAGTGTGGTGGCAGGGACAGTGATGACCGCTGAGAAGGAGCTGAGTGTAGAGGGAAGCAGTGTGGTGACCGCTGAGAAGGAGCTGAGAGTAGAGGGAAGCAGTGTGGTGGCAGGTACAGTGATGATCGCTGAGAAGGAGCTGAGTGTAGAGGGAAGCAGTGTGGTGGCAGGGACAGTGATGACCGCTGAGAAGGAGCTGAGTGTAGAGGGAAGCAGTGTGGTGGCAGGGACAGTGATGACCGCTGAGAAGGAGCTGAGTGTAGAGGGAAGCAGTGTGGTGACCGCTGAGAAGGAGCTTAGAGTAGAGGGAAGCAGTGTGGTGGCAGGTACAGTGATGACCGCTGAGAAGGAGCTGAGTGTAGAGGGAAGCAGTGTGATGACCGCTGAGAAGGAGCTGAGTGTAGAGGGAAGCAGTGTGATGACCGCTGAGAAGGAGCTGAGTGTAGAGGGAAGCAGTGTGGTGGCAGGTACAGTGATGACCGCTGAGAAGGAGCTGAGTGTAGAGGGAAGCAGTGTGGTGGCAGGTACAGTGATGACTGCTGAGAAGGAGCTGAGAGTAGAGGGAAGCAGTGTGGTGGCAGGTACAGTGATGACCGCTGAGAAGGAGCTGAGTGTAGAGGGAAGCAGTGTGATGACCGCTGAGAAGGAGCTGAGTGTAGAGGGAAGCAGTGTGATGACCGCTGAGAAGGAGCTGAGTGTAGAGGGAAGCAGTGTGGTGGCAGGTACAGTGATGACCGCTGAGAAGGAGCTGAGTGTAGAGGGAAGCAGTGTGGTGGCAGGTACAGTGATGACCGCTGAGAAGGAGCTGAGTGTAGAGGGAAGCAGTGTGGTGAGGAGGGATATATTCTCTAGTAGCTCAGAGATGAGTATATGGCTGTAGTACCTGCGGTGAGGACCGCTGAGTTCGGGCCTCGTCCTGAGGATGGAAAGGATGATTCTGGCGCAGTGGGAGTGAGATTTGTGGAGAGAATGGGTCATTGCATTTTGGCTGATCCATACAGTGAGGGAAAAAAGTATTTGATCCCCTGCTGATTTTGTACGTTTGCCCACTGACAAAGAAATGATCAGTCTATAATTTTTATGGTAGGTTTATTTCAACAGTGAGAGACAGAATAACAACAAAAGAATCCAGAAAAACGCATGTCAAAAATGTTATAAATTGATTTGCATTTTAATGAGGGAAATAAGTATTTGACCCCTCTGCAAAACATGACTTAGTACTTGGTGTCAAAACCCTTATTGGCAATCACAGAGGTCAGACGTTTCTTGTAGTTGGCCACCAGGTTTGCACACATCTCAGGAGGGATTTTGTCCCACTCCTCTTTGCAGATCTTCTCCAAGTCATTAAGGTTTCGAGGCTGATGTTTGGCAACTCGAACCTTCAGCTCCCTCCACAGATTTCCTATGGGATTAAGGTCTGGAGACTGGCTAGCCCACTCCAGGACCTTAATGTGCTTCTTCTTGAGCCACTCCTTTGTTGCCTTGGCCGTGTGTTTTGGGTCATTGTCATGCTGGAATACCCAACTACGACCCATTTTCAATGCCCTGGCTGAGGGAAGGAGGTTCTCACCCAAGATTTGATGGTACATGGCCCCGTCCATCGTCCCTTTGATGCGGTGAAGTTGTCCTGTCCCCTTAGCAGAAAAACACCCCCAAAGCATAATGTTTCCACCTCCATGTTTGACGGTGGGGATGGTGTTCTTGGGGTCATAGGCAGCATTCTTCCTCCTCCAAACACGGCGAGTTGAGTTGATGCCAAAGAGCTCCATTTTGGTCTCATCTGACCACAACACTTTCACCCAGTTCTCCTCTGAATCATTCAGATGTTCATTGGCAAACTTCAGACGGGCCTGTATATGTGCTTTCTTGAGCAGGGGGACCTTGCGGGCGCTGCAGGATTTCAGTCCTTCACGGCGTAGTGTGCTACCAATTGTTTTCTTAGTGACTATGGTCCCAGCTGCCTTGAGATCATTGACAAGATCCTCCCATGTAGTTCTGAGCTGATTCCTCACCGTTCTCATGATCATTGCAACTCCACGAGGTGAGATCTTGCATGGAGGGAGATTGACAGTTCTTTTGTGTTTCTTCCATTTGCAAATAATCGCACCAACTGTTGTCACCTTCTCACCAAGCTGCTTGGCGATGGTCTTGTAGCCCATTCCAGCCTTGTGTAGGTCTACAATCTTGTCCTTGACATCCTTGGAGAGCTCTTTGGTCTTGGCCATGGTGGAGAGTTTGGAATCTGATCGATTGATTGCTTCTGTGGACAGGTGTCTTTTATACAGGTAACAAACTGAGATTAGGAGCACTCCCTTTAAGAGTGTGCTCCTAATCTCAGCTCGTTACCTGTATAAAAGACACCTGAGAGCCAGAAATCTTCTGATTGAGAGGGGGTCAAATACTTATTTCCCTCATTAAAATGCAAATCAATTTATAACATTTTTGACATGCATTTTTCTGGATTTTTTTGTTGTTATTCTGTCTCTCACTGTTCAAATAAACCTACCATTAAAATTATTGATTGATCATTTCTTTGTCAGTGGGCAAACGTACAAAATCAGCAGGGGATCAAATACTTTTTCCCCTCACTGTATGTGGTGTCAGGTTGGGTTGAGAAGAGGTTGGGGATTGTTGAGTTGGTGAGAGTATTGTTGAGTTGGTGAGAGTATACCCTTACAAAAATGTACTACCATGGTACTGCTTCCGCACACGCTCTGTGCGGTATCAGAGAGAACAGTCTATGACAAGGGTGGCTGGAGTCTTTGACCATTTTTAGGGCTTTCCTCTGACACCGCCCGGTATAGAGGTCTTGGAAGGCAGGAAGCTTGGCCCCAGTGATGTACTGGGCCATACGCACTACCCTATGTAGTGCCTTGCAGTCGGAGGCCGAGCAGTTGCCATACCAGGCAGTGATGCAACCGGTCAGGATGCTCTCGATGGTGCAGCTGTAGAACCTTTTGAGGATCTGAGGACCCATGCCAAATCTTTTCAGTCTCCTGAGGGGGAACAGGCTTTGTCGTGCCCTCTTCACGACTGTCTTGGTTTGTTTGGACCATGATAGTTTGTTGGTGATGTGGACACCCAGGAACTTGAAGCTCTCATCCTGTTCCACTACAGCCTCGTCGATGAGAATGGGGGCGTGCTCGGTCCCCTTCTTTTTCCTGTAGTCCACAATCATCTCCTTTGTCTTGACTGGCCATGCAGTCATGGGTGAACAGGGAGTACAGGAGTGCAATAGAGATTGCATCATCTGTGGATCTGTTGGGGTGGTATGTAAATTGGAGTGGGTCTAGGGTTTCTGGGATAATGGTGTTAATGTGAGCCATGACCAGCCTTTCAAAGCACTTCAAGGCTACAGACGTGAGTGCTACGGGTCGGTAGTCATTTAGGCAGGTTACCTTAGTGTTCTTGGGCACAGGGACTATGGTGGTCTGCTTGAAACATGTTGGTATTACAGACTCAGTCAGGGACATGTTGAAAATGTCAGTGAAGACACTTGCCAATTGGTCAACGCATGCTCGGAGTACACGTCCTGGTAATCCGTCTGGCCCTGCGTCCTTGTGAATGTTGACCTGTTTAAAGGTTTTACTCACATCGGCTACGGAGAGTGTGATCACACAGTCATCCGGAACAGCTGATGCTCTCATGCATGCTTCAGTGTTGCTTGCCTCGAAGCGAGCATAGAAGTAACTTAGCATGTCTGGTAGGCTTGTGTCACTGGGCAGCTCGTGGCTGTGCTTCCCTTTGTAGTATGTAATAGTTTGCAAGCCCTGCCACATTACATTTACATTACATTTTAGTCATTTAGCAGACGCTCTTATCCAGAGCGACTTACAGTTAGTGAGTGCATACATATATATTTCTTTTTTTCTTCCCATACTGTTCCCACGCGGGAATCAAACCCACAACCCTGGCGTTGCAAACGCCATGTTCTACCAACATCCCTGCCTGCCATTCCCTCCCATACCCTGGACGACGCTGGGCCAATTGTGCGCCGCCCCATGGGTCTCCCAGTCACGGCCGGCTACGACAGAGCCTGGATGCGAACCAGGATCTCTAGTGGGACAGCTAGCACTGCGATGCAGTGCCTTAGACCACTGCGCCACTCGGGAGACAACCCACATCCGACGAGCGTCAGAGCCGGTGTAGTTAGATTCAATCTTAGTCCTGTATTGACTCTTTGCCTGTTTGATGGTTCGTCGGAGGGCATAGTGGGATTTCTTATAAGCGTCCGGGTTAGAGTCCCGCCCCTTGAAAGCGGCAGCTCTACCCTTTAGCTCAGTGCGGATGTTGCCTGTAATCCATGGCTTCTGGTTGGGGTATGTACGTATACCATGGTATTACCATGGTCGTTTTATCATTGTACTACCATGGTACATTTTTGTAAGAAAGAACTCAGAGTGGATTAGTGATGATTTATTGTGTTTCTTCAGTCCAGAGGGAACGAGTGCTCCAGATCACGCGATTAGGGACAAGAAATTTGACTTGCTTTGCTCTCCGGAGCAGGGCGCCATTGGAAGGTGTGATAATGGGTTGGCATTAAGTGTTGAGGAGGATCAGTTGAAATGGAAGATTCCCTGTGATTGAGGAGGGCATGAGACAAAGGAATGTGGAGTGTCGGTGGAGAAAGTTGTGTGTGTTAGCTGTGGGGATGCCCATGAGGCTGGAGATCAGAAGTGTTCGGTGAGAGAGAGGCAGGTTGAGGTTGCCAGGATCAGAGTAGTACAGAAGGTGTAGTATGCTGAGGCAGTGGAGAGAGTAGTAGAGGGAGAGGGATCCAGGGTGAGGGATCCGAAGAGTAGGCATGGTTCGTAGGCATGGTTCATAGGCATGGTTCGTAGGCATGGTTCATAGGCATGGTTCGTAGGCATGGTTCATAGGCATGGTTCATAGGCATGGTTCATAGGCATGGTTCATAGGCATGGTTCATAGGCATGGTTCGTAGGCATGGTTCGTAGGCATGGTTCGTAGGCATGGTTCATAGGCATGGTTCATAGGCATGGTTCATAGGCATGGTTCGTAGGCATGGTTCATAGGCATGGTTCGTAGGCATGGTTCGTAGGCATGGTTCATAGGCATGGTTCGTAGGCATGGTTCATAGGCATGGTTCATAGGCATGGTTCGTAGGCATGGTTCATAGGCATGGTTCATAGGCATGGTTCATAGGCATGGTTCGTAGGCATGGTTCGTAGGCATGGTTCGTAGGCATGGTTCATAGGCATGGTTCGTAGGCATGGTTCGTAGGCATGGTTCATAGGCATGGTTCATAGGCATGGTTCATAGGCATGGTTCATAGGCATGGTTCATAGGCATGGTTCGTAGGCATGGTTCGTAGGCATGGTTCATAGGCATGGTTCGTAGGCATGGTTCGTAGGCATGGTTCGTAGGCATGGTTCGTAGGCATGGTTCATAGGCATGGTTCTGGTTCTCAACTGTACTGCAGAAATGGAACGTAAGTCACAGAAAATAGAAGTTGTGGTCATAGGCGCCTGACTGTCTGAAAGTGGGGGTGCAATTTCTTTTTATAGAATTAAACATTTTAATAATAAAAATGTTAGACTTTCTTTAAACCACTTCCTGCAACTCTACACGCAGCATTCCTCCTCCTCCAAACACGGCGAGTTGAGTTGATGCCAAAGAGCTCGATTTTGGTCTCATCTGACCGCAACACTTTCACCCAGTTCTCCTCTGAATCATTCAGATGTTCATTGGCAAACTTCAGACGGGCATGTATATGTGCATTTTTGAGCAGGGGCAGGATTTCAGTCCTTGACGGCGTAGTGTGTTACCAATTGTTTTCTTGGTGACTATGGTCCCAGCTGTCTTGAGATCATTGACAAGATCCTCCTGTGTAGTTCTGGGCTGATTCCTCACCGTTCTCATGATCTTTGCAACTCTACGAGGTGAGATCTTGCATGGAGCCCCAGGCCGAGGGAGATTGACAGTCTTTTGTGTTTCTTCCATTTGCGAATAATCGCACCAACTGTTGTCACCTTCTCACCAAGCTACTTGGCGATGGTCTTGTAGGTCTACAATCTTGTCCCTGACATCCTTGGAGAACTCTTTGGTCTTGGCCATGGTGGAGAGTTTGGAATCTGATTGATTGATTGCTTCTGTGGACAGGTGTCTTTTATACAGGTAACAAGCTGAGATTAGGAGCACTCCCTTTAAGAGTGTGCTCCTAATCTCAGCTCGTTACCTGTATAAAAGACACCTGGGAGCCAGAAATCTTTCTGATTGAGAGGGGGTCAAATACTTATTTCCCTCATTAAAATGCAAATCAATTTATAACATTTTTGACATGCATTTTTCTGGATTTATTTGTTGTTATTCTGTCTCTCACTGTTCAAATAAACCTACCATTAAAATTATAGACTGATCATGTCTTTGTCAGTGGGCAAACATACAAAATCAGCAGGGGATCAAATACCTTTTTCCCTCACTGTACATAGACACACAGGCTTCACTCTGAGCCAGATCATTAGTAAAGATTGAAAAAAGTAAGGGCCTAGGCAGCTGCCCTGGGGAATGCCTGACTCTACCTGGTTTAATGTTGGAGAGGCTTCTGTGATGGACATTTTTATTTTTGTGCTTTTCTATTAACCCATTTCTGTGTCCATGCAAGTGACTGATTGAACGAATCCTCACTATCAGTATCTGCAATTTGGCAGTACGCCCAGAACCTTGATTAGAGAAAGGGGCGTGTCAGTTTCAAGTTCTCAGCTTAGAGAGAAGAAGCCTCGTGAGGTATTGGTCTGTCACATGCAAGACCCAGTATTGGTCATCACATGCAAGACCCAGTATTGGTCGTCACATGCAAGACCCAGTATTGGTCGTCACATGCAAGACCCAGTATTGGTCATCACATGCAAGACCCAGTATTGGTCTGTCACATGCATGACCCAGTATTGGTCATCACATAAATGAGCAAGCGTCAATTATGAATGATGAATAAACTAAATCATGCAAATATAAATTTTCGGTATATAAGGAACTAACTGGACTGCCCCGTTTGAGCTCCTGACAGACATTCACTATGGTGCATCAAGTTTGTTGGAACGTCTCCAGTGCCCTGATAATAAACAATAATTAATTTAAGATTGACTTTGGGTGTCCCTGTGTAAGAATTTCCACGACACTTCCATTAAAGAACACGTTTTGTTAGACCGGTAACTCTCGGTCCACAATATAGCAGGGGGTGTAAAGCCATAACACATATGTTTTTCCAGCAGCAGACTATGATCAATAATGTCAAAAACCACACTGAAGTCTAACAAAACAGCTCCCACAATATTGCTATTATCAATTTCTCTCAGCCAATCATCAGTCATTTGTATAAGTGCCATACATGTTGAATGACCTTCCCAATAAGCGTTCTGACAACTGTTAATTTTTTTACTGTGAAATAGCAGTGTATCTGGTCAAGCACATTTTTTCCCCAAAAGTTTACTAAGGGTTGGTAACAGGCTGATTGGTCGGCTGTTTGAGCCAGTAAAAGGTGCTTTGGTATTTGGTATTTTATTAGGATCCCCATTAGCTGTTGCAAAAGCAGCAGCTACTCTTCCTGGGGTCCACACAAAACATGAAACATGACATAATACAGAACATTAATAGACAAGAACAGCTCAAGGACAGAACTACACCAATAAAAAATGTAATAAAAAAAGGCACACGTAGCCTACATATACATACCAATACATACACACAAACTATCTAGGTCAAATAGGGGAGAGGCATTGTGCCGTGTTTTTTGAAACCAGGTTTGCTGTTCATTTGAGCAATATGAGATGGAACGGAGTTCCATGCAATGATGGCTCTATATAATACTGTACACTTTCTTACATTTACATTTTAGTCATTTAGCAGATGCTCTTATCCAGAGCGACTTACAGTTAGTGAGTACATACATTTTCATACTTTTCTTGAATTTGGGGACTGTGAAAAGACCCCTGGTGGCACGTCTGGTGGGGTAAGTGTGTGTGTCAGAGCTGTGTGTAAGTTGACTATGCAAACAATTTGGAATTTTCGACACATTAATGTTTCTTATAAAAAATAAGTGATGCAGTCAGTCTCCCCTCAACTCTTAGCCAAGAGAGACTGGCATGCATAGTATTTATATCAGCCCTCTGATTAAAATGAAGAGCAAGACGTGCTGCTCTGTTCTGGGCCAGCTGCAGCTTAACTAGGTCTTTCCTTGTAGCACTGGACCACACGACTGGACAATAATCAAGATAAGACTAAACTAGAGCCTGCTGAACTTGCTTTCTGGTGTGTGGTGTCAAAAAAGCAGAGCATCTCTTTATTACGGACAGACCTCTCCCCATCTTTACAACCATTGAATATATATGTTTTGACCATGACAGTTTACAATCTAAGGTAACGGACAAATAATTTAGTCTCCTCAACTTGTTCAACAGCCACACCATTCATTACCAGATTCAGCTGAAGTCTAGAATTTACAGAATGATTTGTACCAAAAACAATGCTCTTAGTTTTAGAGATGTTCAGGACCAGTTTATTACTGGCCACCCATTCCAAAACAGACTGCAACACTTTGTTAAGGGTTTCAGTGACTTCATTACCTTTGGTTGCTGTACATGGTTGAATCATCAGCGGACACACATGCTTTGTTTAATGCTAGTAGCAGGTCATTGGTAAAAATAGAAAAGAGTAGAGGGCCTAGAGAGCTGGCCTGCGGTACACCACACTGTACATGTTTGACATTAGAGAAGCTTCCATTAAAGAAAACCCTTTGAGTTCTATTAGATAGATAGCTCTGAATCCACGATATGGCAGAGGTTGAAACGCCATAACACATAAGTTTTTTCAACAACAGGTTATGGTCAATAAAATCTAAGGCTGCACTGAAATCTAACAGTACAGCTCCCACAATCTTCTTATCAATTTCTTTCAACCAATCATCAGTCATTTGTGTCAGTGCAGTCCATGTTGAGTGCCCTTCTCTATAGGCATTCTAAAATTCTATTAATTTGTTTACAGAGAAATAGCATTGTATTTGGTCAAACACAATTTTTTCCAACAGTGTGCTAAGAGCTGGCAGCAAGCTGATAGGTCTGCTGTTAGAACCAGTAAAGGCTGCTTTACCACTCTTTGGTAGCGGAGTTGCTTTGGCTTCACTCCAGACCTGAGGACAAAGACTTTCCTCTAGGCTCAGATTAAAGATATGACAGATAGTTGTCAGATAGAGTCAGCTACCATCCTCAGTAGCTTTATCCACCTAAATTGTCAATGCCAGGAGGTTTGTCCCCTGTAGCTCAGTTGGTAGAGCATGGTGCTTGCAACGCCAGGGTTGTGGGTTCGTTTCCCACGGGGGGCCAGCATGAAAATGTATGCACTCACTAACTGTAAGTCTTGCTGGATAAGAGTGTCTGCTAAATGACTAAAATGTAAAAAAATATTGTGATTATTGATCAAAAACAATACTTTTTTCACCTCTCCCACACTAACTTTACAAAATTCAAACTTGCAATGCTTTTCTTTCATTATTAGATTTTTATGCATGAATACGATGGCTCACTGTTTGTTGTTGGCATTTCCTGCTCAAGTTTGCCCACTTTGCCAATTAAGTAATCATTAAAATAATTGGCAACATCAAATCTGAGGAAGACCCTAAAAATGGTCAAAGACTACAGCCACCTTAGTCATAGACTGTTCTCTCTGCTACCGCACAGCAAGCGGTACCGGCGCGCCAAGTCTAGGTCCAAAAGGCTTCTTAACAGCTTCTACCCCCAAGCCATAAGAGTCCTGAACAGCTAATCATGGTTACCCGGACTATTTGCACTGCCCCCCCACCCCCTCTTTTTCGCTGCTGCTACTCTCTGTTTATTATCTATGCATAGTCACTTTAACTCTACCCACATGTACATATTACTTCAACTACCTCAACTAGCCGGTGCCTCCGCACATTGACTCTGCACCGGTACTCCCCTGTATATATAGCCTCCCTACTGCACCGGTACCCCCCTGTATATATAGCCTCCCTACTGTTATTTTATTTTACTTTAATTATTTGTTATTTTTACTCAACACTTATTTTTCTTAAAACTGCATTGTTGGTTAAGGGCTTGTAAGTAAGCATTTCACTGTAAGTGTGATGAGTACTGAGTATACGAAGAGGCAGGACGCAGACGCAGGAATTAACAATGTAAAGGTTTACTTAACACTGGGCAAGAGAACAACAAAGAGCGAGTACACGACAAGACACTAACAATCACACACAACACAACACTGAACAGAACAGGGCTATATAGGGGTGGGGATGAGATGATGAGGTACAGGTGCGCTGGAGGTGATTAGGGTGTGTTGGGTTTCCATTCCGGTGTTGCCGAGGTGGTGCGCTCAGACCGGTGGCTCAGTAGACCGGTGAATCAGAGCACCGGAGGGAGACGTGACAGTAAGGTCTACACCTGTTTTGTGATGAATAAACCATCTGATTCGATGAAAGATGGAGTTGAATTTGTCTTTCTGCCCATCATTTCATTTAAAGTACTCCAAAGTTATTTTCTTTATATAATTGATCTTGGCTTCATAATACAGTTTCTTCTTTTTGTTGAGTTTAGTCACATCATTTCTCTATTTGCAGTAAGTCAGCCAGTCAGATGTGCAGCCAGACTTATTAGCCACTCCTTTTGCCCCGTCTCTTTCAACCAGACAGTTTTTCAATTCCTCATCAATCCATGGAGCCTTAACAGTTCTAACAGTCAGTTTCTTAACAGGTGCATGTTTATCAATAATTGGAAGAAGCAATTTCATAAATTCATTAAGTGCAGCGTCTGGATGCTCACATCAGACCAACAAATATTTTTAACATCATCCATATAAGAGTCACAGCTAAATATTTTGTGTGACCTCTTATACACTATATTAGGCCCAGCCTTTGGATCTCTGGTTTTCCTAGATATGGCTACTATATTATGATCACTACATCCTATGGATCTGGATACTGCTTTAGAGCAGATTTCTACAGCATTGGTAAAGATGTGATCAATACATGTAAATCATTTCATTCCTGTGCTGTTTGTAAATACCCTGGTAGGTTCACTGATAACCTGAACCAGGTTGCAGCCACTGGTTACAGTTTGAAGCTTTTTCTTGAGTGGGCAGCTTGATGAAAGCCAGTCAATATTTAGGTCACCCAGAAAATATACCTCTCTCTGTTGATATCACATACATTATCAAGCATGTCACACATATTATCCAGATACTGACTGTTAGCACCTGGTGGTCCATAGCAGCTTCCCACAAGAATGGGCTTTAGGTGAGGCAGGTGAACCTGTAGCCATATTACTTTAACAGTATTTAACATGAGATCCTCTCTAATCTTCACAGGAATGTGTTTCTGAATATAAACAGCAACACCTCCACCATTGACATTCCTGTCTCTTCTGAAGATGTTGAATCATGTATTGCTACCACTGTATCATCAAAGGTATTATCTAAGTGAGTTTCAGAGATGGTCAGAATATGAATGTCATCTGTTACTAGAGAGTAACTCTACTCGATTTCATGAACCTTGTTTCTTACATGCCGCTCGCATTACATGTGCAAAATACATTTACAAATACAGTCTGCGTAGCCAGGCGCTAAAATAGAACTTGGATGTGAGTTATTGTTGTTGTCTATCTGAGGATGTGAGTTATTGTTGTTGTCTATCTGAGGATGTGAGTTATTGTTGTCGTCTATCTGAGGATGTGAGTTATTGTTGTCGTCTATCTGAGGATGTGAGTTATTGTTGTCGTCTATCTGAGGATGTGAGTTATTGTTGTTGTCTATCTGAGGATGTGAGTTATTGTTGTTGTCTATCTGAGGATGTGAGTTATTGTTGTTGTCTATCTGAGGATGTGAGTTATTGTTGTTGTCTATCTGAGGATGTGAGTTATTGTTGTTGTCTATCTGAGGATGTGTCACGGATTCTGCCGAGGCTGCTCCTCCTCCTTGCTCGGGCAGGCTTCGGCGTTCGTCGTCCCCGGAGTACTAGCTGCTGCCGATCGATGTTTTCGGTGTTTGTCTTGTGTTGTCTAGTTTATTACACCTGTTGCTTATTTGTGTTGATTGTGTAACATATAAGTTCCCTTGTTTTACGTTTGGCCTTTGTGTGTTATTGTGGATTTGTCTCGTTGATGTTCGGCATAGCTATTTTTCGCCTCTTTACGCACAGTGTGTTTTTCTCCTCCAGTGTTGTGTAGACTTTTGTTTGTGCGTTTGCATCAAGTAAAGTTGTCATCCTGATTCCCTGTGTCCTGCTCCTGACTTCACTGCCGTGTACACATCACCCTTTTGACAGAATAACACACCACCATGGAGTCAGCAGGACCAGCGGTGGTAACGGAGTCTCTGGAGGATCGTGTCAGCAGCCAGGACGCCATGATCCGTAGACTTGGCACCGCCATGCAGGATGTGATGGACACTCTGAGCCGATGGGAAAGAGGAGGCTTGCCCACACCTCCTCCTACAATACCACCACCATCGGCCAGACCCATCGATCCATCTCCGGAGTCCAGTGGGATTCGGCTCTCGCTCCCGAGGGCATATGATGGCACCGCAGCCGGGTGTCAGGGTTTCCTACTTCAAGTAGAACTCTACCTGGCAACCATTCACCCGGCGCCCTTGGGATACGAGAGCGTTTCCGCCCTCATCTCCTGTCTATCCGGCAAGGCATTGGAGTGGGCCAATGCCGAATGGAGGGGAATAGACGCCGCCACCATCAGCTATGCAGAGTTCTCCCGCCGCTTCAGGGCGGTTTTCGAACATCCCCCAGAGGGGAAAGCGGCGGGGGAGCGTCTGTTCCACCTCCGACAGGGGAAGAGGAGCGCGCAAGAGTTCGCCCTGGATTTCCGGACTCTGGCGGCCAATGCGGGGTGGAATGAGAGGGCCCTCATCGACCAAGTGCAGCCTACGGGAGGACGTTCGCCGAGAGTTGGCCTGCAGGGACACCAACCTAAGCTTCGATCAGTTGGTGGACATGTCGATCCGTCTGGATACCCTGCTGGCTACCCGCGGAGGTCCGGAGTTGGGGCCGTCCATTCCATCCCCCAGCACCTCCGAGCCGAGCCCTATGGAGCTCGGGGGTGCTGGTGCTAGAGAGAGGAGGAAAGAGACCCGGAGAGAGGCCGTCCCCTGCACCAACTGTGGCCGTAGAGGACACACTGCGGCTCGGTGCTGGGGAGGGTCTCCTGGGGATCGAGGCAACAGGTCAAGCACTGATGAGTCATTTCAGGTGAGTAGGCGCCCAACTCACCCAGAGCTCTCTGTTGTCCACTTGTGTATTCAAATTTCCCTAGGTTTCATCTCATTCCCAGCATAAGGCGCTAGTCGATTCAACCTGTAGTAGAGCATCTCCTGTTAACCTGTAGTAGAGCATCCCCTGTTAACCTGTAGTAGAGCATCTCCTGTTAACCTGTAGTAGAGCATCCCCTGTTAACCTGTAGTAGAGCATCTCCTGTTAACCTGTAGTAGAGCATCCCCTGTTAACCTGTAGTAGAGCATCCCCTGTTAACCTGTAGTAGAGCATCTCCTGTTAACCTGTAGTAGAGCATCTCCTGTTAACCTGTAGTAGAGCATCTCCTGTTAACCTGTAGTAGAGCATCTCCTGTTAACCTGTAGTTGAGCATCTGCTGTTAACCTGTAGTAGAGGATCTCCTGTTAACCTGTAGTAGAGCATCCCCTGTTAACCTGTAGTAGAGCATCCCCTGTTAACCTGTAGTAGAGCATCTCCTGTTAACCTGTAGTAGAGCATCTCCTGTTAACCTGTAGTTGAGCATCTGCTGTTAACCTGTAGTAGAGGATCTCCTGTTAACCTGTAGTAGAGCATCCCCTGTTAACCTGTAGTAGAGCATCCCCTGTTAACCTGTAGTAGAGCATCTCCTGTTAACCTGTAGTAGAGCATCTCCTGTTAACCTGTAGTAGAGCATCTCCTGTTAACCTGTAGTAGAGCATCCCCTGTTAACCTGTAGTAGAGCATCTCCTGTTAACCTGTAGTAGAGCATCTCCTGTTAACCTGTAGTAGAGGCTCTCCTGTTAACCTGTAGTAGAGCATCTCCTGTTAACCTGTAGTAGAGCATCTCCTGTTAACCTGTAGTAGAGGCTCTCCTGTTAACCTGTAGTAGAGCATCTCCTGTTAACCTGTAGTAGAGCATCTCCTGTTAACCTGTAGTAGAGCATCCCCTGTTAACCTGTAGTAGAGCATCTCCTGTTAACCTGTAGTAGAGGATCTCCTGTTAACCTGTAGTAGAGCATCCCCTGTTAACCTGTAGTAGAGCATCTCCTGTTAACCTGTAGTAGAGCATCTCCTGTTAACCTGTAGTAGAGCACCCCCTGTTAACCTGTAGTAGAGCATCTCCTGTTAACCTGTAGTAGAGCATCTCCTGTTAACCTGTAGTAGAGGATCTCCTGTTAACCTGTAGTAGAGGCTCTCCTGTTAACCTGTAGTAGAGGTTCTCCTGTTAACCTGTAGTAGAGGCTCTCCTGTTAACCTGTAGTAGAGCATCTCCTGTTAACCTGTAGTAGAGCATCTCCTGTTAACCTGTAGTATAGCATCTCCTGTTAACCTGTAGTAGAGCATCTCCTGTTAACCTGTAGTAGAGCATCTCCTGTTAACCTGTAGTAGAGCATCTCCTGTTAACCTGTAGTAGAGCATCTCCTGTTATCCTGTAGTAGAGCATCTCCTGTTAACCTGTAGTAGAGCATCCCCTGTTAACCTGTAGTAGAGCATCTCCTGTTAACCTGTAGTAGAGCATCCCCTGTTAACCCTTAGTAGAGCATCTCCTGTTAACCTGTAGTAGAGCATCTCCTGTTAACCTGTAGTAGAGCATCTCCTGTTAACCTGTAGTAGAGCATCTCCTGTTATCCTGTAGTAGAGCATCTCCTGTTAACCTGTAGTAGAGCATCCCCTGTTAACCTGTAGTAGAGCATCTCCTGTCAACCTGTAGTAGAGCATCCCCTGTTAACCCTTAGTAGAGCATCTCCTGTTAACCTGTAGTAGAGCATCTCCTGTTAACCTGTAGTAGAGCATCTCCTGTTAACCTGTAGTAGAGGATCTCCTGTTAACCTGTAGTAGAGGATCTCCTGCTCCAGCTGCTGGATGTGTAGGACTGGTACTCTGCTGGCTTTAGCCTCCAGCTCCTTGACCTTCCCCAGCCCACTGACAAGCGCTTGATGGGCCACTTCCACCTTCCTCCTCATGTCCCCTTGCTCCGCCCGCAGCGCCCTGTTACACCCCTGAGAAGCTGATACCACCTCCTGCTCCGCCCGCAGCGCCCTGTTACACCCCTGAGAAGCTGATACCACCTCCTGCTCCGACCGCAGCGCCCTGTTACACCCCTGAGAAGCTGATACCACCTCCTGCTCCGCCCGCAGCGCCCTGTTACACCCCTGAGAAGCTGATACCACCTCCTGCTCCGCCCGCAGCGCCCTGTTACACCCCTGAGAAGCTGATACCACCTCCTGCTCCGCCCGCAGCGCCCTGTTACACCCCTGAGAAGCTGATACCACCTCCTGCTCCGCCCGCAGCGCCCTGTTACACCCCTGAGAAGCTGATACCACCTCCTGCTCCGCCCGCAGCGCCCTGTTACACCCCTGAGAAGCTGATACCACCTCCTGCTCCGCCCGCAGCGCCCTGTTACACCCCTGAGAAGCTGATACCACCTCCTGCTCCGCCCGCAGCGCCCTGTTACACCCCTGAGAAGCTGATACCACCTCCTGCTCCGACCGCAGCGCCCTGTTACACCCCTGAGAAGCTGATACCACCTCCTGCTCCGACCGCAGCGCCCTGTTACACCCCTGAGAAGCTGATACCACCTCCTGCTCCGCCCGCAGCGCCCTGTTACACCCCTGAGAAGCTGATACCACCTCCTGCTCCACCCGCAGCGCCCTGTTACACCCCTGAGAAGCTGATACCACCTCCTGCTCCGCCCGCAGCGCCCTGTTACACCCCTGAGAAGCTGATACCACCTCCTGCTCCGACCGCAGCGCCCTGTTACACCCCTGAGAAGCTGATACCACCTCCTGCTCCGACCGCAGCGCCCTGTTACACCCCTGAGAAGCTGATACCACCTCCTGCGACGACCATAGCTCCTGCTCCAGCTTTTGATTAAACAGCATGGCCTCCGCAGGCTAGGGTACTGGCTATTGGTCCTCAGAGGGTACTGGCTATTGGGTCCTCAGAGGGTACTGGCTATTGGTCCTCAGAGGGTACTGGCTATTGGTCCTCAGAGGGTACTGGCTAAACTCCTGAGTGGCGCAGTGGTCTAAGGCACTGCATCGCAGTGCTAACTGTGCCACTAGAGATCCTGGTTCGAATCCAGGCTCTGTCGCAGCCGGCCGCGACCGGGAGACTCATGGGCGGCGCACAATTGGCCCAGCGTCGTCTAGGGTAGGGGAGGGAATGGCCGGCAGGGATGTAGCTCAGTTGATAGAGCATGGCGTTTGCAACGCCAGGGTTGTGGGTTCGATTCCCACGGGGGGCCAGTATAAAAAATAAAAAAAATGTAATCACTAACTGTAAGTCGCTCTGGATAAGAGCGTCTGCTAAATGACTAAAATGTAAATGTAAATGTAAATAAATATTGGTCATCAGAGGGTACTGGCTATTGGTCCTCAGAGGGTACTGGCTATTGGTCCTCAGAGGGTACTGGCTATTGGTCCTCAGGTGGTACTGGCTGTTGGTCCTCAGAGGGTACTGGCTATTGGTCCTCAGGTGGTACTGGCTATTGGTCCTCAGAGGGTACTGGCTATTGGTCCTCAGAGGGTACTGGCTATTGGTCCTCAGGTGGTACTGGCTATTGGTCCTCAGGTGGTACTGACCTCATGTCCTCCACCAGCATCACTGCTCTGTAGAGCCGTCCTCATGTCCTCCACCAGCATCACTGCTCTGTAGAGCCGTCCTCATGTCCTCCACCAGCATCACTACTCTGTAGAGCCGTCCTCATGTCCTCCACCAGCATCACTGCTCTGTAGAGCCGTTCTCATGTCCTCCACCAGCATCACTGCTCTGTAGAGCCGTCCTCATGTCCTCCACCAGCATCACTGCTCTGTAGAGCCGTCCTCATGTCCTCCACCAGCATCACTGCTCTGTAGAGCCGTCCTCATGTCCTCCACCAGCATCACTGCTCTGTAGAGCCGTCCTCATGTCCTCCACCAGCATCACTGCTCTGTAGAGCCGTCCTCATGTCCTCCACCAGCATCACTGCTCTGTAGAGCCGTCCTCATGTCCTCCACCAGCATCACTGCTCTGTAGAGCCGTCCTCATGTCCCCCACCAGCATCACTGCTTTGTAGAGCCGTCCTCATGTCCTCCACCAGCATCACTGCTCTGTAGAGCCGTCCTCATGTCCTCCACCAGCATCACTGCTCTGTAGAGCCGTCCTCATGTCCTCCACCAGCATCACTGCTCTGTAGAGCCGTCCTCATGTCCCCCACCAGCATCACTGCTCTGTAGAGCCGTCCTCATGTCCTCCACCAGCATCACTGCTCTGTAGAGCCGTCCTCATGTCCCCCACCAGCATCACTGCTCTGTAGAGCCGTCCTCATGTCCTCCACCAGCATCACTGCTCTGTAGAGCCGTCCTCATGTCCTCCACCAGCATCACTGCTCTGTAGAGCCGTCCTCATGTCCTCCACCAGCATCACTGCTCTGTAGAGCCGTCCTCATGTCCTCCACCAGCATCACTGCTCTGTAGAGCCGTCCTCATGTCCTCCACCAGCATCACTGCTCTGTAGAGCCGTCCTCATGTCCTCCACCAGCATCACTGCTCTGTAGAGCCGTCCTCATGTCCTCCACCAGCATCACTGCTCTGTAGAGCCGTCCTCATGTCCTCCACCAGCATCACTGCTCTGTAGAGCTGTCTTCATGTCCTCCACCAGCATCACTGCTCTGTAGAGCTGTCCTCATGTCCTCCACCAGCATCACTGCTCTGTAGAACTGTCTTCATGTCCTCCACCAGCATCACTGCTCTGTAGAGCCGTCCTCATGTCCTCCACCAGCATCACTGCTCTGTAGAACCGTCCTCATGTCCTCCACCAGCATCACTGCTCTGTAGAACTGTCTTCATGTCCTCCACCAGCATCACTGCTCTGTAGAGCCGTCCTCATGTCCTCCACCAGCATCACTGCTCTGTAGAGCCGTCCTCATGTCCTCCACCAGCTCCCTCAGAATGGGATTCTCATCTTGTAGTTTAGTTATCCTTTCCTCTTTTTCCTCCAGATCCACAATCTCCTCGTAACACTCCCGGGTGCAGGAGGCGCGCAACTGCCGACAGCCCGGCGAATGTCTATCTGAGTTCTGCCACGATCCCCGGCTCTCTCTCTCATGCATGTTGTAGCATCCTGTGTCCATGTTCTCTTCTCTGTGACTGAATAAAAGTTTATATCTGCAGAGGTGCTCTCTGTGTGCACGGGGCAGAGGAGCTCTCTGTGTGCACGGGGCAGAGGAGCTCTCTGTGTGCACGGGGCAGATGAGCTCTCTGTGTGCACGGGGCAGAGGAGCTCTCTGTGTGCACGGGGCAGATGAGCTCTCTGTGTGCACGGGGCAGAGGAGCTCTCTGTGTGCACGGGGCAGAGGAGCTCTCTGTGTGCACGGGGCAGAGGAGCTCTCTGTGTGCACGGGGCAGAGGAGCTCTCTGTGTGCACGGGGCAGAGGAGCTCTCTGTGTGCACGGGGCAGAGGAGCTCTCTGTGTGCACTGGGCGTTTCTTTGAAGCGAGTTTTGGCTCAGGCCAGCAAAACCTATAAACCGGGGCAACATTTGAAATGGTTTCCTCGAGAAAGAAAATGTATGTTTTTCACGTTCACATTTTTCTAACGCAGCCTGCATTACAGTATACTGCAGTAAGAGTAGAACATATCATAGTTGATAGAATAGAAAGGAAAATAAAATAAAATAAAATAATGGGATATAATAGAATAGAATAGAAGGTGTAATATCATAATATGTAGTATAGTAATATCATATAGTAATATCATATAGTAATATCATATAGTAATATCATATTGCAACCTGATAATAACGGTCCTGACATGTAGCCTATTTCAAACAATTTGGTTTAAACCAATCAGCTGCTGTTAGCAGTTAGGACTGATGTCTGGTCGACCAACAGATATCAATAAGGCTTTGTTGTTCTTTAATTGAGTCCATGGGGGGGTAATGGTTTGAAAAATCTTAGCTAGTATTCATGCACAAAACAAATGAATCTTGAATGATTTTAAGATTTTTCTATAATAATTTCAAACAGGTAAAAAAAAAGTTTGCTAAAAATAATGACAATTAACAGTTTATAGGGGTAATGTAATATTGGGTAGGTTGTTTGTATTTTTTATGAAAACACTGTTTGTTTAAGTATCAGAATAGCCTACAATATTTTATCTAGTTCATAATCATCAAGATAAGAGCAGTGCTTAATTCTTCCCTCTGCTCGGGATTTCAAAGTATCAGTTTGCCCATTGTGATAAATATGATCAATTTGCCACCATGTATTATGATGTCACAATGTAACTTTCACTCATTGCTACATTGTTACAAACAACTTGTGACACGCGCGATTGTAACGTCGTCATCTTGTTGTCGCAACATTAGTTGCCAAGGCGACGTATACACTTCATGTGACATTTTACCGCATCTGATATTATTCCGCCAAAATTGAAACCGTGATTCTACTTAATTCTGAAAAGAATAAGGCTATATACCATGTATCAGCGATGATGTTGGTAAAATATTTAAGGGACACAAACTGAAATAGCTGCCGAACTGCACCTCCAGCCTACCAAAGAGTTAAGGACTATTTCGTGCAGCGGTAAGCAGGAAGGTGATTCACAGAAAAGTTGACATGTCATTTTACTCAGATGATGTGATAATTATGTGCCTGAAGGACCGGTAGGATCCCCAACCTACACAGCCAAGCGGGACAGTAAACGGTAGGCTTGTTGCATTGTGAATTAGGATTTTAAAAGTTGCATAATAATGTAGAGATGTAACATTTATTGTTGGGCATTGCAGAAAGGTGTGCGTTTGTGTAGCTTTTACCCAGTGTTGCTAGGAGTGTAGGGCATGGCATTTAGTTTTTTAAAGAATCAAAAAATGAACATTTACTTTGTTTTGCTGCAATGACGAAGTTAGAAATAACAATGTTTGTTCCCTCGGCAGGCCTGTTATTCAGTCAGTAACGTTACATTGTCTACTAACCAGAACTAGCTGTGACTGAACCATGGAGTCCAGATCGCTGTGTGAGAAACCAGACTCCAAGAGCTCTCTACCCTGTCCCTCTCCACCAGACTCTGACTTGGGGGAGGACACAGAGACAGAAGGGTGTGGGAGAGACAGGGACAGGGAGGACATGTCCCCAGGGGGACAAGGACATAGAGACCAGGACAGGTCATACTCGGAGTCCAGCTCACCTGTCGATGTCATCATCACGACAGACAGCAAAGACATGCCCGATGACCTGACCAGTACAAACAGCAAAGATGGCTCCCATGTCGTCAAATGGACTGTCAGCATCGTTATAGCCATTCCCAAAGGTACACTACCGTAGGTTATATGTTGTGACTATACATATTATAACAGGCTAAAACGACCACATTACAAATAAAAATGTCAATACCACACAAAATACAGTAGCATGCACAAATAAATTGGCATACAACAGAATTGCACTGCGTTTGAATGCACAAATATAATTTTTTAGAAAACAGAGAGAAAATGAATGTTACTTGTTTATAGAATGCCATACTACCACAGTAGACACACAAGATAACCAGTCCTTGGCATCACCACTATCTGTCTCCTGTCCCATAGAGATACATCACCACTAACTGTCCTCTATCTGTCCACTATCTGTCTCCTGTCCCATAGAGATACATCACCACTAACTGTCCTCTATCTGTCCCCTATCTGTCTCCTGTCTCATAGAGATACATCACCACTAACTGTCCTCTATCTGTCCCCTATCTGTCTCCTGTCTCATAGAGATACATCACCCCTAACTGTCCTCTATCTGTCCCCTATCTGTCTCCTGTCCCATAGAGATACATCACCACTAACTGTCCTCTATCTGTCCCCTATCTGTCTCCTGTCCCATAGAGATACATCACCACTAACTGTCCTCTATCTGTCCACTATCTGTCTCCTGTCCCATAGAGATACATCACCACTAACTGTCCTCTATCTGTCCCCTATCTGTCTCCTGTCTCATAGAGATACATCACCACTAACTGTCCTCTATCTGTCCCCTATCTGTCTCCTGTCCCATAGAGATACATCACCCCTAACTGTCCTCTATCTGTCCCCTATCTGTCTCCTGTCCCATAGAGATACATCACCCCTAACTGTCCTCTATCTGTCCCCTATCTGTCTCCTGTCCCATAGAGATACATCACCCCTAACTGTCCTCTATCTGTCCCCTATCTGTCTCCTATCCCATAGAGATACATCACCCATATCTGTCCACTATCTGTCCCCTATCTGTCTCCTATCCCATAGAGATACATCACCCCTATCTGTCCCCTATCTGTCCCCTATCTGTCTCCTGTCCCATAGAGATACATCACCCCTAACTGTCCTCTATCTGTCCCCTATCTGTCTCCTGTCCCATAGAGATACATCACCCCTAACTGTCCTCTATCTGTCCCCTATCAGTCTCCTGTCCCATAGAGATACATCACCCATATCTGTCCACTATCTGTCCCCTATCCCATAAAGATTAATATTGTTGTATTCTATGTAATTATGTCCCCTGTTGTCCTGTAGGTGAGAAACATATATATCATTGTCTTGTGTTTAATTGTCTTCCCTGTTTTACTATAGGTGAAGAACCCTGTCCTGTAGCTGAGCCGATCGTCTTAGTGGAGAAGCCCAAACGTGTTCTGTCCAGTGGAGTGGTGGCCCCTAAAGCCCAGACCTACTACCATATAGAGTACAACCTGCTGCCTGGTGACCAGGACCCTGTTAAAGTAGACCTGGTGATGTTCGGCCTTGCCGCTAAGATCTACATGGAGAATGAGACCAAGGTAATGCCATGACTGTGTTAGCCTGCTGAGCTAACAGAAGTCTTTATTATGAACTCTGGGTAGAAGGCCTGATCACAGTTCTACAAACTTGAGATAGTTCAGTAAGAGTGTGTGGTATGTTTGTATGTGTTTTACATGCATAGATAATGAATGGGTGGAGCAGAGGAAGCCATGCATAGATAATGAATGGGTGGAACAGAGGAAGCCATGCATAGATAATGAATGGGTGGAACAGAGGAAGCCATGCATAGATAATGAATGGGTGGAACAGAGGAAGCCATGCATAGATAATGAATGGGTGGAACAGAGGAAGCCATGCATAGATAATGAATGGGTGGAACAGAGGAAGCCATGCATAGATAATGAATGGGTGGAACAGAGGAAGCCATGCATAGATAATGAATGGGTGGAACAGAGGAAGCCATGCATAGATAATGAATGGGTGGAACAGAGGAAGCCATGCATAGATAATGAATGGGTGGAACAGAGGAAGCCATGCATAGATAATGAATGGGTGGAACAGAGGAAGCCATGCATAGATAATGAATGGGTGGAACAGAGGAAGCCATGCATAGATAATGAATGGGTGGAACAGAGGAAGCCATGCATAGATAATGAATGGGTGGAACAGAGGAAGCCATGCATAGATAATGAATGGGTGGAACAGAGGAAGCCATGCATAGATAATGAATGGGTGGAACAGAGGAAGCCATGCATAGATAATGAATGGGTGGAACAGAGGAAGCCATGCATAGATAATGAATGGGTGGAACAGAGGAAGCCATGCATAGATAATGAATGGGTGGAACAGAGGAAGCCATGCATAGATAATGAATGGGTGGAACAGAGGAAGCCATGCATAGATAATGAATGGGTGGAACAGAGGAAGCCATGCATAGATAATGAATGGGTGGAACAGAGGAAGCCATGCATAGATAATGAATGGGTGGAACAGAGGAAGCCATGCCAGCTGAGATGGTTTGGTTTAAAGTGACAGTTAATGGTTGCATGTCTCAGTCTTACCCTGTCTATACCTGTCTGTCTATACCTGTCAGTCTATACCTGTCTGTCTATACCTGTCTGTCTATACCTGTCTGTCTATACCTGTCTGTCTATACCTGTCTGTCTGGTTTAATACCTGTCTGTCTATACCTGTCAGTCTATACCTGTCAGTCTATACCTGTCTGTCTATACCTGTCTGTCTATACCTGTCAGTCTATACCTGTCAGTCTATACCTGTCTGTCTATACCTGTCTGTCTATACCTGTCTGTCTGGTTTAATACCTGTCAGTCTATACCTGTCAGTCTATACCTGTCTGTCTATACCTGTCAGTCTATACCTGTCAGTCTATACCTGTCTGTCTATACCTGTCAGTCTATACCTGTCTGTCTGGTTTAATACCTGTCTGTCTGGTTTAATACCTGTCTGTCTGGTTTAATACCTGTCTGTCTGGTTTAATACCTGTCTATACCTTTATTTTATTTATTTTATTTTATTTAACCTTTATTTAACCAGGTAAGAAGCCAGTTGAGAACAAGTTCTCATTTCCAACTGCGACCTGGCCAAGATAAAGCAAAGCAGTGCGATAAAAACAACAACACAGAGTTACATATGGGGTAAAACAAAACATAAAGTCAAAAATACAACAGAAAATATATATACAGTGTGTGCAAATGTAGAAAGTTATGGAGGTAAGGCAATAAATAGGCTATAGTGCAAAATAATTACAATTAGTATTAACACTGGAATGATAGATGTGTAAGAGATTATGTGCAAATAGAGATACTGGGGTGCAAAAGAGCAAAATAAATAACAATATAGGGATGAGGTAGTTGGGTGGGCTAATTTAAGATGGGCTGTGTACAGGTGCAGTGATCGGTAAGGTACTCTGACAACTGATGCTTAAAGTTATTGAGGGAGATAAGAGTCTCCAGTTTCAGAGATTTTTGCAATTCGTTCCAGTCATTGGCAGCAGAGAACTGGAAGGAATGGCGGCCAAAGGAGGTGTTGGCTTTGGGGATGACCAGTGAGATATACCTGCTGGAGCGCATACTACGGGTGGGTGTTGCTATGGTGACCAATGAGCTAAGATAAGGCAGGGATTTGCCTAGCAGTGATTTATAGATGGCCTGGAGCCAGTGGGTTTGGCGACGAACATGTAGTGAGGACCAGCCAACAAGAGCGTACAGGTCACAGTGGTGGGTAGTATATGGGGCTTTGGAGACAAAACTGATGGCACTGTGATAGACTACATCCAATTTGCTGAGTAGAGTGTTGGAGGCTATTTCGTAAATGACATCACCGAAGTCAAGGATCGGTAGGATTGTCAGTTTTACGGGGGCATGTTTGGCAGCAAGAGTGAAGGAGGCTTTGTTGCGAAATAGGAAACCGATTCTAGTTTTAACTTTGGATTGGATATTCTTAATGTGAGTCTGGAAGGAGAGTTTACAGTCTAACCAGACACCTTGGTATTTGTAGTTGTCCACATACTCTAGGTCAGACCCGTTGAGAGTAGTGATTCTAGTCGGGCAGGCGGGTGCCAGCAGCGTTCGATTGAAAAGCATGCATTTAGTTTTACTAGTGTTTAAGAGCAGTTGGAGGCTACTGAAGGAGTGTTGTATGGCATTGAAGCTCGTTTGGAGGTTTGTTAACACAGTGTCCAATGAAGGGCCAGATGTATACAAAATGGTGTCGTCTGCGTAGAGGTGGATCTGAGAGTCACCAGCAGCAAGAGCGACATCATTGATATACACGGAGAAAAGAGTCGGCCCAAGAATTGAACCCTGTGGCACCCCCATAGAGACTGCCATAGGTCCAGACAACAGGCCCTCCGATTTGAGACATTGAACTCTATCTGAGAAGTAGTTGGTGAACCAGGCGAGGCAGTCATTTGAGAAACCAAGGCTATTTAGTCTGCCAATAAGAATGCGGTGGTTGACAGAGTCGAAAGCCTTGGCCAGGTTGATGAAGACGGCTGCACAGTACTGTCTATTATCGATCGCGGTTATAATATCGTTTAGGACCTTGAGCGTGGCTGAAGTGCACCCATGACCAGCTCGGAAACCGGATTGCATAGCGGAGAAGGTACGGTGGGATTCGAAATGGTCGGTGATCTGTTTGTTAACTTGGCTTTCAAAAACTTTCGAAATGCAGGGCAGGATGGATATAGGTCTGTAACAGATTGGATCTAGAGTGTCACACCCTTTGAAGAGGGGGATGACCGCGGCAGCTTTCCAATCTCTGGGGATCTCAGACGTTATGAAAGAGAGGTTGAACAGGCTAGTAATAGGGGTTTCGACAATTTCGGCGGCTAGTTTTAGAAAGAAAGGGTCCAGATTGTCTAGCCCAGATGATTTGTAGGGGTCCAGATTTTGCAGCTCTTTCAGAACATCAGCTGTCTGAATTTGTGTGAAGTAGAAGCGGGGGGGTTGGGGGGGGGGGGGGGGGGGGAATTTTTTGAATGGGGCATGTTTATTTAAGATTGAGAGGAAATTACTTTTAAAGAACAACCAGGCATCCTCTACTGACGGACTGAGATCTATATCCATCCAGGATACCTGGGCCAGGTCAATTAGGATGGCCTGCTAGCTGAAGTGTTTTTGGGAGCGTTTGACAGTGATGAGGGGTGGTCGTTTGACCGCGGACCCGTTACGGACGCAGGCAATAAGGCAGTGATCGCTGAGATCCTGGTTGAAGACAGCGGAGGTGTATTTAGAGGGTAAGTTAGTCAGGATGATATCTATGAGGGTACCCATGTTCACGGATTTAGGGTTGTACCTGGTATGTTCGTTGATAATTTGTGTGAGATTGAGGGCATCTAGTTTGGATTGTAGGATGGCCGGGGTGTTAAGCATATCCCAGTTTAGGTCACCAAGCAGTACGAACTCTGAGGATAAATGGGGGGCAATCAATTCACATATGGTGTTCAGGGCACAGCTGGGGGCTGAGTGGGGTCTGTAGCAAGCGGCAACAGTGAGAGACTTATTTCTGGAAAGGTGGATTTTTAGAAGTAGAAGCTCAAACTGTTTGGGCACAGACCTGGATAGTATGATAGAGCTCTGCAGGCTATCTCTACAGTAGATTGCAACCCCGCCCCCTTTGGCAGTTCTATCTAGACGGAAAATGTTATAGTTGGGGATGGAAATTTCAGAATTTTTGGTGGCCTTCCTAAGCCAGGATTCAGACACTGCTAGAACATCAGGGTTGGCGGAGTGTGCTAACGCAGTGAATAACTCAAACTTAGGGAGGAGGCTTCTGATATTAACGTGCAGAAAACCAAGGCTTTTACGGTTACAGAAGTCAACAAATGATAGCTCCTGGGGAGTAGGAGTGATACTGGGGGCTGCAGGGCCTGGGTTAGCCTCTACATCACCAGAGGAACAGAGGAGGAATAGAATAAGGATACGACTAAAGGCTTTAAGAACTGGTCTTCTAGTGCGTTGGGTACAGAGAATAAAGGGGGCAGATTTTCGGGCGTTGTAGAAAAGATTCAGGGCATTATGTACAGACAAGGATATGGAAGGATATGAGTACAGTGGAGGTAAACCTAAGCGTTGGGTAACAATGAAAGAGATAGCATCACTGGAGGCACCGATTGAGCCGGTCTCGGCGTGTATGGGGGGTGGAACAAAGGAACTATTTGAGGCAGTTTGAGAGGGACTTGGGGTTCTACAGTGAAATTGTATAATAAGAACTAACCCAAACAGCAATATGCAAGGCATATTGACATGGGAGAGAGGCATAAAGCAATCACAGGTGTTATTAGAGAGAGCTAAGACAACAACTGGTAATGGCGATAAAGTTTGGGCTGAGGCTAAACAGAATAAACAGGACAGGGTACCGTGTAAAGGAACAGTCCAGCAGGCATCAGCTGTGCAGCTGAGTGATCATAAGGTCCAGTGAACAGCAATATGTGAGTCCAAGAGCAGTTCAAATTGGTGCTTCAGCACAGCGAGCAGGAAGCACAGTTGTAGTTTGCGTGTGCTAGCGGGCCGGGGCTAGCAGATGGATCTTCGTGGTCGTCGCAACAGGAAGCCTGTTGAAACCACATCAGACGATTTCGTCTGCAAACCAGTCGTGTTGGATCGGCGGGGCTCAGTGTCAACACTAGGAGGTCCCGTCCGGTTGACAGAGAGGTAGATAGCCGGGAGATGGGCCTGGCTCGAGTCTAGCTCAAGGCTAACTGGTGCTTGCTAAGGGGCATTGGTAATTAGCCAACAACAGGTTGCAGCTAGCTGGTTGCGATGATCCGGCGCTAGGGTCCAGTGATTCCAGCAGAAAGTCCGATATGCTCTGGTTCGATAGCACGCTGTGCAGACTGGCCGACGAATTGTCCAGGCTAGAGCTAGAGCTGGCTGGTGGATAGTGTAGGCCACGGACAATGGTGAAGACGCTAACGGTGACTAATAGCAAGTAGCCATTCAGTTGCAGCTAGACTAGTTTCAGCTTAAGGTTCTTGATAAAAGTTATAAAGAAATAATAGAATCCTTTCCACGTTGGGTGAGGCGGGTTGCAGGAAAGTATATTTAGTTAAAGAATGAAAAGTAAAATTGAGAAATATATACAAAATAGACAAAAAACAAGAAACTGGCTATTTACACTAGGACACAGAAAAAAACACGACCGCACTGCTACGCCATCTTGGAATAAATACCTGTCTGTCTGGTTTAATACCTGTCTGTTTGTGTTAATACCTGTCAGTCTGGGTCAATACCTGTCTGTGTGGATTAATACATGTCTGTCTATACTTGTTTGTCTTGGTCAATACCTGTCTGTCTATACCTGTCTGTCTGGGTTAATACCTGTCTGTCTATACCTGTCTGTCTGGGTTAATACCTGTCTGTCTATACCTGTCTGTCTGGGTTAATACCTAACTGTCTGGTTTAATACCTGTCTGTCTGGTTTAATACCTGTCTGTCTGGGTTAATACCTGTCTGTCTGGGTTAATACCTGTCTGTTTGTGTTAATACCTGTGTGTCTGGTTTAATACCTGTCTGTCTGGGTTAATACCTGTCTGTCTATAACTGTCTGTCTGCTTTAATACCTGTCTGTCTGGGTCAATACCTGTCTGTCTGGGTTAATACCTGTCTGTCTGGTTTATTACCTGTCTGTCTGGTTTAATACCTGTCCTTCTAGGTTAAAACCTGTCTGTGTCAATGCCTGTCTGTGTCGATTAATACCTGTCTGTCCTCACCTGTCTGTCTGGTTTAATACCTGTCTGTCTGGTTTAATACCTGTCTGTCTGGTTTAATACCTGTCCTTCTAGGTTAAAACCTGTCTGTGTCAATGCCTGTCTGTGTCGATTAATACCTGTCTGTCCTCACCTGTCTGTCTGGTTTAATACCTGTCTGTCTGGTTTAATACCTGTCTGTCTGGTTTAATACCTGTCCTTCTAGGTTAAAACCTGTCTGTGTCAATGCCTGTCTGTGTCGATTAATACCTGTCTGTCCTCACCTGTCTGTCTGGTTTAATACCTGTCTGGTTTAATACCTGTCTGTCTGGTTTGATGCCTGTCTGTCTATACCTGTTTGTCTTGGTCAATACCTGTCTGTCTGGTTTAATACCTGTCTGTCTATTCCTGTCTGTCTATACCTGTCTGTCTATACCTGTTTGTCTATACCTGTCTGTCTATACCTGTCAGTCTATACCTGTCTGTCTATACCTGTCTGTCTATACCTGTCAGTCTATACCTGTCTGTCTATACCTGTCTGTCTATACCTGTCAGTCTATACCTGTCTGTCTATACCTGTCTGTCTATACCTGTCTGTCTATACCTGTCAGTCTATACCTGTCAGTCTATACCTGTCTGTCTATACCTGTCAGTCTATACCTGTCTGTCTGGTTTAATACCTGTCTGTCTATACCTGTCTGTCTATACCTGTCTGTCTATACCTGTCAGTCTATACCTGTCTGTCTATACCTGTCTGTCTATACCTGTCTGTCTATACCTGTCAGTCTATACCTGTCAGTCTATACCTGTCTGTCTATTCCTGTCTGTCTGGTTTAATACCTGTCTGTCTATACCTGTCTGTCTATACCTGTCTGTCTATACCTGTCAGTCTATACCTGTCTGTCTGGTTTAATACCTGTCAGTCTATACCTGTCAGTCTATACCTGTCTGTCTATACCTGTCTGTCTATACCTGTCTGTCTATACCTGTCTGTCTATACCTGTCTGTCTGGTTTAATACCTGTCAGTCTATACCTGTCAGTCTATACCTGTCAGTCTATACCTGTCTGTCTATACCTGTCAGTCTATACCTGTCTGTCTGGTTTAATACCTGTCTGTCTATACCTGTCTGTCTATACCTGTCTGTCTATACCTGTCAGTCTATACCTGTCTGTCTATACCTGTCTGTCTATACCTGTCTGTCTATACCTGTCAGTCTATACCTGTCAGTCTATACCTGTCTGTCTATTCCTGTCTGTCTGGTTTAATACCTGTCTGTCTATACCTGTCTGTCTATACCTGTCTGTCTATACCTGTCAGTCTATACCTGTCTGTCTGGTTTAATACCTGTCAGTCTATACCTGTCAGTCTATACCTGTCTGTCTATACCTGTCTGTCTATACCTGTCTGTCTATACCTGTCAGTCTATACCTGTCTGTCTGGTTTAATACCTGTCAGTCTATACCTGTCAGTCTATACCTGTCTGTCTATACCTGTCTGTCTATACCTGTCAGTCTATACCTGTCAGTCTATACCTGTCTGTCTATACCTGTCTGTCTATACCTGTCTGTCTGGTTTAATACCTGTCTGTCTGGTTTGATGCCTGTCTGTCTATACCTGTCTGTCTATACCTGTCTGTCTATACCTGTCTGTCTATACCTGTCTGTATATACCTGTCTGTCTGGTTTAATACCTGTCTGTCTATATCTGTCTGTCTGGTTTAATACCTGTCTGTCTGGTTTGATGCCTGTCTGTCTATACCTGTCTGTCTATACCTGTCTGTCTGGTTTAATACCTGTCTGTCTATACCTGTCTGTCTATACCTGTCTGTCTATACCTGTCTGTCTGGTTTAATACCTGTCTGTCTATACCTGTCTGTCTATACCTGTCTGTCTATACCTGTCTGTCTATACCTGTCTGTCTGGTTTAATACCTGTCTGTCTATATCTGTCTGTCTGGTTTAATACCTGTCTGTCTGGTTTGATGCCTGTCTGTCTATACCTGTCTGTCTATACCTGTCTGTCTATACCTGTCTGTCTATACCTGTCAGTCTATACCTGTCTGTCTATACCTGTCTGTCTATACCTGTCTGTCTATACCTGTCAGTCTATACCTGTCTGTCTGGTTTAATACCTGTCTGTCTGGTTTAATACCTGTCTGTCTGGTTTGATGCCTGTCTGTCTATACCTGTTTATCTTGGTCAATACCTGTCTGTCTGGTTTAATACCTGTCTGTCTATTCCTGTCTGTCTGGTTTAATACCTGTCTGTCTATTCCTGTCTGTCTATACCTGTCTGTCTGGTTTAATACCTGTCTGTCTGGTTTAATACCTGTCTGTCTGGTTTAATACCTGTCTGTCTGGTTTAATACCTGTCTGTCTGGGTTAAAATACCTGTATATCTGGGTTAATACCTGTATATCTGGGTCAATACCTGTGTGTCTGGTTTAATACCTGTCTGTGTGGTTTAATACCTGTCTGTCTGGTTTAATACCTGTCTGTCTGGTTTAATACCTGTCTGTCTGGTTTAATACCTGTCTGTCTGGTTTAATACCTGTCTGTCTGGTTTAATACCTGTGTGTCTGGTTTAATACCTGTCTGTCTGGTTTAATACCTGTCTGTCTGGTTTAATACCTGCCTGTCTGGTTTAATACCTGTCTGTCTGGGTTAATACCTGTCTGTGTGGTTTAATACCTGTCTGTCTGGTTTAATACCTGTCTGTCTGGTTTAATACCTGTCTGTGTGGTTTAATACCTGTCTGTGTGGTTTAATACCTGTCTGTCTGGTTTAATACCTGTCTGTCTGGTTTAATACCTGTCTGTGTGGTTTAATACCTGTCTGTGTGGTTTAATACCTGTCTGTCTGGTTTAATACCTGTCTGTCTGGTTTAATACCTGTCTGTGTGGTTTAATACCTGTCTGTCTGGTTTAATACCTGTCTGTCTGGTTTAATACCTGTCTGTGTGGTTTAATACCTGTCTGTGTGGTTTAATACCTGTCTGTCTGGTTTAATACCTGTCTGTCTGGTTTAATACCTGTCTGTGTGGTTTAATACCTGTCTGTGTGGTTTAATACCTGTCTGTCTGGTTTAATACCTGTCTGTGTGGTTTAATACCTGTCTGTCTGGTTTAATACCTGTCTGTCTGGTTTAATACCTGTCTGTGTGGTTTAATACCTGTCTGTCTGGTTTAATACCTGTCTGTGTGGGGTTAAGGTGCTTTGTGTTGCTACTTCTTCCACTCTGACACAGACAGACAGACAACTAAAATCTACATGTAGAATGAGACCAAGGTAGTGTGTGTGTGTGTGTGTGTGTGTGTGTGAAACCAACGTAATGCCATGATTTTGTTAGCCTGCAGAGCTAAAGCCAAGACAGACAGACAGACAGACAGACAGACAGGCATGGCATCGGCATGTAATCCCTCTCAATCTCAACACAATGACACGCTCTCCTTTTCTCGCGTTGAATATAATGGTACTCAATGTAGAGTCCTCAAACTGACCATGCACATTATGTCCATCAGGTGTATAACTGACCATGTTGTGTGTGTATCTCCCCAGGTGTTGAAGCCGTGGCATGAAGGGGACCAGGTGTGGTTAGGCTGGTCCCAGTCTGTAAAGGTTAGGGTCACCAGAGAGCTGCTCATTAAACTGCTGTCTCATAAAATCACCTTCAAAATCTGGGACACCAAGGACAGATGCTCTGCTAAGGCCAGGTATGGTACCACAGATTATAGACTAAGGCCAGGTATTGTACCACAGATTATAGACTAAGGCCAGGTATTGTACCACAGATTATAGACTAAGGCCAGGTATTGTACCACAGATTATAGACTAAGCCCAGGTATTGTACCACAGATTATAGACTAAGGCCAGGTATTGTACCACAGATTATAGACTAAGGCCAGGTATTGTACCACAGATTATAGACTAAGGCCAGGTATTGTACCACAGATTATAGACTAAGGCCAGGTATTGTACCACAGATTATAGACTAAGGCCAGGTATTGTACCACAGATTATAGACTAAGGCCAGGTATTGTACCACAGATTATAGAACTAAGGCCAGGTATTGTACCACATATTATAGACTAAGGCCAGGTATTGTACCACAGAGTATGGACTAAGGCCAGGTATTGTACCACAGATTATAGAACTAAGGCCAGTTATTGTACCACAGATTATAGACTAAGGCCAGGTATTGTACCACAGATTATAGACTAAGGCCAGGTATTGTACCACAGATTATAGACTAAGGCCAGGTATTGTACCACAGATTATAGACTAAGGCCAGGTATTGTACCACAGATTATAGACTAAGGCCAGGTATTGTACCACAGATTATAGACTAAGGCCAGGTATTGTACCACAGATTATAGACTAAGGCCAGGTATTGTACCACAGATTATAGACTAAGGCCAGGTATTGTACCACAGATTATAGACTAAACCCAGGTATTGTACCACAGATTTTAGACTAAGGCCAGGTATTGTACCACAGATTATAGACTAAGGCCAGGTATTGTACCACAGATTATAGACTAAGGCCAGGTATTGTACCACAGATTATAGACTAAGGCCAGGTATTGTACGACAGATTATAGACTAAGGCCAGGTATTGTACCACAGATTATAGACTAAGGCCAGGTATTGTACCACAGATTATAGACTAAGGCCAGGTATTGTACCACAGATTATAGACTAAGGCCAGGTATTGTACCACATATTATAGACTAAGGCCAGGTATTGTACCACAGATTATAGACTAAGGCCAGGTATTGTACCACAGATTATGGACTAAGGCCAGGTATTTTACCACAGATTATAGACTAAGGCCAGGTATTGTACCACAGATTATAGACTAAGGCCAGGTATTGTACCACAGAATATAGACCAAGGCCAGGTATTGTACCACAGATTATAGACTAAGGCCAGGTATTGTACCACAGATTATAGACTAAGAACAGGTATTGTACCACATATTATAGAACTAAGGCCAGGTATTGCACCACAGATTATAGACTAAGGCCAGGTATTGTACCACAGATTATAGAACTAAGGCCAGGTATTGAACCACAGATTATAGAACTAAGGTCAGGTATTGTACCTCAGATTATAGACTAAGGCCAGGTATTGTACCACAGATTATAGACTAAGGCCAGGTATTGTACCACAGAGTATGGACTAAGGCCAGGTATTGTACCACAGATTATAGACTAAGGCCAGGTATTGTACCACAGATTATAGAACTAAGGCCAGGTATTGTACCACAGATTATAGACTAAGGCCAGGTATTGTACCACAGATTATAGACTAAGGCCAGGTATTGTACCACAGATTATAGAACTAAGGCCAGGTATTGTACCACATATTATAGACTAAGGCCAGGTATTGTACCACAGAGTATGGACTAAGGCCAGGTATTGTACCACAGATTAGAGAACTAAGGCCAGTTATTGTACCACAGATTATAGACTAAGGCCAGGTATTGTACCACAGATTATAGACTAAGGCCAGGTATTGTACCACAGATTATAGAACTAAGGCCAGTTATTGTACCACAGATTATAGACTAAGGCCAGGTATTGTACCACAGATTATGGACTAAGGCCAGGTATTGTACCACAGATTATAGAACTAAGGCCAGTTATTGTACCACAGATTATAGACTAAGGCCAGGTATTGTACCACAGAGTATGGACTAAGGCCAGGTATTGTACCACAGATTATAGAACTAAGGCCAGTTATTGTACCACAGATTATAGACTAAGGCCAGGTATTGTACCACAGAGTATGGACTAAGCGCTCAATTCAATCTGGAGCTCTGAAGAACTGCATTACAGCACGTTACACATTTTAAGGCAATGTTCCTGCATTAGCGGTAAATGCTGCATATCTCGGTTCAATATGAAATTTACTTTAGATTTCAATCGCGCTATAACGCTGAACTTCAGCGATACGGATTGAATTGAGCCCTAACAATGAATAAGTATGTAAACCCGGGAATCAATGCAAGTGTGGATCAAAGTGTCTGCTTGCTTATTTATTGATCCAGATATGACCGACCCAAAGCCTTCCAGCTGCCACAGGCTAAACCAGGGGAAGACCAAGACCTAGGTAAGAGCTGCGGTTTTAACCCGTTTTAACTTCTAATGACATCACTGGGAATCATTTACATTTCCAAAACTCAGATAGCTGTGTGTTAGATTTGTTTTGGCCCAATCAGAGGTTCAACAGTGTATTAGTGTTCAGTTGTCAATATTGTGTTATACTGATGTTGTGCTGTCTGACAATTTGGCTGTCTGGCTGGAGAATATGTTCATGTTAATAACTGTCTTCTGATGTCTGGCTGGAGAATATGTTCATGTTAATAACTGTCTTCTGATGTCTGGCTGGAGAATATGTTCATGTTAATAACTGTCTTCTGATGTCTGGCTGGAGAATATGTTCATGTTAATAACTGTCTTCTGATGTCTGGCTGGAGAATGTGTTCATGTTAATAACTGTCTTCTGATGTCTGGCTGGAGAATGTGTTCATGTTAATAACTGTCTTCTGATGTCTGGCTGGAGAATATGTTCATGTTAATAACTGTCTTCTGATGTCTGGCTGGAGAATATGTTCATGTTAATAACTGTCTTCTGATGTCTGGCTGGAGAATGTGTTCATGTTAATAACTGTCTTCTGATGTCTGGCTGGAGAATGTGTTCATGTTAATAACTGTCTTCTGATGTCTGGCTGGAGAATGTGTTCATGTTAATAACTGTCTTCTGATGTCTGGCTGGAGAATATGTTCATGTTAATAACTGTCTTCTGATGTCTGGCTGGAGAATATGTTCATGTTAATAACTGTCTTGTATCTATCTGATGTCTAGCTAGAGAATCAGAATGTGTTCATGTTAATAACTGTTTTGAGGTATCTATCTGATGCCTAGCTAGAGAATCAGAATGTGTTCATGTTAATAACTGTTTTGAGGTATCTATCTGCTGTCTAGCTAGAGAATCAGAATGTGTTCATGTTAATAACTGTTTTGAGGTATCTATCTGATGCCTAGCTAGAGAATCAGAATGTGTTCATGTTAATAACTGTTTTGAGGTATCTATCTGATGCCTAGCTAGAGAATCAGAATGTGTTCATGTTAATAACTGTTTTGAGGTATCTATCTGATGCCTAGCTAGAGAATCAGAATGTGTTCATGTTAATAACTGTTTTGAGGTATCTATCTGATGCTAGGAGTAAGCCCAGACTGTGAGGCAGCCAGAGGTAATCAATAATCAATCTCCATCTGATGCTTAGCTAAGCATCGACATAATACGATTCCGAACTTACAGTCGCTGTGCGCTTCCCTGTAAGTTGGTTTTGGCAGGCTGCTTTGATCAGGCCACCGCAGAGCCGGAGTGAGATATGTACCTCAGAGCCGGAGTGAGATATGTACCTCAGAGCCGGAGTGAGATATGTACCTCAGAGCCGGAGTGAGATATGTACCTCAGAGCCGGAGTGAGATATGTACCTCAGAGCCGGAGTGAGATATGTACCTCAGAGCCGGAGTGAGATCTGTACTTCAGAGCCGGAGTGAGATATGTACCTCAGAGCCGGAGTGAGATATGTACCTCAGAGCCGGAGTGAGATATGTACCTCAGAGCCGGAGTGAGATATTTTTATTTTATTTTATTTCACCTTTATTTAACCAGGTAAGCCAGTTGAGAACAGGTTCTCATTTACAACTGCGACCTGGCCAAGATAAAGCATAGTAGTGCAATAAATAAAAAAACACAGAGTTACATATGGGGTAAAAAACATAAAGTCAGAAATACAACAGAAAATATATATACAGTGTGTGCAAATGTAGCAAGTTATGGAGGTAAGGCAATAAATAGGCTATAGTGCAGAATAATTACAATAGTATTAACACTGGAATGCTAGATGTGCAAGAGATTATGTGCAAATAGAGATACTGGGGTGCAAAAGAGCAAAATAAATAACAATATAGGGATGAGGTAGTTGGGTGGGCTAATTTCAGATGGGCTGTGTACAGGTGCAGTGATCGGTAAGGTGCTCTGACAACTGATGCTTAAAGTTATTGAGGGAGATAAGAGTCTCCAGCTTCAGAGATTTTTGCAATTCGTTCCAGTCATTGGCAGCAGAGAACTGGAAGGAATGGTGGCCAAAGGAGGTGTTGGCTTTGGGGATGACCAGTGAGATATACCTGCTGGAGCGCAGACTACGGGTGGGTGTTGCTATGGTGACCAATGAGCTAAGATAAGGCGGGGATTTGCCTAGTAGTGATTTATAGATGGCCTGGAGCCAGTGGGTTTGACGACGAACATGTAGTGAGGACCAGCCAACAAGAGCGTACAGGTCACAGTGGTGGGTAGTGTATGGGGCTTTGGAGACAAAACGGATGGCACTGTGATAGACTACATCCAATTTGCTGAGTAGAGTGTTGGAGGCTATTTTGTAAATGACATCGCCGAAGTCAAGGATCGGTAGGATAGTCAGTTTTACGAGGGCATGTTTGGCAGCATGAGTGAAGGAGGCTTTGTTGCGAAATAGGAAGCCGATTCTAGATTTAACTTTGGATTGGAGATTCTTTATGTGAGTCTGGAAGTTGAGTTTACAGTCTAACCAGACACCTAGGTATTTGTAGTTGTCCACATACTCTAGGTCAGACCCGTCAAGAGTGGTGATTCTAGTCGGGTGGGCGGGTGCCAGCAGCGTTCGATTGAAAAGCATGCATTTAGTTTTACTAGTGTTTAAGAGCAGTTGGAGGCTACTGAAGGATTGTTGTATGGCATTGAAGCTCATTTGGAGGTTTGTTAACACAGTGTCCAATGAAGGGCCAGATGTATACAAAATGGTGTCGTCTGCGTAGAGGTGGATCTGAGAGTCACCAGCAGCAAGAGCGACATCATTGATATACACGGAGAAAAGTGTCGGCCCAAGAATTGAACCCTGTGGCACCCCCATAGAGACTGCCATAGGTCCAGACAACAGGCCCTCCGATTTGACACACTGAACTCTATCTGAGAAGTAGTTGGTGAACCAGGCGAGGCAGTCATTTGAGAAACCAAGGCTATTTAGTCTGCCAATAAGAATGCAGTGGTTGACAGAGTCGAAAGCCTTGGCCAGGTCGATGAAGACGGCTGCACAGTACTGTCTATTATCAATCGCGGTTATAATATCGTTTAGGACCTTGAGCGTGGCTGAAGTGCACCCGTGACCAGCTCGGAAACCGGATTGCATAGCGGAGAAGGTACGGTGGTATTCGAAATGGTCGATTATCTGTTTGTTAACTTGGCTTTCGAATACTTTCGAAAGGCAGGGCAGGATGGATATAGGTCTGTAGCAATTTGGATCTAGAGTGTCACCCCCTTTGAAGAGGGGGATGACCGCGGCAGCTTTCCAATCTCTGGGGATCTCAGACGTTATGAAAGAGATATGTACCTCAGAGCCGGAGTGAGATATGTACCGCAGAGCCGGAGTGAGATATGTATCTCAGACTGCCTTGTACTACTAATTCACCCATTTACCTAAATACATAGAGAAGTGTAGAGTCTTAGCTATTATTACTAAGACTCCTAATAGAAGGAAGTGAACTGGAGCTTCACATTTACTAAAGCTAGTTAGTACAAGAATAACATAGAGCAACACTGAGCATGACCAAGGGCGCTCCGCTCTTAAAGGGGACATCAGTAATTAACAGAACATAACGTTCCTTCTCTTATACGATCAGAGTTACTTTTACCAAACATCTCCCAGAACTTGTTGTAGTTATTTTGCATCTTGATTTGAACTTGAACAGTCTTAGTTTTTGTTTGTGTTTGTTTATAAGTCCAGTCTGTCTGGTGGACGGTGCCTTCGTTCCGGGTAGCGCCTTGGAATGTCTGGAGGCTCCTGTACATCCTTAGTGTGTACTTTCTGCTATAGCAGCACCTTCATCCACACCTTCATCCACACCTTCATCCACACCTTCATCCACACGTTCCCTTCTTTCAGCCTGGGGTCTCTGTACTGCCCCACCGTCCTCTACAGTTTCCTGTGTGTCTTGTTTCAGCCTGGGGTCTCTGTACTGCCCCACCGTCCTCTACAGTTTCCTCTGTGTGTCTTGTTTCAGCCTGGGGTCTCTGTACTGCCCCACAGTCCTCTACAGTTTCCTGTGTGTCTTGTTTCAGCCTGGGGTCTCTGTACTGCCCCACCGTCCTCTACAGTTTCCTCTGTGTCTTGTTTCAGCCTGGGGTCTCTGTACTGCCCCACCGTCCTCTACAGTTTCCTGTGTGTCTTGTTTCAGCCTGGGGTCTCTGTACTGCCCCACCGTCCTCTACAGTTTCCTGTGTGTCTTGTTTCAGCCTGGGGTCTCTGTACTGCCCCACCGTCCTCTACAGTTTCCTGTGTGTCTTGTTTCAGCCTGGGGTCTCTGTACTGCCCCACCGTCCTCTACAGTTTCCTGTGTGTCTTGTTTCAGCCTGGGGTCTCTGTACTGCCCCACCGTCCTCTACAGTTTCCTCTGTGTGTCTTGTTTCAGCCTGGGGTCTCTGTACTGCCCCACCGTCCTCTACAGTTTCCTCTGTGTCTTGTTTCAGCCTGGGGTCTCTGTACTGCCCCACCGTCCTCTACAGTTTCCTGTGTGTCTTGTTTCAGCCTGGGGTCTCTGTACTGCCCCACCGTCCTCTACAGTTTCCTGTGTGTCTTGTTTCAGCCTGGGGTCTCTGTACTGCCCCACCGTCCTCTACAGTTTCCTGTGTGTCTTGTTTCAGCCTGGGGTCTCTGTACTGCCCCACCGTCCTCTACAGTTTCCTCTGTGTCTTGTTTCAGCCTGGGGTCTCTGTACTGCCCCACCGTCCTCTACAGTTTCCTGTGTGTCTTGTTTCAGCCTGGGGTCTCTGTACTGCCCCACCGTCCTCTACAGTTTCCTCTGTGTCTTGTTTCAGCCTGGGGTCTCTGTACTGCCCCACAGTCCTCTACAGTTTCCTCTGTGTCTTGTTTCAGCCTGGGGTCTCTGTACTGCCCCACCGTCCTCTACAGTTTCCTGTGTGTCTTGTTTCAGCCTGGGGTCTCTGTACTGCCCCACCGTCCTCTACAGTTTCCTGTGTGTCTTGTTTCAGCCTGGGGTCTCTGTACTGCCCCACCGTCCTCTACAGTTTCCTCTGTGTGTCTTGTTTCAGCCTGGGGTCTCTGTACTGCCCCACAGTCCTCTACAGTTTCCTGTGTGTCTTGTTTCAGCCTGGGGTCTCTGTACTGCCCCACCGTCCTCTACAGTTTCCTGTGTGTCTTGTTTCAGCCTGGGGTCTCTGTACTGCCCCACCGTCCTCTACAGTTTCCTGTGTGTCTTGTTTCAGCCTGGGGTCTCTGTACTGCCCCACCGTCCTCTACAGTTTCCTCTGTGTGTCTTGTTTCAGCCTGGGGTCTCTGTACTGCCCCACAGTCCTCTACAGTTTCCTGTGTGTCTTGTTTCAGCCTGGGGTCTCTGTACTGCCCCACCGTCCTCTACAGTTTCCTCTGTGTGTCTTGTTTCAGCCTGGGGTCTCTGTACTGCCCCACAGTCCTCTACAGTTTCCTGTGTGTCTTGTTTCAGCCTGGGGTCTCTGTACTGCCCCACCGTCCTCTACAGTTTCCTCTGTGTCTTGTTTCAGCCTGGGGTCTCTGTACTGCCCCACCGTCCTCTACAGTTTCCTGTGTGTCTTGTTTCAGCCTGGGGTCTCTGTACTGCCCCACCGTCCTCTACAGTTTCCTGTGTGTCTTGTTTCAGCCTGGGGTCTCTGTACTGCCCCACCGTCCTCTACAGTTTCCTGTGTGTCTTGTTTCAGCCTGGGGTCTCTGTACTGCCCCACAGTCCTCTACAGTTTCCTGTGTGTCTTGTTTCAGCCTGGGGTCTCTGTACTGCCCCACCGTCCTCTACAGTTTCCTCTGTGTGTCTTGTTTCAGCCTGGGGTCTCTGTACTGCCCCACCGTCCTCTACAGTTTCCTCTGTGTCTTGTTTCAGCCTGGGGTCTCTGTACTGCCCCACCGTCCTCTACAGTTTCCTGTGTGTCTTGTTTCAGCCTGGGGTCTCTGTACTGCCCCACCGTCCTCTACAGTTTCCTGTGTGTCTTGTTTCAGCCTGGGGTCTCTGTACTGCCCCACCGTCCTCTACAGTTTCCTGTGTGTCTTGTTTCAGCCTGGGGTCTCTGTACTGCCCCACCGTCCTCTACAGTTTCCTGTGTGTCTTGTTTCAGCCTGGGGTCTCTGTACTGCCCCACCGTCCTCTACAGTTTCCTGTGTGTCTTGTTTCAGCCTGGGGTCTCTGTACTGCCCCACCGTCCTCTACAGTTTCCTGTGTGTCTTGTTTCAGCCTGGGGTCTCTGTACTGCCCCACCGTCCTCTACAGTTTCCTGTGTGTCTTGTTTCAGCCTGGGGTCTCTGTACTGCCCCACCGTCCTCTACAGTTTCCTGTGTGTCTTGTTTCAGCCTGGGGTCTCTGTACTGCCCCACCGTCCTCTACAGTTTCCTGTGTGTCTTGTTTCAGCCTGGGGTCTCTGTACTGCCCCACCGTCCTCTACAGTTTCCTGTGTGTCTTGTTTCAGCCTGGGGTCTCTGTACTGCCCCACCGTCCTCTACAGTTTCCTCTGTGTCTTGTTTCAGCCTGGGGTCTCTGTACTGCCCCACAGTCCTCTACAGTTTCCTGTGTGTCTTGTTTCAGCCTGGGGTCTCTGTACTGCCCCACCGTCCTCTACAGTTTCCTGTGTGTCTTGTTTCAGCCTGGGGTCTCTGTACTGCCCCACCGTCCTCTACAGTTTCCTGTGTGTCTTGTTTCAGCCTGGGGTCTCTGTACTGCCCCACCGTCCTCTACAGTTTCCTGTGTGTCTTGTTTCAGCCTGGGGTCTCTGTACTGCCCCACCGTCCTCTACAGTTTCCTGTGTGTCTTGTTTCAGCCTGGGGTCTCTGTACTGCCCCACCGTCCTCTACAGTTTCCTGTGTGTCTTGTTTCAGCCTGGGGTCTCTGTACTGCCCCACCGTCCTCTACAGTTTCCTGTGTGTCTTGTTTCAGCCTGGGGTCTCTGTACTGCCCCACAGTCCTCTACAGTTTCTTGTGTGTCTTGTTTCAGCCTGACATGCAAAGCGAATTGGCCCATCGTCACGAAGCTGCCCACACCCTTCCACACTTTCTTGTTCTGAACGTCCTGACGGGTGGGAAGGGTGTGGGCAGCTTCGTGACGATGGGCCAATTCGCTTTGCATGGCCTAGTGCCCCGGGTGGGTGGAGATTTCACTTAAGAACCAATGGAATGGTCTATAATTTGCAAACTCCGCGCCCACCCGGAGCACCAGGCCATACAAAATGAACTGGCCCAACGACCAGAGTTACACCACTGCTAGAAGGAGCCAGATCTCTCACAGGATGTAACAATATGAAGCATCTGTATATAGAACGTCTGTAGGAGAAGATATTAATATTGTAGCATGGTTTGAGATCCATGCTGATTGAAGAGGGAGCTACAACAATGACACCCAAATATAAAAACATTCAACTAAATAATGAGGGTTTCTGCCAGTCTAATCCAGGTGTAGATTACATCACACGTTCCAGTGTTTGAACTATCAGGATTTCAGATGAAAATCTCTGCTTTAAGGTGGGACAAAGAGCATGGTGTACAAGTTGAGAATTATGTTTGAGAAGAAGAATCCCAGGACCAGATCGTCCAATAAGAGAGAAGATGCCTTGTCCATGGACTTCAAGAGGTTCTCTGAGCTCCACTGTGCTACAGGTAAACCAGTATCCTATACACCAGGGTTCTTCAATTCCGGTCCTGGAGGGCCGAAACACTTCCTGGTAGTTGGAGGTTGGAGGGCCGAAACACTTCCTGGTAGTTGGAGGTTGGAGGGCCGAAACACTTCCTGGTAGTTGGAGGTTGGAGGGCCGAAACACTTCCTGGTAGTTAATTGCACTCACCTGGTGTCCCAGGTCTGAATTAGCCCCTGATTAGAAGGAGAGGATGAAAAACAGAGGTGTTTCGGCCCTCCAGGACCGGAATTGACGAACCCTGCTATACACCATATATTCACCAGTATCCATAATGTGTTCAGAAAGTAGAACAGAACAGTGGATCAGTACCATAATGTGTTCAGAAAGTAGAACAGAACAGTGGATCAGTACCATAATGTGTTCAGAAAGTAGAACAGAACAGTGGACTTCACATGTTATGGTGTCAGAAATAAAGCAAACCCTTCTAAAGGATCAATCCATATGAAATCAAATAGGAGTAGCCATGAAGACAATACAATGTTAACGTTACCCACCAGTTGAGCCCATAGCCAACAGTATAACATGTTAACATTACCCACCAGTTGAGCCCAGAGCCAACAGTATAACATGATGTTAACATTACCCACCAGTTGAGCCCATAGCCTACAGTATAACATGTTAACGTTACCCACCAGTTGAGCCGATAGCCTACAGAATAACATGATGTTAACGTTACCCACCAGTTGAATCCAAGGCATCCACCACGGAGGTGACAGCCAGTGAGAAGGTCTCCTCCTCAGCTGCCCTCAACACAGGATCGCTGGTCTCAGTCACAGAACAATGTGGAGCCAGGTCAGACAGTCACACACACACACACACACACACACACACACACACACACACACACACACACACACACAATATTAGTTAGGAAACATCTCTGGTTAACATAGTTGTAATGGGATTGGCTGATCAATGTCTTTTCAATATTTCATTGCCAGCTTTACAAACTTTCCCATTATTCCTGTGATGTTTTAGATCAGTGGAACGGGACCTGCAGTCAGTCGACTCAAAGAGCACCAAACTTGATGGCCCAGTGGACCAGGAGAAGGAGAAGGATTCCACTTCATCAAAACCAGGCCAGAAGAAATCAGCTCTGGACCAGTCCTCCAAAGCCACAAAAGAAACCAGCAAGACAACCGTCCGTACGTGACTGGTCTGGAACAGCTGTTTGACGCTGTTTATTTCTATAGAAACCCTGTCATTATCAGCTGACACATACAGTATAAAGTCATTGGTTTCTCTCACCTCAGCTCCTATGAAGACTGGTTCAGTAAAGGACCAGTTGGTGGTGCCTGGGAAGAAGGCGCTCATCAAGACGACCCAGGAGACTGCTGCTCACACTGAGCACATCAGGAGGAACGGAGTGGCATCACTAGAACTCAGCTACGTCTATCTCCTGGCAGGTGAGATAGGAGAGACTGGGATGCGATAGAATAGAATGACAAGGGGATGGAATGGAAGGAAATATAGTGGCGCAGCGGTCTAAGTCACTGCACCGCAGTGCTAGAGGCGAGACTACAGACCCGGGTTGAATTCTGGGCTGTGTCGCATCTGGCCGCAACCGGGAGACCCATGAGGCGATGCAAAATTGGCCCAGCGTCGTCCGGGTTAGGGGAGGGTTTGGCCGGCCAGGATGTCCTTGTCCCATTGCGCTGTAGCGACTCCTAGTGGCGGGCCGGGGGCATGCACGCTGACTCGTGTTGCCAGTTGTACGGTGTTTACTCCGACACATTGGTGCGGCTGCCTTCCGGGTTAAGCGAGTAGTGTGTCAAGAAGTAGTGCGGCTTGGTAGGGTCGTGTTTCGGAGGACGCATGGCTCTCGACCTTCGCCTCTCCCGAGTCCGTACGGGAGTTGCAGCGATGGGACAAGACTGTAACTACCAATTGGATATCATGGAATTGGGGAGAAAAAAAGGGGTAAAAAGATACTAAAAATAAATAAATACAAAATGGGGGGAAATTGAATAGAATGGGAAATAAGTGTAATGGGATTGAAATGAAGGACAGGGGAAAGGGATTGAATTAAAGGAAAATAGGATAGAATGCAATGGAATGAAATGGGATTTAGGCTGGGTTTCTGTGTGGGGGGTTTTAGGCTGGGTTTCTGTATTGCACTTTGTGACATCTGCTGATGTAAAAAGGGCTTTATAAATAAAATGTGATTGATTGAATAGGATATCACAAAAGGGAAATGGTATAGAATGGAATTCAAGGAAAGGGTTATGGTATAGAATATAATGGAAGGAAGGGTTATGGTATAGAATAGAATGGAAGGAAAGGGTTATGGTATAGAATAGAATGGAAGGAAAGGGTTATGGTATAGAATAGAATGGAAGGAAAGGGTTATGGTATAGAATAGAATGGAAGGAAAGGTTTATGGTATAGAATAGAATGGAAGGAAAGGGTTATGGTATAGATTAGAATGGAAGGAAAGGGTTATGGTATAGAATAGAATGGAAGGAAAGGGTTATGGTATAGAATAGAATGGAAGGAAAGGGTTATGGTATAGAATAGAATGGAAGGAAAGGGTTATGGTATAGAATAGAATGGAAGGAATGGGTTATGGTATAGAATAGAATGGAAGGAAAGGGTTATGGTATAGAATAGAATGGAAGGAAATGGTTATGGTATAGAATAGAATGGAAGGAAAAGGTTATGGTATAGAATAGAATGGAAGGAAAGGGTTATGGTATAGAATAGAATGGAAGGAAAGGGTTATGGTATAGAATAGAATGGAAGGAAAAGGTTATGGTATAGAATAGAATGGAAGGAAAGGGTTATGGTATAGAATAGAATGGAAGGAAAGGGTTATGGTATAGAATAGAATGGAAGGAAAGGGTTATGGTATAGAATAGAATGGAAGGAATGGGTTATGGTATAGAATAGAATGGAAGGAAAGGGTTATGGTATTGAATAGAATGGAAGGAAAGGGTTAGGGTATAGAATATAATGATAGAATGGAAGGAAAGGGTTAGGGTATAGAATAGAATGGAATGAAAGGGTTATGGTATAGAATAGAATGGAAGGAAAGGGTTATGGTATAGAATATAATGGAAGGAAATGGTTATGGTATAGAATAGAATGGAAGGAAAGGGTTATGGTATAGAATATAATGGAAGGAAAGAGTTATGGTATAGAATAGAATGGAAGGAAAGGGTTATGGTATAGAATAGAATGGAAGGAAAGGGTTAGGGTATAGAATAGAATGGAAGGAAAGGGTTAGGGTATAGAATAGAATGGAAGGAAAGGGTTATGGTATAGAATAGAATGGAAGGAAAGGGTTATGGTATATAATAGAATGGAAGGAAAGGGTTATGGTATAGAATAGAATGGAAGGAAAGGGTTATGGTATAGAATAGAATGGAAGGAAAGGGTTAGGGTATAGAATAGAATGGAAGGAAAGGGTTAGGGTATAGAATAGAATGGAAGGAAAGGGTTAGGGTGTAGAATATAATGGAAGGAAAGGGTTATGGTATAGAATAGAATGTAAGGAAAGGGTTATGGTATAGAATAGAATGGAAGGAAAGGGTTATGGTATAGAATAGAATGGAAGGAAAGGGTTATGGTATAGAATAGAATGGAAGGAAAGGGTTATGGTATAGAATAGAATGGAAGGAAAGGGTTATGGTATAGAATAGAATGGAATGAAAAGGTTATGGTATAGAATAGAATGGAAGGAAAAGGTTATGGTATAGAATAGAATGGAAGGAAAGGGTTATGGTATAGAATATAATGGAAGGAAAGGGTTATGGTATAGAATAGAATGGAAGGAAAGGGTTAGGGTATAGAATAGAATGGAAGGAAAGGGTTATGGTATAGAATAGAATGGAAGGAAAGGGTTATGGTATAGAATAGAATGGAAGGAAACGGAAATGAATAGAATGGAATGGAAGGAAATTGAATATAATAGAAAAAAGGAAATGTGATAGAATGTCATGGAAGTAAACGGATGGGATATAATGGCTGGGTTTCTGTATTGCACTTTGTGACATCTGCTGAAACTTAGATGAAGAACAACATTTTTGTATTAAAGTATGTCAATCTGGTCCTTTGTTTGGTGTGTACGCTAGGAGACCAGTGTCTGTCTGACTGCCTGGTGACGTGTTCCTCTGGGGTGAATGAGGGTCTGTGTAGCATCAGTCTGGACCGACCTCTGATCTCTGAGAAGCTGAAGGCTGAACTGAACCCTCTGGTCATCACCATCCTGTCAGCCTCCTCCCTGCCATCATCCCCTGTCCCCTTCCATGTCTTAGAGGTGATATACCCTAACATCCTGTCAGCCTCCTCCCTGCCCTCCCAGCCTGCCCCCTTCCATGTCTTAGAGGTGATATACCCTAACATCCTGTCAGCCTCCTCCCTGCCATCATCCCCTGTCCCCTTCCATGTCTTAGAGGTGATATACCCTAACATCCTGTCAGCCTCCTCCCTGCCATCATCCCCTGCCCCCTTCCATGTCTTAGAGGTGATATACCCTAACATCCTGTCAGCCTCCTCCCTGCCCTCCCAGCCTGCCCCCTTCCATGTCTTAGAGGTGATATCCTGTCAGCTAGCTAGCTGCCCTCCCAGCCTGCCCCCTTCATCCTGTCAGCTAGCTAGCTGCCCTCCCAGCCTGCCCCCTTCCATGTCTTAGAGGTGATATACCCTAACATCCTGTCAGCCTCCTCCCTGCCATCATCCCCTGTCCCCTTCCATGTCTTAGAGGTGATATACCCTAACATCCTGTCAGCCTCCTCCCTGCCCTCCCAGCCTGTCCCCTTCCATGTCTTAGAGGTGATATACTCTAACATCCTGTCAGCCTCCTCCCTGCCCTCCCAGCCTGCCCCTTCCATGTCTTAGAGGTGATATACTCTAACATCCTGTCAGCCTCCTCCCTGCCCTCCCAGCCTGTCCCCTTCCATGTCTTAGAGGTGATATACCCTAACATCCTGTCAGCCTCCTCCCTGCCCTCCCAGCCTGCCCCCTTCCATGTCTTAGAGGTGATATCCTGTCAGCTAGCTAGCTGCCCTCCCAGCCTGTCCCCTTCCATGTCTTAGAGGTGATATACTCTAACATCCTGTCAGCCTCCTCCCTGCCCTCCCAGCCTGCCCCTTCCATGTCTTAGAGGTGATATACTCTAACATCCTGTCAGCCTCCTCCCTGCCCTCCCAGCCTGTCCCCTTCCATGTCTTAGAGGTGATATACCCTAACATCCTGTCAGCCTCCTCCCTGCCCTCCCAGCCTGCCCCCTTCCATGTCTTAGAGGTGATATCCTGTCAGCTAGCTAGCTGCCCTCCCAGCCTGCCCCCTTCATCCTGTCAGCTAGCTAGCTGCCCTCCCAGCCTGCCCCCTTCCATGTCTTAGAGGTGATATCCTGTCAGCTAGCTAGCTGCCCTCCCAGCCTGCCCCCTTCATCCTGTCAGCTAGCTAGCTGCCCTCCCAGCCTGCCCCCTTCCATGTCTTAGAGGTGATATCCTGTCAGCTAGCTAGCTGCCCTCCCAGCCTGTCCCCTTCCATGTCTTAGAGGTGATATCCTGTCAGCTAGCTAGCTGCCCTCCCAGCCTGCCCCCTTCCATGTCTTAGAGGTGATATCCTGTCAGCTAGCTAGCTGCCCTCCCAGCCTGCCCCCTTCCATGTCTTAGAGGTGATATACCCTAACATCCTGTCAGCCTCCTCCCTGCCATCATCCCCTGTCCCCTTCCATGTCTTAGAGGTGATATACCCTAACATCCTGTCAGCCTCCTCCCTGCCCTCCCAGCCTGCCCCCCTCCATGTCTTAGAGGTGATATACCCTAACATCCTGTCAGCTAGCTAGCTGCCCTCCCAGCCTGCCCCCTTCCATGTCTTAGAGGTGATATCCTGTCAGCTAGCTAGCTGCCCTCCCAGCCTGCCCCCTTCCATGTCTTAGAGGTGATATCCTGTCAGCTAGCTAGCTGCCCTCCCAGCCTGCCCCCTTCATCCTGTCAGCTAGCTAGCTGCCCTCCCAGCCTGCCCCCTTCATCCTGTCAGCTAGCTAGCTGCCCTCCCAGCCTGCCCCCTTCCATGTCTTAGAGGTGATATCCTGTCAGCTAGCTAGCTGCCCTCCCAGCCTGCCCCCTTCATCCTGTCAGCTAGCTAGCTGCCCTCCCAGCCTGCCCCCTTCCATGTCTTAGAGGTGATATCCTGTCAGCTAGCTAGCTGCCCTCCCAGCCTGTCCCCTTCCATGTCTTAGAGGTGATATCCTGTCAGCTAGCTAGCTGCCCTCCCAGCCTGCCCCCTTCCATGTCTTAGAGGTGATATCCTGTCAGCTAGCTAGCTGCCCTCCCAGCCTGCCCCCTTCCATGTCTTAGAGGTGATATACCCTAACATCCTGTCAGCCTCCTCCCTGCCATCATCCCCTGTCCCCTTCCATGTCTTAGAGGTGATATACCCTAACATCCTGTCAGCCTCCTCCCTGCCCTCCCAGCCTGCCCCCCTCCATGTCTTAGAGGTGATATACCCTAACATCCTGTCAGCTAGCTAGCTGCCCTCCCAGCCTGCCCCCTTCCATGTCTTAGAGGTGATATCCTGTCAGCTAGCTAGCTGCCCTCCCAGCCTGCCCCCTTCCATGTCTTAGAGGTGATATCCTGTCAGCTAGCTAGCTGCCCTCCCAGCCTGCCCCCTTCATCCTGTCAGCTAGCTAGCTGCCCTCCCAGCCTGCCCCCTTCCATGTCTTAGAGGTGATATCCTGTCAGCTAGCTAGCTGCCCTCCCAGCCTGCCCCCTTCATCCTGTCAGCTAGCTAGCTGCCCTCCCAGCCTGCCCCCTTCCATGTCTTAGAGGTGATATCCTGTCAGCTAGCTAGCTGCCCTCCCAGCCTGTCCCCTTCCATGTCTTAGAGGTGATATCCTGTCAGCTAGCTAGCTGCCCTCCCAGCCTGCCCCCTTCCATGTCTTAGAGGTGATATCCTGTCAGCTAGCTAGCTGCCCTCCCAGCCTGCCCCCTTCCATGTCTTAGAGGTGATATCCTGTCAGCTAGCTAGCTGCCCTCCCAGCCTGCCCCCTTCCATGTCTTAGAGGTGATATCCTGTCAGCTAGCTAGCTGCCCTCCCAGCCTGCCCCCTTCATCCTGTCAGCTAGCTAGCTGCCCTCCCAGCCTGCCCCCTTCATCCTGTCAGCTAGCTAGCTGCCCTCCCAGCCTGCCCCCTTCATCCTGTCAGCTAGCTAGCTGCCCTCCCAGCCTGCCCCCTTACATGTCTTAGAGGTGATATCCTGTCAGCTAGCTAGCTGCCCTCCCAGCCTGCCCCCTTCCATGTCTTAGAGGTGATATCCTGTCAGCTAGCTAGCTGCCCTCCCAGCCTGCCCCCTTCATCCTGTCAGCTAGCTAGCTGCCCTCCCAGCCTGCCCCCTTCATCCTGTCAGCTAGCTAGCTGCCCTCCCAGCCTGCCCCCTTCATCCTGTCAGCTAGCTAGCTGCCCTCCCAGCCTGCCCCCTTCATCCTGTCAGCTAGCTAGCTGCCCTCCCAGCCTGCCCCCTCTCCACACACTGTAGGTACTACCACTACACTGTCTCACCTAACGTCTCATCTCCTTTCCTCTCATACTACATCTTCTGTCAGGAGAAGTGTCTGCCAGTGTACTGCCAGTACCAGTTCAATACGTCTATGCACCGGACCAAAGGCCAGGGACACAGCACTGACGTTTACTTCAATGACGTCAACGTCATCATGACAGGTGGAGCACTGTCAAACACACCCTTAAGAAATCATCCTTATCACTAAATGTAGCTTTCGCTTTATTTATCATTAGCGCTAAAGCTAATGTTCCTGCTGCAGCTATCTCTGAATCAGTCTTTTGCTAGAGCTCATATATATTGCTAGCGCTCCCTCCTCCAGGCTTGCTGAGTCCTGGGGAGCTGTTGGAGGTCCTGCGAGGTCCTCCGCTGGAGATCGAGGTCCACGACAGAGACAGGAAGTTGGAGAAGGTGTCGACCAGCCCCGCCCTGTTCGGGACCTATCCCAATGATGACAAGCTAAGCAGTGTGGTCCTGGTCTCCGGGAAACGGACCAATCACCACCCCTTCAGAGAGAAGCGCAAACACTATGACCCCTGTGGCCTCGCCAAGCTCAACCTCAACGACCTGCTACAAGGACAGAGGAGTCTGAAGGTGAAGCTAGCATGGATCAAGGAAAAACAAGACTGTTCACAACATTCACGTTTTATTGTCACATGCACAAGTACAGTGCAAATACTTTGTTTGCTTGCTCTTTCCCAACAAAGCAGTAATCAATATAACAACATTGCTCTGACTCAGAATGTGTGCTACTCATTAACCCTCAGTGGGAAGATAGTGGCAGACGTTTGTCATTTTTCTAGTACATTCATCCGTCTTTCTTTTCAGCACCTGAACCAGTTGGATGTTGTTAAATTGAGTGTTCTCTCCCGTTTCATGACCAGGTGAACCTGCCGATCTGCTGCTCCTCACCGCCCCAGCTGCTGAGCGGTGAGAGGAGTGACTGGGTGAGGAAAATGCCCTCCATGCCAGGGACAGGAGGGGTGGATGGGCCAGAGCAACAGCCTGGACACTACTTTGATTCCAATTCACAGCTCAAGGTATAGTAGCAGTAGTAGTAGTAATAGTAGTAGTAGTATAGTAGTAGTAGTAGTAGTAGTAGTAGTAATAGTAGTAGTAGTAGTATAGTAGTAGTAGTAGTATTAGTATAGTAGTAGTAGTAGTAGTAGTAGTAGTAGTAGTAGTAGCAGCAGTAGTAGTAGTAGTAGTAGTAGTAGTAGTAGTAGTAGTAGTAGTAGTAGTAGTAGTGGTAGCAGTAGCAGTAGTAGTAGAAGTAGTTGTAATAACAGTAGAAGTAGCAGTACTACTAGTAGTAGTAGTAGTAGTAGTAGTAGTAGTAGTAGCAGTAGTAGTAGTAGCAGTAGTAGTAGAAGTAGTTGTAATAACAGTAGAAGTAGCAGTACTACTAGTAGTAGTAGTAGTAGTAGTAGTAGTAGTACTTTATTGATCCCAACTTGGGAAATTGATTGATTGATTGATTGATTTAGGTGCAGGTGGAGATTGCCTGTCCTCTGAAGGTAGGAGGCGGGGCCAGTGACGTGGCGTGGGACTGCCCGTTCGGACGCATCATATACCTGTTCAGGTACGCTAACGTCTCGGTGATGTCACGGCTTAGGACAGAGCTACTAAGGATCAATGCTGCGGCGTTCCATCTGGAGGACCAATCAGAGGAGACGGTCGAGCGGGCGTTGTCGTGTTACAAGATGGCGGCGCGGGAGAGGGAGAGCCGTGACATGGACGTGGTGACGGGGTTCCACCTGCTAGATAAACAAATCCACCTTTTTGTTCTGGAAGGACTGAAACATAAAGGTGTCAGGAGACTCTGGGAGACTGTCTCCAAACAGTAAGTTATAGAGAGACTGTCTCCAAACAGTAAGATATATAGAGACTGTCTCCTTACAGTAAGATATATAGAGACTGTCTCCAAACAGTAAGATATATAGAGACTGTCTCCTTACAGTAAGATATATAGACTGTCTCCAATCAGTAAGATATATAGAGACTGTCTCCTTACAGTAAGATATATAGAGACTGTCTCCAAACAGTAAGATATATAGAGACTGTCTCCAAACAGTAAGATATATAGAGACTGTCTCCATGCAGTAAGATATATAGAGACTGTCTCCATCCAGTAAGTTATATAGAGACTCTCTCCTTACAGTAAGATATATAGAGACTGTCTCCAATCAGTAAGATATATAGAGACTGTCTCCTTACAGTAAGATATATAGAGACTGTCTCCAAACAGTAAGATATATAGAGACTGTCTCCTTACAGTAAGATATATAGAGACTGTCTCCAAACAGTAAGATATATAGAGACTGTCTCCATCCAGTAAGATATATAGAGACTCTCTCCTTACAGTAAGATATATAGAGACTGTCTCCAATCAGTAAGATATATAGAGACTGTCTCCAAACAGTAAGATATATAGAGACTGTCTCCTTACAGTAAGATATATAGAGACTGTCTCCAAACAGTAAGATATATAGAGACTGCCTCCTTACAGTAAGATATATAGAGACTGTGTCCTTACAGTAAGATATATAGAGACTGTCTCCTTACAGTAAGATATATAGAGACTGTCTCCTTACAGTAAGATATATAGAGACTGTCTCCAATCAGTAAGATATATAGAGACTGTCTCCATACAGTAAGATATATAGAGACTGTCTCCAAACAGTAAGATATATAGAGACTGTCTCCATACAGTAAGATATATAGAGACTGTCTCCAAACAGTAAGATATACAGAGACTGTCTCCAAACAGTAAGTTATATAGAGACTGTCTCCAAACAGTAAGATATATAGAGACTGTCTCCAAACAGTAAGATATATAGAGACTGTCTCCAAACAGTAAGTTATATAGAGACTGTCTCCAAACAGTAAGATATATAGAGACTGTCTCCAAACAGTAAGATATATAGAGACTTTCTCCTTACAGTAAGATATATAGAGACTGTCTCCAAACAGTAAGTTATATAGAGAGACTGTCTCCATGCAGTAAGATATATAGAGACTGTCTCCAAACAGTAAGATATATAGAGACTGTCTCCAAACAGTAAGATATATAGAGACTGTCTCCAAACAGTAAGTTATATAGAGAGACTGTCTCCATGCAGTAAGATATATAGAGACTGTCTCCAAACAGTAAGATATATAGAGACTGTCTCCAAACAGTAAGTTATATAGAGAGACTGTCTCCATGCAGTAAGATATATAGAGACTGTCTCCAAACAGTAAGATATATAGAGACTGTCTCCAAACAGTAAGATATATAGAGACTGTCTCCAAACAGTAAGATATATAGAGACTGTCTCCATACAGTAAGATATATAGAGACTGTCTCCAAACAGTAAGATATATAGAGACTGTCTCCTTACAGTAAGTTATATAGAGACTGTCTCCATACAGTAAGATATATAGAGACTGTCTCCAAACAGTAAGTTATATAGAGAGACTGTCTCCATGCAGTAAGATATATAGAGACTGTCTCCAAACAGTAAGATATATAGAGACTGTCTCCTTACAGTAAGATATATAGAGACTGTCTCCAAACAGTAAGATATATAGAGACTGTCTCCATCCAGTAAGATATATAGAGACTCTCTCCTTACAGTAAGATATATAGAGACTGTCTCCAATCAGTAAGATATATAGAGACTGTCTCCAAACAGTAAGATATATAGAGACTGTCTCCTTACAGTAAGATATATAGAGACTGTCTCCAAACAGTAAGATATATAGAGACTGCCTCCTTACAGTAAGATATATAGAGACTGTCTCCTTACAGTAAGATATATAGAGACTGTCTCCTTACAGTAAGATATATAGAGACTGTCTCCTTACAGTAAGATATATAGAGACTGTCTCCTTACAGTAAGATATATAGAGACTGTCTCCAATCAGTAAGATATATAGAGACTGTCTCCATACAGTAAGATATATAGAGACTGTCTCCAAACAGTAAGATATATAGAGACTGTCTCCATACAGTAAGATATATAGAGACTGTCTCCAAACAGTAAGATATACAGAGACTGTCTCCAAACAGTAAGTTATATAGAGACTGTCTCCAAACAGTAAGATATATAGAGACTGTCTCCAAACAGTAAGATATATAGAGACTGTCTCCAAACAGTAAGTTATATAGAGACTGTCTCCAAACAGTAAGATATATAGAGACTGTCTCCAAACAGTAAGATATATAGAGACTTTCTCCTTACAGTAAGATATATAGAGACTGTCTCCAAACAGTAAGTTATATAGAGAGACTGTCTCCATGCAGTAAGATATATAGAGACTGTCTCCAAACAGTAAGATATATAGAGACTGTCTCCAAACAGTAAGATATATAGAGACTGTCTCCAAACAGTAAGTTATATAGAGAGACTGTCTCCATGCAGTAAGATATATAGAGACTGTCTCCAAACAGTAAGATATATAGAGACTGTCTCCAAACAGTAAGTTATATAGAGAGACTGTCTCCATGCAGTAAGATATATAGAGACTGTCTCCAAACAGTAAGATATATAGAGACTGTCTCCATACAGTAAGATATATAGAGACTGTCTCCATACAGTAAGATATATAGAGACTGTCTCCAAACAGTAAGATATATAGAGACTGTCTCCATACAGTAAGATATATAGAGACTGTCTCCAAACAGTAAGATATATAGAGACTGTCTCCTTACAGTAAGTTATATAGAGACTGTCTCCATACAGTAAGATATATAGAGACTGTCTCCAAACAGTAAGTTATATAGAGAGACTGTCTCCATGCAGTAAGATATATAGAGACTGTCTCCAAACAGTAAGATATATAGAGACTGTCTCCTTACAGTAAGTTATATAGAGACTGTCTCCATACAGTAAGATATATAGAGACTGTCTCCAAACAGTAAGTTATATAGAGAGACTGTCTCCATGCAGTAAGATATATAGAGACTGTCTCCAAACAGTAAGATATATAGAGACTGTCTCCAAACAGTAAGATATATAGAGACTGTCTCCAAACAATAAGATATATAGAGACTGTCTCCATACAGTAAGATATATAGAGACTGTCTCCAAACAGTAAGATATATAGAGACTGTCTCCAAACAGTAAGATATATAGAGACTGTCTCCAAACAGTAAGATATATAGAGACTGTCTCCAAACAGTAAGATATATAGAGACTGTCTCCAAACAGTAAGATATATAGAGACTGTCTCCAAACAGTAAGATATATAGAGACTGTCTCCAAACAGTAAGATATATATAGAGACTGTCTCCAAACAGTAAGATATATAGAGACTGTCTCCAAACAGTAAGATATATAGAGACTGTCTCCAAACAGTAAGCTGGAATAACACTCATCCTACCTAACCTAGCTTCTCTAGTTACCTACCTTTGCAGCTGTGCTGTCTGTAGGGCTGGGGTCAGACTTCTCTGAGAAAGTTGAGGTTGTCATAGATGAATAAAATGTAACGTGTGATGTTAATGTGGTTTCAGGGTAACAGGCAGTGAGGAGGACCAGGTGATGGTTCTGTGGTTTCAGGGTAACAGGCAGTGAGGAGGACCAGGTGATGGTTCTGTGGTTTCAGGGTAGGTGGTCCAGGTGACCAGGTGATGGTTCTGTGGTTTCAGGGTAACAGGCAGTGAGGAGGACCAGGTGATGGTTCTGTGGTTTCAGGGTAGGTGGTCCAGGTGACCAGGTGATGGTTCTGTGGTTTCAGGGTAACAGGCAGTGAGGAGGACCAGGTGATGGTTCTCTATAACTCTGGTCTGAGTTTCTCTAAGCGTCTATATACCCTTCTGGACGTCAGCTTTACTCCTGTCCACCTCCACCAACCCCTGGAGACCATCATGAGACAACCTCTAGTCTACGTCAGAGACATGGTGCCTCATACCTGCTTCCAGGCCATGACACGGTACTACACCTGTCTGTCTGTCTGTCTGTCTGTCAGAATGTCTGTCTGTTACACCTGTCTGTCTGTCTGTCTGTATGTCTGTCTGTTACACCTGTCTGTTACACCTGTCTGTCTGTCTGTTAGACCTGTCTGTCTGTCTGTCTGTCTGTCTGTCTGTCTGTCTGTCTGTCTGTCACACCTGTCTGTCTGTCTGTTAGACCCGTCCGTCTGTCTGTCTGTTACACCTGTCTGTCTGTCGTATATGGTTAATATGGTTGTATATGGTTGTATATGATTAATATGGTTGTATATGGTTAATATGGTTGTATATGTTGTTGTTTTTTTAGTCATTTAGCAGACGCTCTTATCCAGCAATTAGGGTTAAGTGCCTTGCTCAAGGGCACATCGACAGATTTTTCACCTAGTCGGCTCTTGGATTAGAACCAGCGACCTTTCGGTTACTGACACAACGCTCTTACCCACTAAGCTACCTGCCGCCCATATGGTTAACATGGTTGTATATGGTTAATATGGTTACTATGGTTAATATGGTTGTATGTCATTAATATGGTTGTTTATGGTTAATATGGTTAATATGGTTAAATATCATTAATATGGTTTTATATGATTAATATGGTTGTATATGGTTAATATGGTTAATATGGTTAATATGGTTGTATATGGTTAATATGGTTAATATGGTTGTATATGGTTGTATGTGGTTAATATGGTTAATATGGTTGTATATGATTAATATGGTTAATATGGTTGTATATGATTAATATGGTTAATATGGTTGTATATGGTTAATATGGTTAATATGATTAATATGGTTGTATATGGTTAATATGGTTAATATGGTTGTATATGATTAATATGGTTGTATATGGTTAATATGGTTGTAAATGATTATTATGGTTAATATGGTTGTATATGATTAATATGGTTGTAAATGGTTAATATGGTTAATATGGTTGTATATGGTTAATATGGTTAATATGGTTAATATGGTTGTATATGGTTAATATGGTTAATTTGGTTAATATTGTTGTATATGGTTAATATGGTTGTATATAGTTAATATGGTTGTATATGGTTAATTTGGTTAATATGGTTGTATATGATTAATATGGTTAATATGGTTGTAAATTATTATTATGGTTAATATGGTTGTATATGATTAATATGGTTGTATATGATTAATATGATTAATATGGTTAATATGGTTGTATATGGTTAATATGGTTAATATGGTTGTATATGGTTAATATGGTTGTATATGGTTAATATGGTTGTATATGATTAATATGGTTAATATGGTTGTATATGGTTAATATGGTTAATTTGGTTAATATTGTTGTATATGGTTAATATGGTTGTATATGGTTAATATGGTTGTATATGGTTAATTTGGTTAATATGGTTGTATATGGTTAATATGGTTAATATGGTTGTATATGGTTAATATGGTTGTATATGGTTAATATGGTTGTATATGATTAATATGGTTGTATATGGTTAATATGGTTGTATATGGTTAATATGGTTGTATATGATTAATATGGTTGTATATGATTAATATGGTTGTATATGGTTAATATGGTTGTATATGGTTAATATGGTTGTATATGGTTAATATGGTTGTATATGATTAATATGGTTGTATATGGTTAATATGGTTGTATATGGTTAATATGGTTGTATATGGTTAATATGGTTGTATATGATTAATATGATTAATATGGTTGTATATGATTAATATGGTTGTATATGGTTAATATGGTTGTATATGGTTAATATGGTTGTATATGGTTAATATGGTTGTATATGATTAATATGGTTGTATATGATTAATATGGTTGTATATGGTTAATATGGTTGTATATGGTTAATATGGTTGTATATGATTAATATGATTAATATGGTTGTATATGGTTAATATGGTTGTATATGGTTAATATGGTTGTATATGATTAATATGGTTGTATATGATTAATATGGTTGTATATGGTTAATATGGTTGTATATGATTAATATGGTTGTATATGGTTAATATGGTTGTATATGGTTAATATGGTTGTATATGGTTAATATGGTTGTATATGATTAATATGATTAATATGGTTGTATATGATTAATATGGTTGTATATGGTTAATATGGTTGTATATGGTTAATATGGTTGTATATGGTTAATATGGTTGTATATGATTAATATGGTTGTATATGATTAATATGGTTGTATATGGTTAATATGGTTGTATATGGTTAATATGGTTGTATATGGTTAATATGATTAATATGGTTGTATATGGTTAATATGGTTGTATATGGTTAATATGGTTGTATATGGTTAATATGGTTAATATGATTAATATGGTTGTATATGATTAATATGGTTGTATATGGTTAATATGGTTAATATGGTTAATATGGTTGTATATGATTAATATGGTTGTATATGGTTAATATGGTTGTATATGGTTAATATGGTTGTATATGGTTAATATGGTTGTATATGGTTAATATGGTTGTATATGGTTAATATGGTTGTATATGATTAATATGGTTGTATATGATTAATATGGTTGTATATGGTTAATATGGTTGTATATGGTTAATATGGTTGTATATGGTTAATATGATTAATATGGTTGTATATGGTTAATATGGTTGTATATGGTTAATATGGTTGTATATGGTTAATATGGTTAATATGGTTAATATGGTTGTATATGGTTAATATGATTAATATGGTTAATATGGTTGTATATGATTAATATGGTTGTATATGGTTAATATGGTTAATATGGTTGTATATGGTTAATATGGTTAATTTGGTTAATATGGTTGTATATGATTAATATGGTTAATATGGTTGTATATGATTCTCCAGGTTGAGCCTGTTGGTCCAGCTGAGGAACCTGAAGGACGTTGTCCAGAACGATCTGTTCCCATCGGCTGAGATGGTCTTCTCCATGACCAAGGAGTTTGGAGTGGTGAACCCTGGAAGGTGGCAGCAAAGGCTGCTGGGTAGTGGGGCAGCGGAGGCTGCCATGTTGTCACACCGTGGCTCGGAGAACACACAATGCCACCTGGATACACACAATACTCCTTATCTACTGTGGAAACAATACATCACTAACCAGCAGATGAACAAAATCACCAAAGATTTCATAAAGGTAGGCGTTGTGCTGTCCTGTGTTATGTTATGCTATATGATGTTATGCTATGTTATGCTATATTATGTTGTGCTATATTATGCTATGCTATATGATGTTATGCTTTGCCATATATATATATATATATATATTTTTTTTTTGTCATTTAGCAGACGCTCTTATCCAGAGCGACTTACAGGAGCAATTAGGGTTAAGTTCCTTTCTTAAGCACCTTTCGGTTAATGGCACAACGCTCTTACCCACTAAGCTACCTGCTGCTATACTATGCTATATTATTTAATGCTATCTTATGCTATATTATATTATGTTATGCTATATTATGCTATGCTATATTATGCTATGCTATATTATGTTATGCTATGCTATATTATGTTATGCTATATTATGCTATGCTATATTATGCTATGCTATATTATGTTATGCTATGCTATATTATGTTATGCTATATTATGCTATGCTATATTATGTTATGCTATATTATGTTATGCTATTTTATGCTATGCTATATTATGTTATGCTATATTATGCTATGCTATATTATGTTATGCTATATTATGCTATGCTATATTATGTTATGCTATATTATGCTATGCTATATTATGTTTTTTTTATATTATGCTCTGTTATGTTATGTTATAATCTAGCACAATATAATATAGCATAACATAATATAGCATAACATAATATAGCATAACATAATATAGCATAACATAATATAGCATAGCATAATATAGCATAACATAATATAGCATAACATAATATAGCATAGCGTAATATAGCATAGCATAATATAGCATAGCATAGCATAATATAGCATAACATAATATAGCATAGCATAATATAGCATAGCATAATATAGCATAGCATAACATAATATAGCATAGCATAATATAGCATAACATAATATAGCATAGCATAATATAGCATAACATAATATAGCATAGCATAATATAGCATAACATAATATAGCATAACATAATATAGCATAGCATCATATAGCATAACATAATATAGCATAACATAATATAGCATAGCATAACATAATATAGCATAGCATAATATAGCATAACATAATATAGCATAACATAATATAGCATAGCATCATATAGCCAGACCAACCCATCCACCCCGACCAACCCATCCACCCAGACCAACCCATCCACCCCGACCAACCCATCCACCCAGACCAACCCATCCACCCTGACCAACCCATCCACCCAGACCAACCCATCCACCCCGACCAACCCATCCACCCATCCACCCATCCACCCAGACCAACCCCCATCCACCCCGACCAACCCATCCACCCCGACCAACCCATCCACCCAGACCAACCCATCCACCCCGACCAACCCATCCACCCAGACCAACCCATCCACCCCGACCAACCCATCCACCCAGACCAACCCCCATCCACCCCGACCAACCCATCCACCCCGACCAACCCATCCACCCAGACCAACCCATCCACCCCGACCAACCCATCCACCCATCCACCCAGACCAACCCATCCACCCAGACCAACCCATCCACCCCGACCAACCCATCCACCCAGACCAACCCATCCACCCCGACCAACCCATCCACCCAGACCAACCCATCCACCCCGACCAACCCATCCACCCAGACCAACCCATCCACCCCGACCAACCCATCCACCCTGACCAACCCATCCACCCAGACCAACCCATCCACCCAGACCAACCCATCCACCCTGACCAACCCATCCACCCAGACCAACCCATCCACCCGACCAACCCATCCACCCCGACCAACCCATCCACCCAGACCAACCCATCCACCCCGACCAACCCATCTACCACCCATCCACCCCGACCAACCCATCCACCCAGACCAACCCATCCACCCAGACCAACCCATCCACCCAGACCAACCCATCCACCCCGACCAACCCATCCACCCAGACCAACCCATCCACCACCCATCCACCCCGACCAACCCATCCACCCAGACCAACCCATCCACCCAGACCAACCCATCCACCCAGACCAACCCATCCACCCCGACCAACCCATCCACCCAGACCAACCCATCCACCCTGACCAACCCATCCACCCAGACCAACCCATCCACCCCGACCAACCCATCCACCCCGACCAACCCATCCACCCCGACTAACCCATCCACCCAGACCAACCCATCCACCCCGACCAACCCATCCACCCAGACCAACCCATCCACCCTGACCAACCCATCCACCCAGACCAACCCATCCACTTCGACCAACCCATCCACCCCGACTAACCCATCCACCCAGACCAACCCATCCACCCAGACCAACCCATCCACCCAGACCATCCATCCACCCAGACCAACCCATCCACCCCGACCAACCCATCCACCCAGACCAACCCATCCACCCAGACCAACCCATCCACCCAGACCAACCCATCCACCCAGACCAACCCCCATCCACCCCGACCAACCCATCCACCCCGACCAACCCATCCACCCCGACCAACCCATCCACCCCGATCCACCCAGACCAACCCATCCACCCAGACCAACCCATCCACCCCGACCAACCCATCCACCCAGACCAACCCATCCACCCCGACCAACCCATCCACCCAGACCAACCCATCCACCCCGACCAACCCATCCACCCAGACCAACCCATCCACCCCGACCAACCCATCCACCCTGACCAACCCATCCACCCAGACCAACCCATCCACCCAGACCAACCCATCCACCCTGACCAACCCATCCACCCAGACCAACCCATCCACCCCGACCAACCCATCCACCCCGACCAACCCATCCACCCAGACCAACCCATCCACCACCCATCCACCCCGACCAACCCATCCACCCAGACCAACCCATCCACCCAGACCAACCCATCCACCCCGACCAACCCATCCACCCCGACCAACCCATCCACCACCCATCCACCCCGACCAACCCATCCACCCAGACCAACCCATCCACCCAGACCAACCCATCCACCCCGACCAACCCATCCACCCAGACCAACCCATCCACCCTGACCAACCCATCCACCCAGACCAACCCATCCACCCCGACCAACCCATCCACCCCGACCAACCCATCCACCCCGACTAACCCATCCACCCAGACCAACCCATCCACCCCGACCAACCCATCCACCCAGACCAACCCATCCACCCTGACCAACCCATCCACCCAGACCAACCCATCCACTTCGACCAACCCATCCACCCCGACTAACCCATCCACCCAGACCAACCCATCCACCCAGACCAACCCATCCACCCAGACCATCCATCCACCCAGACCAACCCATCCACCCCGACCAACCCATCCACCCAGACCAACCCATCCACCCAGACCAACCCATCCACCCCGACCAACCCATCCACCCAGACCAACCCATCCACCCCGACAAACCCATCCACCCAGACCAACCCATCCACCCATCCACCCCGACCAACCCATCCACCCCGACCATCCCATCCACCCAGACCAACCCATCCAGCCAGACCAACCCATCCACCCATCCACCCCGACCAACCCATCCACCCAGACCAACCCATCCACCCCGACCAACCCATCCACCCCGACCAACCCATCCACCCAGACCAACCCATCCACCCATCCACCCCGACCAACCCATCCACCCAGACCAACCCATCCACCCAGACCAACCCATCCACCCATCCACCCTGACCAACCCATCCACCCAGACCAACCCATCCACCCATCCACCCAGACCAACCCATCCACCCAGACCAACCCATCCACCCAGACCAACCCATCCACCCATCCACCCAGACCAACCCATCCACCCAGACCAACCCATCAACCCTGACCAACCCATCCACCCAGACCAACCCATCCACCCAGACCAACCCATCCACCCCGACCAACCCATCCACCCCGACCAACCCATCCACCCAGACCAACCCATCCACCCAGGCCAACCCATCCACCCATCCACCCAGACCAACCCATCCACCCAGACCAACCATCCACCCAGACCAACCCATCCACCCAGACCAACCCAGACCAACCCATCCACCCAGACCAACCCATCCACCCAGACCAACCCATCCACCCCGACCAACCCATCCACCCAGACCAACCCATCCACCCCGACCAACCCATCCACCCCGACCAACCCATCCACCCAGACCAACCCATCCACCCAGACCAACCCATCCACCCAGACCAACCCATCCACCCATCCACCCCGACCAACCCATCCACCCAGACCAACCCATCCACCCCGACCAACCCATCCACCCATCCACCCCGACCAACCCATCCACCCAGACCAACCCATCCACCCATCCACCCCGATCAACCCATCCACCCAGACCAACCCATCCACCCAGACCAACCCATCCACCCAGACCAACCTATCCACCCTGACCAACCCATCCACCCCGACCAACCCATCCACCCAGACCAACCCATACACCCCGACCAACCCATCCACCCAGACCAACCCATCCACCCAGACCAACCCATCCACCCATCCACCCCGACCAACCCATCCACCCCGACCAACCCATCCACCCAGACCAACCCATCCACCCCGACCAACCCATCCACCCATCCACCCCGACCAACCCATCCACCCAGACCAACCCATCCACCCAGACCAACCCATCCACCCATCCACCCTGACCAACCCATCCACCCAGACCAACCCATCCACCCATCCACCCAGACCAACCCATCCACCCAGACCAACCCATCCACCCAGACCAACCCATCCACCCAGACCAACCCATCCACCCATCCACCCAGACCAACCCATACACCCAGACCAACCCATCCACCCAGACCAACCATCCACCCAGACCAACCCATCCACCCTGACCAACCCATCCACCCAGACCAACCCATCCACCCCGACCAACCCATCCACCCCGACCAACCATCCACCCAGACCAACCCATCCACCCAGACCAACCCATCCACCCATCCACCCAGACCAACCCATCCACCCAGACCAACCCATCCACCCATCCACCCAGACCAACCCATCCACCCAGACCATCCCATCCACCCAGACCAACCATCCACCCAGACCAACCCATCCACCCTGACCAACCCATCCACCCAGACCAACCCATCCACCCAGACCAACCCATCCACCCAGACCAACCCATCCACCCATCCACCCCGACCAACCCATCCACCCCGACCAACCCATCCACCCAGACCAACCCATCCACCCAGACCAACCCATCCACCCATCCACCCTGACCAACCCATCCACCCAGACCAACCCATCCACCCATCCACCCAGACCAACCCATCCACCCAGACCAACCCATCCACCCAGACCAACCATCCACCCTGACCAACCCATCCACCCATCCACCCCGACCAACCCATCCACCGAGACCAACCATCCACCCTGACCAACCCATCCACCCATCCACCCAGACCAACCCATCCACCCAGACCAACCCATCCACCCATCCACCCAGACCAACCCATCCACCCAGACCAACCCATCCACCCCGACCAACCCATCCACCCAGACCAACCCATCCACCCCGACCAACCCATCCACACATCCACCCTGACCAACCCATCCACCCAGACCAACCCATCCACCCAGACCAACCCTTCCACCCCGACCAACCCATCCACCCCGACCAACCCATCCACCCAGACCAACCCATCCACCCAGACCAACCCATCCACCCAGACCAACCCATCCACCCATCCACCCCGACCAACCCATCCACCCAGACCAACCCATCCACCCATCCACCCCGACCAACCCATCCACCCAGACCAACCCATCCACCCATCCACCCAGACCAACCCATCCACTCAGACCAACCCATCCACCCAGACCAACCCATCCACCCTGACCAACCCATCCACCCCGACCAACCCATCCACCCAGACCAACCCATCCACCCAGACCAACCCATCCACCCAGACCAACCCATCCACCCATCCACCCCGACCAACCCATCCACCCAGACCAACCCATCCACCCCGACCAACCCATCCACCCCGACCAACCCATCCACCCAGACCAACCCATCCACCCATCCACCCCGACCAGACCAACCCATCCACCCAGACCAACCCATCCACCCAGACCAACCCATCCACCCAGACCAACCCATCCACCCATCCACCCAGACCAACCACCCTCCTTCTGTTTCTGCCTTAAGTAACCTCCTGTGTTATGTAGCCATACCAATCGTAATTTGAGTGTCCTGGATTTACTTTTACTACGTTATGTCTAATCTATAACCTAACGTAAAGTAACATATTATATGTTACATTCCCTAGCAAGATAACCAAATAATGTCACTCAAACAAATGGGAGAACAATTAGTCACTGACCACAACCAAAACGAAACAGGAGGGGTTCTGTTTTAGGCGGGGTTCTGAAAGACACACATGGGGGTGCCCACTAACAACTGGGACCTAAAAGACCATGAGCACCCACTAAATTTTCCCAAGAACAAACTTAAACCCACACCAAATGCAAAGACAGGAATCAAACCAAAAAGTGGACCAAATAAAAACAGGGAAGATCAGATTTGTATTTGTATTTATTATGGATCCCCATTAGCTGCTGCCAAGGCAGCAGCTACTCTTCCTGGGGTCCAGCAAAATTAAGGCATTCATAACAGATTTCACAACATATTAAGTGTGTGCCCTCAGGCCTCTACTCTACTACTACATATCTGTAACACAAAATCCATGTGTACATGTGTGTGTATAGTGCGTATGATATTGTGTGTTTGATTGCATGTGTCTGTGTCTATGTTTGTGTTGCTTCACAGTCCCCGCTGTTCCATAAGGTGTATTTGTATCTGTTTTTTAAATCTAATTTACTGCTGGCATGAGTTACCTGATGTGGAATAGAGTTCCATGTAGTCATGGCTCTATGTAGTACTGTGAACCTCCCATAGTCTGTTCTGGACTTGGGGACTGTGAAGAGACCTCTTGTGGCATGTCTTGTGGGGTATGCATGGGTGTCTGAGCTGTGTGCCAGTAGTTCAAACAGACAGCTCGATTCATTCAACATGTCAATACCTCTCACAAATACAAGTAGTGATGAAGTCAATCTCTCTTCCACTTTGAGCCAGGAGAGATTCACATGCATATTATTAATGTTAGCTCTCTGTGTACATCCAAGGGCCAGCCGTGCTGCCCTGTTCTGAGCCAATTGTAATTTTCCTGAGTCCCTCTTTGTGGCACCTGACCACACGACTGAACAGTAGTCCAGGTGTCACAAACCTAGAGCCTGTAGGACCTGCCTTGTTGATAGTGCTGTTAAGAAGGCAGCGCTTTATTATAGACAGACTTCCCCCCATCCTTACTATAGGAGGGGGTGTAAAGCCATAACACATGTTTTTCCAGCAGCAGACTATGATCAATGATGTCAAAAGTCGCACTGAAGTCTAACAAAACAGCCCCCACAATCTTTTTGTCATCAATTTCTCTCAGCCAATCATCAGTCATTTGTGTAAGTGCTGTGCTTGTTGAATGTCCTTCCCTATAAGCGTGCTGAAAGTCTGTTGTCAATTTTTTTACTGTAAAATAGCATTTTATCTTGTCAAACACCATTTTTTCCAAAAGTTTACTAAGGGTTGGTAACAGGCTGATTGGCCGTCTATTTGAGCCAGTTAAGGGGGCTTTACTATTCTTAGGTAGGGGAACTTACTTTACGGAATTCAAAATTCAATGCTTGTCTTTCATAATTTGGTCAGGTATACTTGGATGTGTAGTGTCAGCGTTTGTTGCTGGCATGTCATGCCTAAGTTTGCTAATCTTGCCAATGAAAAAATAATTAAAGTAGTTGGCAATATCAGTGGGTTTTGTGATGAATGAGCCATCTGATTCAATGGATGATGGAGCGGAGTTTGCCTTTTTGCCCAAAATGTCATTTAATAATAATAATAATAATAATATGCCATTTAGCAGACGCTTTTATCCAAAGCGACTTACAGTCATGCGTGCATACATTTTTGTGTATGGGTGGTCCCGGGGATCGAACCCACTACCTTGGCGTTTAAGGTGCTCCAAAGCTTTTTACTATCATTCTTTATTTTTTTTACATTTGAGTCATTTTTAGCAGACGCTCTTATCCAGAGTGACTTACAGGAGCAATTTGGGTTAAGTGCCTTGCTCAAGGGCACATCGACAGATTTTTCACCTAGTTGGCTCGGGGATTAGAACCAGTGACCTTTCGGTTACTGGCACAACGCTCATAACCATTAAGCTACCTGCCGCCCCCATGTCATTTATCTTTGTTTCATAGTGTAGTTTCTTCTTCTTTTTATTCAGTTTAGTCACATGATTTCTCAATTTGCAGTATGTTTGCCAATCGGTTGTGCAGCCAGACCTATTTGCCATCTCTTTTGCCTCATCACTCTCAACCATAAAATGTTTCAATTCCTCATCAATCCACAGGGATTTAACCGTTTTTACAGTCATTTTCATGCACTTAATGGGTGCATGCTTATTAGTAACTGGAATAAGCAATTTCATAAATGTGTCAAGTGCAGTGTCTGGTTGCTCCTCATAACACACCACGGACCAACAAATATTCTTTACATCAACAACATAGAAATCACTACAGAACTTATTGTATGCCCTCTTATACACAATATTAGGCCCAGCCTTTGGAACTTTGGTTTTCCTAGATATTGCTACTATATTGTGATCACTACATCCGATGGATCTGGATACTGCTTTCAAACAAATTTCTGCTGCATTTGTAAAGATTTGATCAATACATGTTGATTATTTCATTCCTGTACTGTTTGTAACTACCCTAGTAGGTTGATTGATAACCTGAACCAGGTTGCAGGCACTAGTTAGTTTGAAGCTTTCTCTTGAGTGGGCAGCCTGATGAAAGCCTGATCAAATTTTACTGCTTGCATGAGTTACGTGATGTGGAATAGAGTTCCATGTAGTCATGGCTCTATGTAGTACTGTGCGCCTCCCATAGTCTGTTCTGGACTTGGGGACTGTGAAGAGACCTCTGGTGGCATGTCTTGTGGGGTATACATGGGTGTCCGAGCTGTGTGCCAGTAGTTCAAACAGACAGCTCGGTCCATTCAACATGTCAATACTTCTCATAAATACAAGTAGTGATGAAGTCAATCTCTCCTTCACTTTGAGCCAAGAGAGATCGAAATGCAGATTATTAATGTTAGCTCTCTGTGTACATCAAAGGGCCACAAATACAAGTAGAAACCAGAAATAAGACCAGACTAGAGTTCCACATTATATAAAGGAACTTCCTTGCAACCCATCTCCACGCCTTGTACTAACACCCTGTAACCAGTTGCTGAAGTGTCAGACAAAGGCAAAACACACTCCAACATGAAGGACTGGGCTGCCCCAGTGTCTCGCAGTATCTTCACCAGCTGCTTAACAGCATCACCACTCTGCGGAGACACTAACAAAGGGTTCATACACATCTGATCCAAAGTCTTCTTTAGGAGATACACCAGTCCCAACCAGAGACTTAATGAGATACACCAGTCCCAACCAGAGACTTGATGGGATACACCAGTCCCAACCAGATACTTAATGGGCTAGAGTGCTCCCACAAGAAGAAACAGCTTTTTCTCTCTCTAATTTTCCTGTTTCAACTTAGGATACTGAGACAATGTGTCCTTTCTGACGGCAGTAATGACAAACTGGCGGAAACGGAAGAAAAAAAAAGTTTTCTGCTGATCTGTACCTTTGGGCGCTGTAGAAATGGACTGAAACCTTGCAGTAGGAGGTGACTTCTCTGGATTGCTTTTTGCATAGGGATAAGTACTGGGTGCTTTGTTTGTGAAGGTAGTTTTGTGTGTCAACAATCTCATCTGCAAGAACTGCAGCTTTTTCAAGAGTGAGATCCTTGTGCTCATAAATGTAGGTAGCAACCCGTTTGTGAAGGCAATTCTTGAACTGCTCGTGAAGTATGAGTGTCTTTAAATCCTCAAGGTCCTTGACCTTTGGAGAACCACCCCACCATTCAAAAATACTGGCTTGTTCCGTTGCGAACTCAACATGGCGTTGTGATTCTGTCTTTCGTAATTTATGGAACTCTTGTCTTTATGCCTCTGGGACCAACTTGTAAGCCCGAAGGATAGCAGCTTTAACAGAGTCACCTGAACTGTGGTCAAGAGAAAAAGCGTACACTTCCTGAGCTTTTCCCACAAGAACACTTTGGAGGTGCAGTGACCAAATATCTTGCGGTCATTTTAGGGATGTGGCAATCCGCTCAAACAGAGTAAAATATACATCCACCTCCTTTTCGTTGAAAGGCGGTACAAGCTGGCGGTTCCAAATGGCATGCTCACGTTCCTGTTCTTGTTGTCTGGTTGCATGTCCTCTACCATATCTATCTCTATGGGGTGTCCTCTACCATATCTATCTCTATGGGGTGTCCTCTACCATATCTATCTCTATGGGGTGTCCTCTACCATATCTATCTCTATGGGGTGTCCTCTACCGTATCTATCTCTATGGGGTGTCCTCTACCATATCTATCTCTATGGGGTGTCCCCTACCATATCTATCTCTATGGGGTGTCCCCTACCATATCTATCTATATGGGGTGTCCTCTACCATATCTATCTCTATGGGGTGTCCTCTACCATATCTATCTCTATGGGGTGTCCTCTACCATATCTATCTCTATGGGGTGTCCTCTACCATATCTATCTCTATGGGGTGTCCTCTACCATATCTATCTCTATGGGGTGTCCTCTACCATATCTATCTCTATGGGGTGTCCTCTACCATATCTATCTCTATGGGGTGTCCTCTACCATATCTATCTCTATGGGGTGTCCTCTACCATATCTATCTCTATGGGGTGTCCTCTACCATATCTATCTCAATGGGGTGTCCTCTACCATATATATCTCTATGGGGTGTCCTCTACCATATCTATCTATATGGGGTGTCCTCTACCGTATCTATCTCTATGGGGTGTCCTCTACCGTATCTATCTCTATGGGGTGTCCTCTTCCGTATCTATCTCTATGGGGTGTCCTCTACCGTATCTATCTCTATGGGGTGTCCTCTACCGTATATATCTCTATGGGGTGTCCTCTACCGTATCTATCTCTATGGGGTGTCCTCTACCGTATCTATCTCTATGGGGTGTCCTCTACCGTATCTATATCTATGGGGTGTCCTCTACCGTATCTATCTCTATGGGGTGTCCTCTACCATATCTATCTCTATGGGGTGTCCTCTACCATATCTATCTCTATGGGGTGTCCTCTACCATATCTATCTCTATGGGGTGTCCTCTACCATATCTATCTCTATGGGGTGTCCTCTACCGTATCTATCTCTATGGGGTGTCCTCTACCATATCTATCTCTATGGGGTGTCCTCTACCATATATATCTCTATGGGGTGTCCTCTACCATATCTATCTCTATGGGGTGTCCTCTACCATATCTATCTCTATGGGGTGTCCTCTACCATATCTATCTCTATGGGGTGTCCTCTACCATATCTATCTCTATGGGGTGTCCTCTACCATATCTATCTCTATGGGGTGTCCTCTACCATATCTATCTCTATGGGGTGTCCTCTACCGTATCTATCTCTATGGGGTGTCCTCTACCATATCTATCTCTATGGGGTGTCCCCTACCATATCTATCTCTATGGGGTGTCCCCTACCATATCTATCTATATGGGGTGTCCTCTACCATATCTATCTCTATGGGGTGTCCTCTACCATATCTATCTCTATGGGGTGTCCTCTACCATATCTATCTCTATGGGGTGTCCTCTACCATATCTATCTATATGGGGTGTCCTCTACCATATCTATCTCTATGGGGTGTCCTCTACCATATCTATCTCTATGGGGTGTCCTCTACCATATCTATCTCTATGGGGTGTCCTCTACCATATCTATCTCTATGGGGTGTCCTCTACCATATCTATCTCTATGGGGTGTCCTCTACCATATCTATCTCAATGGGGTGTCCTCTACCATATATATCTCTATGGGGTGTCCTCTACCATATCTATCTATATGGGGTGTCCTCTACCGTATCTATCTCTATGGGGTGTCCTCTACCGTATCTATCTCTATGGGGTGTCCTCTACCGTATCTATCTCTATGGGGTGTCCTCTTCCGTATCTATCTCTATGGGGTGTCCTCTACCGTATCTATCTCTATGGGGTGTCCTCTACCGTATCTATCTCTATGGGGTGTCCTCTACCGTATCTATCTCTATGGGGTGTCCTCTACCGTATCTATCTCTATGGGGTGTCCTCTACCGTATCTATATCTATGGGGTGTCCTCTACCGTATCTATCTCTATGGGGTGTCCTCTACCATATCTATCTCTATGGGGTGTCCTCTACCATATCTATCTCTATGGGGTGTTCTCTACCATATCTATCTCTATGGGGTGTCCTCTACCATATCTATCTCTATGGGGTATCCTCTACCGTATCTATCTCTATGGGGTGTCCTCTACCATATCTATCTCTATGGGGTGTCCTCTACCGTATCTATCTCTATGGGGTGTCCTCTATCATATCTATCTCTATGGGGTGTCCCCTACCATATCTATCTATATGGGGTGTCCTCTACCATATCTATCTCTATGGGGTGTCCTCTACCATATCTATCTCTATGGGGTGTCCTCTACCATATCTATCTCTATGGGGTGTCCTCTACCATATCTATCTCTATGGGGTGTCCTCTACCATATCTATCTCTATGGGGTGTCCCCTACTATATCTATCTCTATGGGGTGTCCCCTACCATATCTATCTCTATGGGGTGTCCTCTACCATATCTATCTCTATGGGGTGTCCTCTACCATATCTATCTCAATGGGGTGTCCTCTACCATATATATCTCTATGGGGTGTCCTCTACCATATCTATCTATATGGGGTGTCCTCTACCGTATCTATCTCTATGGGGTGTCCTCTACCGTATCTATCTCTATGGGGTGTCCTCTACCGTATCTATCTCTATGGGGTGTCCTCTTCCGTATCTATCTCTATGGGGTGTCCTCTACCGTATCTATCTCTATGGGGTGTCCTCTATCATATCTATCTCTATGGGGTGTCCCCTACCATATCTATCTCTATGGGGTGTCCCCTACCATATCTATCTATATGGGGTGTCCTCTACCATATCTATCTCTATGGGGTGTCCTCTACCATATCTATCTCTATGGGGTGTCCTCTACCATATCTATCTCTATGGGGTGTCCTCTACCATATCTATCTCTATGGGGTGTCCTCTACCATATCTATCTCTATGGGGTGTCCTCTACCATATCTATCTCTATGGGGTGTCCCCTACCATATCTATCTCTATGGGGTGTCCCCTACCATATCTATCTCTATGGGGTGTCCCCTACCATATCTATCTCTATGGGGTGTCCCCTACCATATCTATCTATATGGGGTGTCCTCTACCATATCTATCTCTATGGGGTGTCCTCTACCATATCTATCTCTATGGGGTGTCCTCTACCATATCTATCTCTATGGGGTGTCCTCTACCATATCTATCTCAATGGGGTGTCCTCTACCATATATATCTCTATGGGGTGTCCTCTACCATATCTATCTCTATGGGGTGTCCCCTACCATATCTATCTCTATGGGGTGTCCTCTACCATATCTATCTCTATGGGGTGTCCTCTACCATATCTATCTCTATGGGGTGTCCTCTACCATATCTATCTCTATGGGGTGTCCTCTACCATATCTATCTCTATGGGGTGTCCTCTACCCCCCTCTCCGGAAGGATTTCCTCCTCCACCAAAGCTGTACCGTTCAACTCTTTGACTACTGCTTTTGAAACGGCATGTGAACTTTGACGTCATAATGCTTTGCCATGATGAGCAGATTCACCTTTGTACATTAATCTAGCATCTCCCATGTTGTGTTTTCCACTAGCATCTCCCATGGAGGGTTTTCCACTAGCATCTCCCATGGAGGGTTTTCCACTAGCATCTCCCATGTTGTGTTTTCCACTAGCATCTCCCATGGAGGGGTTTCCACTAGCATCTCCCATGTTGCGTTTTCCACTAGCATCTCCCATGGAGGGTTTTCCACTAGCATCTCCCATGGAGGGTTTTCCACTAGCATCTCCCATGGAGGGTTTCCACTAGCATCTCCCATGTTGTGTTTTCCACTAGCATCTCCCATGTTGTGTTTTCCACTAGCATCTCCCATGGAGGGTTTTTCACTAGCATCTCCCATGGAGGGTTTTCCACTAGCATCTCCCATGTTGTGTTTTCCACTAGCATCTCCCATGGAGGGGTTTCCACTAGCATCTCCCATGTTGTGTTTTCCACTAGCATCTCCCATGGAGGGTTTTCCACTAGCATCTCCCATGGAGGGTTTTCCACTAGCATCTCCCATGGAGGGTTTCCACTAGCATCTCCCATGTTGTGTTTTCCACTAGCATCTCCCATGTTGTGTTTTCCACTAGCATCTCCCATGGAGGGTTTTCCACTAGCATCTCCCATGGAGGGTTTTCCACTATCATCTCCCATGGAGGGTTTTCCACTAGCATCTCCCATGGAGGGTTTTCCACTAGCATCTCCCATGGAGGGTTTTCCACTAGCATCTCCCATGGAGGGTTTCCACTAGCATCTCCCATGGAAGGTTTTCCACTAGCATCTCCCATGGAGGGTTTTCCACTAGCATCTCCCATGGAGGGTTTCCACTAGCATCTCCCATGGAGGGTTTTCCACTAGCATCTCCCATGGAGGGTTTTCCACTAGCATCTCCCATGGAGGGTTTCCACTAGCATCTCCCATGGAGGGTTTTCCACTAGCATCTCCCATGGAGGGTTTTCCACTAGCATCTCCCATGGAGGGTTTTCCACTAGCATCTCCCATGGAGGGTTTTCCACTAGCATCTCCCATGGAGGGTTTTCCACTAGCATCTCCCATGGAGGGTTTTCCACTAGCATCTCCCATGGAGGGTTTTCCACTAGCATCTCCCATGGAGGGTTTTCCACTAGCATCTCCCATGGAGGGTTTTCCACTAGCATCTCCCATGGAGGGTTTTCCACTAGCATCTCCCATGGAGGGTTTTCCACTAGCATCTCCCATGGAGGGTTTTCCAATAGCATCTCCCATGGAGGGTTTTCCACTAGCATCTCCCATGGAGGGTTTTCCACTAGCATCTCCCATGGAGGGTTTTCCACTAGCATCTCCCATGGAGGGTTTCCACTAGCATCTCCCATGGAGGGTTTTCCAATAGCATCTCCCATGGAGGGTTTTCCAATAGCATCTCCCATGGAGGGTTTTCCACAAATGCGTCCAACTTAAAGTCCATGGCTTTATTTTTATTTTATAAGCCTGTGTGTTTATGCAAATTTCAAAATGATTCCACCAATCTTATAACCCCTCAGGGTGGATGTCAGTGACAAACTACCACTAAAGGGTATTTTGAACACTCAAATATCTGGGCACAGCAGAGCTTCAGAGTAGGTGATTAGACTGACTACCATACTCATTGGAAACAAAATCCCGGACGAGCCCCCATTGTGTTACGTTGCCCAGCAAGAAAACCAAATAATGTCGCTCAAACAGAAAGGGGAACTAACAAAGAGTCACTGACCACAACCAAAACGAAACAAGTGGAGTTTTTAGGAGGGATTCTGAAAGACACTTATGGGGGAGTCCACTGAAAGTCGACTAGCAACAACACCTGGAACCTAAAAGACACCCACCATGAGCGGCCACTATATTTGCCGAAGAACAGGCAAACAAAATAAATCCCACCCCAAACTTAAAGACAGGAATCAAGCCAAAAAGTAGAGCAAAGCGAAAACAGGGAAGATCAGATAAAGGATTGTTTGTTTAGAAATCAAATAGGGAGCGCCAACTAAAGGTGTTAACCCCCAGATCTCCCAGGACAACCGGAACACTGGGCCAACCACTCTTAAATAGCACCTGTGTCAGCACAGGTGAAACACCTTCCCTCTAACGAGTTGACCAACCAGCACAGGTGAAACACCTTCCCTCTAACGAGTTGACCAACCAGCACAGGTGTAACACCTTCCCTCTAACGAGTTGACCAACCAGCACAGGTGTAACACCTTCCCTCTAACGAGTTGACCAACCAGCACAGGTGTAACACATTGACTAACGAGGTGACACCAATCAGTGCGGCCCACGTGCCAACGTACAACCTCAAAATATAAATGGAAAAACCAAAGCCAAATTGTCATTGCAGTAACGCTGATCCAATTCATCCATATGTCTTCTCAGGCCAACATTGCGGAGGTGCAGCAGGCCAGTCTTCAGCTGCAGAGGGCCAGACCAGCAGTACCAGTAGATCCACTGGATGACAAAAGGCACAGCATTCAGACCACAGAGCAGGTATGGAGCAGGATATGGTACAAGTTAGAAAGATGCTACACAGGTATGGAGCAGGATATAGTACAGGTTAGAAAGATGCTACACAGGTATGGAGCAGGATATGGTACAAGTTAGAACAATGCTACACAGGTATGGAGCAGGATATAGTACAAGTTAGAAAGATGCTACACAAGTATGGAGCAGGATGTGGTACAAGTTAGAAAGATGCTACACAGGTATGGAGCAGGATATGGTACAAGTTAGAAAGATGCTACACAGGTATGGAGCAGGATATGGTACAAGTTAGAAAGATGCTACACAGGTATGGAGCAGGATATGGTACAGGTTAGAAGGTGTGGTAGAGAAATTTAACTCAATAATATCTCTCAGAATCCGGAGCCTGTGAATTCAGAATAGACTTTATTACAATGCAACAAAGCTGAGCTGGTCCATGGAGCAACTGCCTGCCCTGACTCGGAGCTCTCCTTTTATACAGTTTCATGCTTACACAAAATGCATAGTAATACTTATACAGCATACATAGTTACTCCTCTTTATGTAGATGATTAACATCTTTCAGTGCCACGCCACCATTAGCTTTCAAAGTCCAGGTGCCACGTACTGTTTACTGTCAAGGTCTACGTGTCGTTTCTCTAGGTGGGGCCTTTGCCTCTTATCTCATTATATTGGTGGCGTGACAAAAAATAATACACATACATACGTTAAAGGACAGTTACACAGTGTATTGACTATAGTCACTATCCAGGCATCGGGATTACAAAGTATCAATCATGTTTATTCTGTTTTGCCCTTATCATTTCATAACATATGTACTAGAAAATTATCCATAAAGGATTCTACACAGGTATGGAGCAGGATATGGTACAGGTTAGAAAGATGCTACACAGGGATGTGGCACAGGTAACATTACAGAGAGATACCATAACAGGTAACACTACAGAGAGATAACATAACAGAGAGATAACATAACAGGTAAAACTACAGCGAGATAACATTACAGAGAGATAACATTACAGAGAGGTGACATTACAGAGAGATAGCATTACAGGTAAGATTACAGAGAGATAGCATTACAGGTAAGATTACAGAGAGATTACATTACAGGTAACATTACATAGAGATAACATTACAGGTAACATTACAGAGAGATAACATTACAGGTAACATTACAGAGATATAACATTACAGGTAACATTACAGAGAGATTACATTACAGAGAGATAACATTACAGAGATAACATTACAGATAACATTACAGATATATAACATTACAGGTAACAATACAGATAGATAACATTACATAGAGGTGACATTACAGAGAGATAGCATTACAGGTAACATTACAGAGAGATATCATTACATGTAATATTACAGAGAGATAACATTACAGGTAACATTACAGAGAGATATCATTAGAGACATACCATCGCAGGTAACATTACAGAGAGATAGCATTACAGGTAAGATTACAGAGAGATAACATTACAGGTAACATTACATAGAGATAACATTACAGGTTACATTACAGAGATATAACATTACATAGAGATACCATTACAGGTAACATTACAGAGAGATAGCATTACAGGTAACATTACAGAGAGATAGCATTACAGGTAAGATTACAGAGAGATAACATTACAGGTAACATGACAGAGCAGGCTAGAGAGATGCTACATGGAGAGATGACATAGGTAACATGACACAAGACCACGTTAGCCTGTTGAGTTAAAGGAACATTCACCCATTTTGATTGTTATATTGTTTTTTGTGCATCTCTGAGCGATCTATCGATTCCCGGGGTCATTTGCTTCATGTGTATCTGAGCTATTTGCCATTCAAGCATGTAGAATACAGCTGGTATGACACGTTTGCATCATATTATTAGTGATTAGCTTTGTAAGTGTTCAGGTCAAGGTTACTCATCACAGGAATATGGTTCACTGAACTACCTTTGCTAAATTGACATGTTTATTCCTCTCCCCAGTCAGAGAAACCCTGAAGAAAGCATCAACCCAAAATGTGCTGGGTTTAATAACAAATAAGTATTTCTCAAATCTATACTGAACAAAAATATAAACGCAACCGGTAAAGTGTTGGTCCCATGTTTCATGAGCTGAAATAAAAGATCCCAGAATTTTTCCAGATGCACAAAAAGCTTATTTCTCTCAGATGTTGTGCATAAATGTGTTTACATCCCTGTTAGTGAGCATTTCTCCTTTGCCAAGATAATCCATCCACCTGACAGGTGTGGCATATCAAGAAGCTGATTAAACTGCAGGATCATTACTAAGGTTCATCTTTTGCTGGGGACCATAAAAGGCCACTCGAAAATGTGTAGTTTTGTCACACAACACAATGCCACAGATGTGTCAAGTTTCGAGGGTTCGTGGAATTGGCATGCTGACTGCAGGAATGTCCACCAGAGCTGTTGCCAGAGAATTGAATGTTAATTTCTCTACCATAAGCCGCCACCAACGTCATTTTAGAGAATTTGGCAGTACGTCCAACCGGCCTCACAACAGCAGACCACGTGTAACCACGGCAGCCCAGGAACTCCACATCTGGCTTCTTCACCTGCGGGATCATCTGAGACCAGCTCCCCGGACAGCTGATGGAACTGTGGGTTTGGACAACCTGTCAGAAACCGCCTCAGGGAAGCTCATCTGCGTGCTCGTCATCCTCACCAAGGTCTTGACCTGACTGCAGTTCGACGTCGTAACCAACTTCAGTGGGAAAATGCTCACCTTCAATGGCCACTGGAACACTGGAGAAGTGTGCTCTTCACGGATGAATCCCGGTTTCAACTGTACTGGGCAGATGGCAGACAGCGTGTATGGCGTCGTGTGGGTGAACGGTTTGCTTATGTCAACGTTGTGAACAGAGTGCCCCATGGTGGCGGTGGGGTTATGGCATGGGCAGGCATAAGCTACATACAACGAACACAATTGCATTTTATCGATGGTAATTTGAATGCACAGAGATACCGTGACGAGATCCTGAGGCCCATTGTCGTGCCATTCATCCGCTGCCATCACCTCATGTTTCAGCATGATAATGCACAGCCCCATGTCACAAGGATCTGTACACAATTCCTGGAAGCTGAAAATGTCCCAGTTCTTCCATGGCCTGCATACTCACCAGACATGTCACCCATTGAGCTTGTTTGGGATGCTCTGGATGGACGTGTACGACAGCGTGTTCCATTTCCCACCAATATCCAGCAACTTCACACAGCCATTGAAAAGGAATGGAACAACATTCCACAGGCCACAATCAACAGCCTGATCAACTCTATGCAAAGGAGATGTGACACGTTGAATGAGGCAAATGGTGGTCACACCAGATACTGACTGGTTTTCTGATCCACGCCCCTACCTTTTCAAAAAAGTGATCTGTGACCAGCAGATGCATATCTGTATTCCCAGTCATGTGAAATCCATAGATTAGGGCCTAATGAATTTATTTCAATTGACTGATTTCCTTCTATGAAATTGTTGCATGTTGCGTTTATATTTATGTTCAGTGTACTTCCATTGTCGTCCAAGAGGGGCTCAATGTCCTCTCTTCCTCGAACTATGCAGTCTCCAGGTCGGAGGTGGACCTACAACCAGCAGTACCACAGCGCTCCAGTCCACCCCCAGGAGGTAAAGGCTGAGCGGAAGGCTAGGGAGGCCCAGAGCAGGGCAGCCTGGAGGACCCACGACGGCTTCCTCTACCCAGGCTTCAGGAGCTCCATCGAGGCCAACGAACACCCCAGGCACCCCGATGAGGCCCGCAGGGATGAGCTCAGGAAGGTGATGTCATAGATAGCCCAGGGTCAGGGGTTAGGGGTCAGTGGTCCAGTTACAAAAAACATTTTGCAACAGAAAAGGAAAACAAAAGTTTCTTATTGGATGAGTTCAGATAGCGTCTCTCTGTTTTGGGGAATTGTCTTCCATTTCATGCCTACTAAACACAACCCTGGTTTCAGCAGGCTTCACCAGACCCAGTATGTTTCTTATTGAACTGGTTCTGATCGTACCTGGTTCTGATCGTACCTGGTTCTGATCGTACCTGGTTGTTTCTCTTCATTTCTACTGAGCATGAACGGAATGTTCCACCAGGACAACAGGACAGGGTGCCAGGACAGGGTGCCAGGACAGGGTGCCAGGACAGGGTGCCAGGACAGGGTGTCAGGACAGGGTGCCAGGACAGGGTGCCAGGACAGGGTGCCAGGACAGGGTGCCAGGACAGGGTGCCAGGACAGGGTGCCAGGACAGGGTGCCAGGACAGGGTGCCAGGACAGGGTGCCAGGACAGGGTGCCAGGACAGGGTGCCAGGACAGGGTGCCAGGACAGGGTGCCAGGACAGGGTGGCCAGGACAGGGTGCCAGGACAGGGTGCCAGGACAGGGTGCCAGGACAGGGTGCCAGGACAGGGTGCCAGGACAGGGTGCCAGGACAGGGTGCCAGGACAGGGTGCCAGGACAGGGTGCCAGGACAGGGTGCCAGGACAGGGTGCCAGGACAGGGTGCCAGGACAGGGTGCCAGGACAGGGTGCCAGGACAGGGTGCCAGGACAGGGTGCCAGGACAGGGTGCCAGGACAGGGTGCCAGGACAGGGTGCCAGGACAGGGTGCCAGGACAGGGTGCCAGGACAGGGTGCCAGGACAGGGTGCCAGGACAGGGTGCCAGGACAGGGTGCCAGGACAGGGTGCCAGGACAGGGTGTCAGGACAGGGTGCCAGGACAGGGTGCCAGGACAGGGAGCTTATGGTTTATGAGGATAGAGAGATCATATTTTACTAGCGTTTATCTACTGCCTAGTGTTCCCTTCACATCCATATGGCTTACTGGGTCAGAGTGAGGGTCATAGTTCAAATGACAGAAATCTGTTTGGGGGGCCCACATTGATATTTAAATGATTATGGGCTGATTTGTTATGGGAGAGGTAGTAGGGGCTATCGGGGCTATGGATGAGGTCTCTGGTATTGGACAGGAGATAATGGGACATACCTAATACTGTGTTATGGTTAGTGATGTACAGTATACTGTATGGTTATGGTTAGTGATGTATATCTCTATAGGGTTATGGTTAGTGATGTATATCTCTATAGGGTTATGGTTAGTGATGTATATCTCTATAGGGTTATGGTTAGTGATGTATATCTCTATAGGGTTATGGTTAGTGATGTATATCTCTATAGGGTTATGGTTAGTGATGTATATCTCTATATGGTTATGGTTAGTGATGTATATCTCTATAGGGTTATGGTTAGTGATGTATATCTCTATAGGGTTATGGTTAGTGATGTATATCTCTATAGGGTTATGGTTAGTGATGTATATCTCTATAGGGTTATGGTTAGTGATGTATATCTCTATATGGTTATGGTTAGTGATGTATAGCTCTATAGGGTTATGGTTATGGTTAGTGATGTATATCTCTAGGGTTATGGTTAGTGATGTATATCTCTATAGGGTTATGGTTAGTGATGTATATCTCTATATGGTTATGGTTAGTGATGTATATCTCTATAGGGTTATGGTTAGTGATGTATATCTCTATAGGGTTATGGTTAGTGATGTATATCTATATAGGGTTATGGTTAGTGATGTATATCTCTGTAGGGTTATGGTTATGGTTAGTGATGTATATCTCTATAGGGTTATGGTTAGTGATGTATATCTCTATAGGGTTAGGGTTAGTGATGTATATCTCTATAGGGTTATGGTTAGTGATGTATATCTCTATAGGGTCATGGTTAGTAATGTATATCTCTATAGGGTTATGGTTAGTGATGTATATCTCTATAGGGTTATGGTTAGTGATGTATATCTCTATAGGGTTATGGTTAGTGATGTATATCTCTATATGGTTATGGTTAGTGATGTATATCTCTATAGGGTTATGGTTAGTGATGTATATCTCTATAGGGTTATGGTTAGTGATGTACATCTCTATAGGGTTATGGTTAGTGATGTATATCTCTATAGGGTTATGGTTAGTGATGTATATCTCTATAGGGTTATGGTTAGTGATGTATATCTCTGTAGGGTTATGGTTAGTGATGTATATCTCTGTAGGGTTATGGTTATGGTTAGTGTTGTATATCTCTATAGGGTTATGGTTAGTGATGTATATCTCTGTAGGGTTATGGTTATGGTTAGTGATGTATATCTCTATATGGTTATGGTTAGTTATGTATATCTCTATAGGGTTATGGTTAGTGATGTATATCTCTATAGGGTTATGGTTAGTGATGTATATCTCTATATGGTTATGGTTAGTGATGTATATCTCTATAGGGTTATGGTTAGTGATGTATATCTCTATAGGGTTATGGTTAGTGATGTATATCTCTATAGGGTTATGGTTAGTGATGTATATCTCTATAGGGTTATGGTTAGTGATGTATATCTCTATAGCGTTATGGTTAGTGATGTATATCTCTATAGGGTTAGGGTTATGGTTAGTAATGTATATCTCTATAGGGTTATGGTTAGTGATGTATATCTCTATAGGGTTATAGTTAGTGATGTATATCTCTATAGGTTTATGGTTAGTGATGTATATCTCTATAGGGTTATGGTTAGTGATGTATATCTCTATAGGGTTATGGTTAGTGATGTATATCTCTATAGGGTTATGGTTAGTGATGTATATCTCTATAGGGTTATGGTTAGTGATGTATATCTCTATAGGGTTATGGTTAGTGATGTATATCTCTATAGGGTTATGGTTAGTGATGTATATCTCTATAGGGTTATGGTTAGTGATGTATATCTCTATAGGGTTATGGTTAGTGATGTATATCTCTATAGGGTTATGGTTAGTGATGTATATCTATAGGGTTAGGGTTATGGTGATGTACTGTATATAGCTGTACATCACCATAATATATATTGTATTGTATATAACTGTATATTGCTTCATCTAGAATATCACGCTTTTATACAACCCTATCGGCGGAACGTCAGAAGTCAGCTATGTGTGGCATGTTTAATATGATGTGTAATGTCTCTGTCCCCTAGCCCTGGAGAGAGAATGTGCTCCATGGCAACACCCTGAGACCCACACTGCCTCAGAGAGACATCCAAGCCTGGCTACACCGCAACAACGACATGGAGCTCAACATCACACCCCCACCCGTCTTCAGCCCTGTCCCCCCTGTTACTATACACCTGGCAGGTAACACACCTTCAGCACACTAACACCCCCACCCGTCTTCAGCCCTGTCCCCCCTGTTACTATACACCTGGCAGGTAACACACCTTCAGCACACTAACACCCCCACCCGTCTTCAGCCCTGTCCCCCCTGTTACTATACACCTGGCAGGTAACACACCTTCAGCACACTAACACCCCCACCCGTCTTCAGCCCTGTGTCCCCCCTGTTACTATACACCTGGCAGGTAACACACCTTCAGCACACTAACACCCCCACCCGTCTTCAGCCCTGTCCCCCCTGTTACTATACACCTGGCAGGTAACACACCTTCAGCACACTAACACCCCCACCCGTCTTCAGCCCTGTCCCCCCTGTTACTATACACCAACCAGGTACCAGAACCCGTCTTCAGCCCTGTCCCCCCTGTTACTATACACCAACCAGGTACCAGAACCCGTATTAAGCTCTGTCCTACCTGTTACCATCCACCTCACTTGTAGGGACCGCTCCACACCAGGGCCATGTAGTAGTAGGGTACAGTGTTCAGTAGTGCACTGCGTTCAGTAGGATACAGCGTTCAGTAGGGTACAGTGTTCTGTAGGTTACAGCGTTCAGTAGGGTACAGTGTTCAGTAGGTTACAGCGTTCAGTAGGTTACAGTGTTCAGTAGGGTACAGCGTTCAGTAGGTTACAGTGTTCAGTAGGGCACAGTGTTCAGTAAGTTACAGTGTTCAGTAGGGTACAGCGTTCAGTAGGGCACAGTGTTCAGTAAGTTACAGTGTTCAGTAGGGTACATTGTTCATTAGTTTACAGTGTTCAGTAGGGCACAGTGTTCAGTAGGGCACAGTGTTCAGTAGGCACAGTGTTCATTAGGGCACAGTGTTCAGTAGGGCACAGTGTTCAGTAGGGCACAGTGTACAGTAGGGCACAGTGTACAGTAGGGCACAGTGTTCAGTAGGGCACAGTGTTCAGTAGGGCACAGTGTTCAGTAGGGTACAGTGTTCAGTAGGGTACAGTGTTCAGTAGGGTACATTGTTCATTAGTTTACAGTGTTCAGTAGGGTAGAGTGTTCAGTAGGGTAGAGTGTTCAGTAGGGTAGAGTGTTCAGTAGGGTAGAGTGTTCAGTAGGGTAGAGTGTTCAGTAGGGCACAGTGTTCAGTAGGGCACAGTGTTCAGTAGGGCACAGTGTTCAGTAGGGCACAGTGTTCAGTAGGGCACAGTGTTCAGTAGGGTACAGTGTTCAGTAAGTTACAGTGTTCAGTAGGGTACATTGTTCATTAGTTTACAGTGTTCAGTAGGGTAGAGTGTTCAGTAGGGTAGAGTGTTCAGTAAGGTACAGTGTTCAGTAGGGCACAGTGTTCAGTAGGCACAGTGTTCAGTAGGGTACAGTGTTCAGTAGGGCACAGTGTTCAGTAGGGTACAGTGTTCAGTAGGGCACAGTGTTCAGTAGGGCACAGTGTTCAGTAGGGCACAGTGTTCAGTAGGGCACAGTGTTCAGTAGGGTACAGTGTTCAGTAGGGCACAGTGTTCAGTAGGGCACAGTGTTCAGTAGGGCACAGTGTTCAGTAGGGCACAGTGTTCAGTAGGGTACAGTGTTCAGTAGGGCACAGTGTTCAGTAGGGCACGGCGTTGTGAAACATTCCTTATAATGTGCTCCTTCCTGTGTTCCCTCCCCCAGGAGAGCGTCTTCAGCGGGAACAGCTGCAGACAGCCCAGTCTCAGTACTCTCGCTGGCTGAGGAAGGTGCTGCCTGATGAACGACATACTTCCACGCCAACCTGCAGCCGAGTCCCACAGTTCAGCTGCCACATGGGCGGGGCCGACCCAGGAAAGCTGCATGACATGCTGAAGGATCAACCAATGAAATACTCCCTCAGGAAACCTGGCCTCACCCTCAAGGTAGGGAACAGGAGTAGGGACAGGATATTTACCTGTTCAGGAAACACTCCTGCCCCCATTAATGGACAATCACAGAAAACCAAAAGTAATGTTAAGGGGGAATTACAGAACATGGCATCATGTTCTTCCCATGAAATGCAGTAAGTGTTGTCTTGCTCCTTGAGCCAGAGATGTGTGATAACGTGTGTGTCAGAGATGGCAGAAGTAGGGGGACGGCCGTACCCCCTGGTTTCAAGTTCAGATGGGAACAGGAGCCTTATTGGACAGGAGCCTTATTGGACAGGAGCCTTGTTGGACAGGAGCCTTGTTGGACAGGAGCCTTGTTGGACAGGAGCCTTGATGGACAGGAGCCTTGATGGACAGGAGCCTTGATGGACAGGAGCCTTGATGGACAGGAGCCTTGATGGACAGGAGCCTTGATGGACAGGAGCCTTGATGGACAGGAGCCTTGATGGACAGGAGCCTTGATGGACAGGAGCCTTGTTGGACAGGAGTCTTGTTGGACAGGAGCCTTGATGGACAGGAGCCTTGATGGACAGGAGCCTTGATGGACAGGAGCCTTGATGGACAGGAGCCTTGTTGGACAGGAGCCTTGTTGGACAGGAGCCTTGTTGGACACTGACTGTAGGCTTCAACTGTAGCCTATTATATAATTAATTCCTGCACAATGAACTGTTTCTTCAGTAACATTTTTATTTTGTCTCAGGAACAGGAGTGGAGAAATATGATTTCTTTCTTTCAGCATCTTGAGAGAATACTGTAAGAATGCACGTTTAGGGTCCTGTTATGTAGCCTAAACATACCATTTCTTTCAGCGAAATAAAAGCTGACAGTATTTAATTTTTTACCACATAAATGTGCATCCAAGACGAACTGATATACTATCAGAAATATGTTGGATATTTTTCACAACTATTAATTTCCTTAAAACTGGTCAAACTGATGTCATTTGGAAATGTTGCACTGAAAATCTCCCCGGTCCCTAACCGTCCTCGCTCCGCTATCTCCCCGGTCCCTAACCGTCCTCGCTCCGCTATCTCCCCGGTCCCTAACCGTCCTCGCTCCGCTATCTCCCCGGTCCCTAACCGTCCTCGCTCCGCTATCTCCCCGGTCCCTAACCGTCCTCGCTCCGCTATCTCCCCGGTCCCTAACCGTCCTCGCTCCGCTATCTCCCCGGTCCCTAACCGTCCTCGCTCCGCTATCTCCCCGGTCCCTAACCGTCCTCGCGCCGCTATCTCCCCGGTCCCTAACCGTCCTCGCTCCGCTAGAGAAGCTGAAATGAAATACAAAACTTGACCAATGTCAACTACACGGAACAAATATTAAAATGTAAAATGTTGGTCCCATGTTTCATGGGCCGAAATAAAAGATCCCATAAATGTTCCATAAGCATAAATGTGTTTACATCCCTGTTAGTGAGCATTTCTCCTTTGCCAAGATAATCCATCCACCTGACAGGTGTGGCATATCAAGAAGCTGATTAAACAGCATGAACATTACAAAGGTGCACCTTGTGCTGGGGACAATAAAAGGCCACTTTAAAATGTGTAGTTTTGTCACACAACACAATGCCACAGATGTTTTGAGGAAGCGTGCAATTGGCATGCTGACTGCAGGAATGTCCACCAGAGCTGTTGCCAGGGAATTGAATGTTAATTTCTTTACCATAAGCTGCCTCACAACCGCAGACCACGTGTAACTACGCCAGCCCGGGACCTGCACATCTGGCTTCTTCACCTGCGGTATTGTCTGAGACTAGCCACCCGGCCAGTGGGTGAAACTCTGGGTGTTGCACAACCAAAGAATTTCTGCACAAACAGTCAGAAACCATCTCAGGGAAGCTCATCTGAGTGCTCGTCGTCCTCACCAGGGTCTTGACGTGGTCGCAAGGATCTGTACACAATTCCTGGAAGCTGAAAACGTCCCAGTTCTTCCATGGCCTGCTTGCTCACCAGACATGTCACCCATTGAGCATGTTTGGGTTGCTCTGGATCGACGTGTACCACAGCGTGTTCCAGTTCCCGCCAATATCCAGCAACTTCGCACAGCCATTGAAAAGGAGTGGGACAACATTCCACAGGCCACAATCAACAGCCTGATCAACTCTATGCAAAGGAGATGTGTCGCGCTGCATGAGGCAAATGGTGGTCACACCAGATACTGACTGGTTTTCTGATCCACGCCCCTACCTTTAAAAAAAAGTTATCTGTGACCAGATGCAAATCTGTATTCCCAGTCATGTGAAATCCATAGATTAGGGCCTAATGAATGTATTTCAGTTGACTGATTTCCTTCTATGAACTGGAACTGTTTCTATTTGTGTTCAGTATAGATTGTTGATGGTAATAATCATTCTATCGACCTGCGACATCATTCTGGTGACCAAGGCCTTATTTAGTATTCAACAGCATCATAACCCTAACCCAACTAATGACAGAAGAGAAGCATCCAATTACATAAACCTACTGAATGTCGGAAATTATAAGCAGAAAACGATCTAAATGGGGTTTAAAAAATGTTTTTACCCCATCGAAAAATCCTTCCAACAGCTCTGGTAATGTGTGTGTACTTCTAGTATGATAATGTGTGTGTACTTATAGTATGATAATGTGTGTGTACTTCTAGTATGATAATGTGTGTGTACTTATAGTATGATAATGTGTGTGTACTTCTAGTATGGTAATGTGTATATATTGTGTTACAGCCCATGCCGGTACTGTCAGTACTGCAACAACCCCAGCAGCTCTCCAGGTCGGGCCATATGTCCTTCGCCCCGGGACCGTTCCCGGACCACAGTCTGAGCTGGGATGAGAACACCATCCCCCGACAACCCTCACACTACAACAAGTACCACTTCACGTAAGTTACCACGACCACCCTCACTACAACAAGCAACACTTCACATACATTACCACGACAACCCTCACACTATAACAAGTATCACTTTATGTATGTTACCTAACGCTAATACTTCCCCCCCTAGCCTAACCCCTATCCCTCTTCATGTGTTACCTAACGCTAATACTTCCCCCCCTAGCCTAACCCCTATCCCTCTTCATGTGTTACCTAACGCTAATACTTCCCCCCCTAGCCTAACCCCTATCCCTCTTCATGTGTTACCTAACGCTTCCCCCCCTAGCCTGACCCCTATCCCTCTTCATGTGTTACCTAACGCTAATACTTCCCCCCTAGCCTAACGCTAATACTTCCCCCCTAGCCTGACGCTAATACTTCCCCCCTAGCCTGACGCTAACACTTCCCCCCTAGCCTGACGCTAACACTTCCCCCCTAGCCTGACGCTAAACTTCCCCCCTAGCCTGACGCTAACACTTCCCCCCTAGCCTGACGCTAATACTTCCCCCCTAGCCTGACGCTAACACTTCCCCCCTAGCCTGACGCTAATACTTCCCCCCTAGCCTGACGCTAACACTTCCCCCCTAGCCTGACGCTAATACTTCCCCCCTAGCCTGACGCTAATACTTCCCCCCTAGCCTGACGCTAACACTTCCCCCCTAGCCTGACGCTAACACTTCCCCCCTAGCCTGACGCTAACACTTCCCCCCTAGCCTGACGCTAACACTTCCCCCCTAGCCTGACGCTAACACATCCCCCCTAGCCTGACGCTAATACTTCCCCCCTAGCCTAACGCTAACACTTCCCCCCTAGCCTGACGCTAACACTTCCCCCCTAGCCTGACGCTAACACTTCCCCCCTAGCCTGACGCTAACACTTCCCCCCTAGCCTGACGCTAACACTTCCCCCCTAGCCTAACGCTAACACTTCCCCCCTAGCCTAACCCCTATTCCCTCTTCATGTGTTACCAAACGCTAATACTTCCCCCCCTAGCCTAACCCCTATCCCTCTTCATGTGTTACCTAACGCTAATACTTCCCCCCTAGCCTAACCCCTATCCCTCTTCATGTGTTACCTAACGCTAATACTTCCCCCCTAGCCTAACCCCTATCCCTCTTCATGTGTTACCTAACGCTTCCCCCCCTAGCCTAACCCCTATCCCTCTTCATGTGTTACCTAACGCTAATACTTCCCCCCCTAGCCTAACCCCTATCCCTCTTCATGTGTTACCTAACGCTAATACTTCCCCCCCTAGCCTAACCCCTATCCCTCTTCATGTGTTACCTAACACTAATACTTCCCCCCTAGCCTAACCCCTATCCCTCTTCATGTGTTACCTAACGCTTCCCCCCCTAGCCTAACGCTAATACTTCCCCCCCCTAGCCTAACCCCTATCCCTCTTCATGTGTTACCTAACGCTAATACTTCCCCCCTAGCCTAACCCCTATCCCCCTCTTCATGTGTTACCTAACGCTAATACTTCCCCCCCTAGCCTAACCCCTATCCCTCTTCATGTGTTACCTAACGCTAATACTTCCCCCCTAGCCTAACCCCTATCCCTCTTCATGTGTTACCTAATACTTCCCCCCCTAGCCTAACCCCTATCCCTCTTCATGTGTTACCTAACGCTAATACTTCCCCCCCTAGCCTAACCCCTATCCCTCTTCATGTGTTACCTAACGCTAATACTTCCCCCCTTAGCCTAACCCCTATCCCTCTTCATGTGTTACCTAATACTTCCCCCCCTAGCCTAACCCCTATCCCTCTTCATGTGTTACCTAATACTTCCCCCCCTAGCCTAACCCCTATCCCTCTTCATGTGTTACCTAATACTTCCCCCCCTAGCCTAACCCCTATCCCTCTTCATGTGTTACCTAACGCTAATACTTCCCCCCTAGCCTAACCCCTATCCCTCTTCATGTGTTACCTAACGCTAATACTTCCCCCCCTAACCCCTATCCCTCTTCATGTGTTACCTAATACTTCCCCCCCTAGCCTAACCCCTATCCCTCTTCATGTGTTACCTAACGCTAATACTTCCCCCCCTAGCCTAACCCCTATCCCTCTTCATGTGTTACCTAATACTTCCCCCCCTAGCCTAACCCCTATCCCTCTTCATGTGTTACCTAACGCTAATACTTCCCCCCCTAGCCTAACCCCTATCCCTCTTCATGTGTTACCTAATACTTCCCCCCCTAGCCTAACCCCTATCCCTCTTCATGTGTTACCTAACGCTAATACTTCCCCCCTAGCCTAACCCCTATCCCTCTTCATGTGTTACCTAACGCTAATACTTCCCCCCCTAGCCTAACCCCTATCCCTCTTCATGTGTTACCTAACGCTAATACTTCCCCCCCTAGCCTAACCCCTATCCCTCTTCATGTGTTACCTAACGCTAATACTTCCCCCCCTAGCCTAACCCCTATCCCTCTTCATGTGTTACCTAATACATACTTCCCCCCCTAGCCTAACCCCTATCCCTCTTCATGTGTTACCTAACGCTAATACTTCCCCCCCTAGCCTAACCCCTATCCCTCTTCATGTGTTACCTAACGCTAATACTTCCCCCCCTAGCCTAACCCCTATCCCTCTTCATGTGTTACCTAACGCTAATACTTCCCCCCCTAGCCTAACCCCTATCCCTCTTCATGTGTTACCTAACGCTAATACTTCCCCCCCTAGCCTAACCCCTATCCCTCTTCATGTGTTACCTAACGCTAATACTTCCCCCCCTAGCCTAACCCCTATCCCTCTTCATGTGTTACCTAACGCTAATACTTCCCCCCCTAGCCTAACCCCTATCCCACTTCATGTGTTACCTAACGCTAATACTTCCCCCCCTAGCCTAACCCCTATCCCTCTTCATGTGTTACCTAATACTTCCCCCCCTAGCCTAACCCCTATCCCTCTTCATGTGTTACCTAACGCTAATACTTCCCCCCCTAGCCTATAACCCCTATCCCTCTTCATGTGTTACCTAACGCTAATACTTCCCCCCTAGCCTAACCCCTATCCCTCTTCATGTGTTACCTAATACTTCCCCCCCTAGCCTAACCCCTATCCCTCTTCATGTGTTACCTAACGCTAATACTTCCCCCCCTAGCCTAACCCCTATCCCTCTTCATGTGTTACCTAACGCTAATACTTCCCCCCCTAGCCTAACCCCTATACCTCTTCATGTGTTACCTAACGCTAATACTTCCCCCCCTAGCCTAACCCCTATCCCTCTTCATGTGTTACCTAATACTTCCCCCCCTAGCCTAACCCCTATCCCTCTTCATGTGTTACCTAACGCTAATACTTCCCCCCTAGCCTAACCCCTATCCCTCTTCATGTGTTACCTAACGCTAATACTTCCCCCCCTAGCCTAACCCCTATCCCTCTTCATGTGTTACCTAACGCTAATACTTCCCCCCCTAGCCTAACCCCTATCCCTCTTCATGTGTTACCAACGCTAATACTTCCCCCCCTAGCCTAACCCCTATCCCTCTTCATGTGTTACCTAACGCTAATACTTCCCCCCTAGCCTAACCCCTATCCCTCTTCATGTGTTACCTAATACTTCCCCCCTAGCCTAACCCCTATCCCTCTTCATGTGTTACCTAACGCTAATACTTCCCCCCTAGCCTAACCCCTATCCCTCTTCATGTGTTACCTAACGCTAATACTTCCCCCCCTAGCCTAACCCCTATCCCTCTTCATGTGTTACCTAACGCTAATACTTCCCCCCCAGCCTGACCCCTATCCCTCTTCATGTGTTACCTAACGCTAATACTTCCCCCCTAGCCTAACCCCTATCCCTCTTCATGTGTTACCTAACGCTTCCCCCCCTAGCCTAACCCCTATCCCTCTTCATGTGTTACCTAACGCTAATACTTCCCCCCCTAGCCTAACCCCTATCCCTCTTCATGTGTTACCTAACGCTAATACTTCCCCCCTAGCCTAACCCCCCTATCCCTCTTCATGTGTTACCTAACGCTTCCCCCCCTAGCCTAACCCCTATCCCTCTTCATGTGTTACCTAACGCTAATACTTCCCCCCCTAGCCTAACCCCTATCCCTCTTCATGTGTTACCTAACGCTAATACTTCCCCCCTAGCCTAACCCCTATCCCTCTTCATGTGTTACCTAACGCTAATACTTCCCCCCCTAGCCTAACCCCTATCCCTCTTCATGTGTTACCTAACGCTAATACTTCCCCCCCTAGCCTAACCCCTATCCCTCTTCATGTGTTACCTAACGCTAATACTTCCCCCCCTAGCCTAACCCCTATCCCTCTTCATGTGTTACCTAACGCTAATACTTCCCCCCCTAGCCTAACCCCTATCCCTCTTCATGTGTTACCTAACGCTAATACTTCCCCCCCTAGCCTGACCCCTATCCCTCTTCATGTGTTACCTAACGCTAATACTTCCCCCCCTAGCCTAACCCCTATCCCTCTTCATGTGTTAACCTAATACTTCCCCCCCTAGCCTGACCCCTATCCCTCTTCATGTGTTACCTAACGCTAATACTTCCCCCCCTAGCCTAACCCCTATCCCTCTTCATGTGTTACCTAACGCTAATACTTCCCCCCCTAGCCTAACCCCTATCCCTCTTCATGTGTTACCTAACGCTTCCCCCCCTAGCCTGACCCCTATCCCTCTTCATGTGTTACCTAACGCTAATACTTCCCCCCTAGCCTGACGCTAACACTTCCCCCCTAGCCTGACGCTAACACTTCCCCCCTAGCCTGACGCTAACACTTCCCCCCTAGCCTGACGCTAACACTTCCCCCCTAGCCTGACGCTAACACTTCCCCCCTAGCCTGACGCTAACACTTCCCCCCTAGCCTGACGCTAACACTTCCCCCCTAGCCTGACGCTAACACTTCCCCCCTAGCCTGACGCTAACACTTCCCCCCTAGCCTGACGCTAACACTTCCCCCCTAGCCTGACGCTAACACTTCCCCCCCTAGCCTGACGCTAACACTTCCCCCCTAGCCTGACGCTAATACTTCCCCCCTAGCCTGACGCTAATACTTCCCCCCTAGCCTAACGCTAATACTTCCCCCCTAGCCTAACGCTAACACTTCCCCCCTAGCCTGACGCTAACACTTCCCCCCTAGCCTGACGCTAATACTTCCCCCCTAGCCTGACGCTAACACTTCCCCCCTAGCCTGACGCTAACACTTCCCCCCTAGCCTGACGCTAACACTTCCCCCCTAGCCTGACGCTAATACTTCCCCCCTAGCCTGACGCTAACACTTCCCCCCTAGCCTAACCCCTATCCCTCTTCATGTGTTACCTAATACTTCCCCCCCTAGCCTAACCCCTATCCCTCTTCATGTGTTACCTAACGCTAATACTTCCCCCCCTAGCCTAACCCCTATCCCTCTTCATGTGTTACCTAACGCTAATACTTCCCCCCTAGCCTAACCCCTATCCCTCTTCATGTGTTACCTAACGCTAATACTTCCCCCCTAGCCTGACGCTAACACTTCCCCCCTAGCCTAACGCTAATACTTCCCCCCTAGCCTAACGCTAATACTTCCCCCCTAGCCTGACGCTAACACTTCCCCCCTAGCCTGACGCTAACACTTCCCCCCTAGCCTAACGCTAATACTTCCCCCCTAGCCTGACGCTAACACTTCCCCCCTAGCCTGACGCTAACACTTCCCCCCTAGCCTGACGCTAACACTTCCCCCCCTAGCCTAACGCTAATACTTCCCCCCTAGCCTAACGCTAATACTTCCCCCCTAGCCTGACGCTAACACTTCCCCCCTAGCCTGACGCTAACACTTCCCCCCTAGCCTGACGCTAACACTTCCCCCCTAGCCTGACGCTAACACTTCCCCCCTAGCCTGACGCTAACACTTCCCCCCTAGCCTGACGCTAACACTTCCCCCATAGCCTGACGCTAACACTTCCCCCCTAGCCTAACGCTAATACTTCCCCCCCTAGCCTAACCCCATCCCTCTTCATGTGTTACCTAACGCTAATACTTCCCCCCCTAGCCTAACCCCTATCCCTCTTCATGTGTTACCTAACGCTAATACTTCCCCCCCTAGCCTAACCCCTATCCCTCTTCATGTGTTACCTAACGCTAATACTTCCCCCCCTAGCCTAACCCCTATCCCTCTTCATGTGTTACCTAACGCTAATACTTCCCCCCTAGCCTAACCCCTATCCCTCTTCATGTGTTACCTAATACTTCCCCCCTAGCCTGACGCTAACACTTCCCCCCTAGCCTGACGCTAACACTTCCCCCCTAGCCTGACGCTAACACTTCCCCCCTAGCCTGACGCTAACACTTCCCCCCTAGCCTGACGCTAACACTTCCCCCCTAGCCTGACGCTAACACTTCCCCCCTAGCCTAACCCCTATCCCTCTTCATGTGTTACCTAACGCTAATACTTCCCCCCTAGCCTAACGCTAATACTTCCCCCCTAGCCTGACGCTAATACTTCCCCCCTAGCCTGACGCTAACACTTCCCCCCTAGCCTAACGCTAACACTTCCCCCCTAGCCTGACGCTAACACTTCCCCCCTAGCCTGACGCTAACACTTCCCCCCTAGCCTGACGCTAACACTTCCCCCCTAGCCTGACGCTAACACTTCCCCCCTAGCCTGACGCTAACACTTCCCCCCTAGCCTGACGCTAACACTTCCCCCCTAGCCTGACGCTAATACTTCCCCCCTAGCCTGACGCTAACACTTCCCCCCTAGCCTGACGCTAATACTTCCCCCCTAGCCTGACGCTAACACTTCCCCCCCTAGCCTGACGCTAACACTTCCCCCCTAGCCTGACGCTAACACTTCCCCCCTAGCCTGACGCTAACACTTCCCCCCTAGCCTGACGCTAACACTTCCCCCCTAGCCTGACGCTAATACTTCCCCCCTAGCCTGACGCTAACACTTCCCCCCTAGCCTGACGCTAACACTTCCCCCCTAGCCTGACGCTAACACTTCCCTAGCCTAACGCTAACACTTCCCCCCTAGCCTGACGCTAACACTTCCCCCCTAGCCTAACGCTAATACTTCCCCCCTAGCCTAACCCCTATCCCTCTTCATGTGTTACCTAACGCTAATACTTCCCCCCCTAGCCTAACCCCTATCCCTCTTCATGTGTTACCTAACGCTAATACTTCCCCCCCTAGCCTAACCCCTATCCCTCTTCATGTGTTACCTAACGCTAATACTTCCCCCCCTAGCCTAACCCCTATCCCTCTTCATGTGTTACCTAACGCTAATACTTCCCCCCCTAGCCTAACCCCTATCCCTCTTTATGTGTTACCTAATACTTCCCCCCTAGCCTAACGCTAACACTTCCCCCCTAGCCTGACGCTAACACTTCCCCCCTAGTCTGACGCTAACACTTCCCCCCTAGCCTGACGCTAACACTTCCCCCCTAGCCTGACGCTAACACTTCCCCCATAGCGTGACGCTAACACTTCCCCCCTAGCCTGACGCTTAACACTTCCCCCCTAGCCTAACGCTAACACTTCCCCCCTAGCCTAACCCCTATCCCTCTTCATGTGTTACCTAACGCTAATACTTCCCCCCTAGCCTAACGCTAATACTTCCCCCCTAGCCTGACGCTAATACTTCCCCCCTAGCCTAACGCTAATACTTCCCCCCTAGCCTGACGCTAACACTTCCCCCCTAGCCTGACGCTAACACTTCCCCCCTAGCCTGACGCTAACACTTCCCCCCTAGCCTGACGCTAACACTTCCCCCCTAGCCTGACGCTAACACTTCCCCCCTAGCCTGACGCTAACACTTCCCCCCTAGCCTGACGCTAATACTTCCCCCCCTAGCCTAACGCTAATACTTCCCCCCTAGCCTGACGCTAACACTTCCCCCCTAGCCTGACGCTAACACTTCCCCCCTAGCCTGACGCTAACACTTCCCCCCTAGCCTGACGCTAACACTTCCCCCCTAGCCTGACGCTAACACTTCCCCCCTAGCCTGGACGCTAACACTTCCCCCCTAGCCTGACGCTAACACTTCCCCCCTAGCCTGACGCTAACACTTCCCCCCTAGCCTGACGCTAACACTTCCCCCCTAGCCTGACGCTAATACTTCCCCCCTAGCCTGACGCTAACACTTCCCCCCTAGCCTGACGCTAACACTTCCCCCCTAGCCTAACGCTAACACTTCCCCCCTAGCCTAACGCTAACACTTCCCCCCTAGCCTGACGCTAACACTTCCCCCCTAGCCTAACGCTAATACTTCCCCCCTAGCCTAACCCCTATCCCTCTTCATGTGTTACCTAACGCTAATACTTCCCCCCCTAGCCTAACCCCTATCCCTCTTCATGTGTTACCTAACGCTAATACTTCCCCCCCTAGCCTAACCCCTATCCCTCTTCATGTGTTACCTAACGCTAATACTTCCCCCCCTAGCCTAACCCCTATCCCTCTTCATGTGTTACCTAACGCTAATACTTCCCCCCCTAGCCTAACCCCTATTCCCTCTTCATGTGTTACCTAACGCTAATACTTCCCCCCCTAGCCTAACCCCTATCCCTCTTTATGTGTTACCTAATACTTCCCCCCTAGCCTAACGCTAACACTTCCCCCCTAGCCTGACGCTAACACTTCCCCCCTAGTCTGACGCTAACACTTCCCCCCTAGCCTGACGCTAACACTTCCCCCCTAGCCTGACGCTAACACTTCCCCCATAGCGTGACGCTAACACTTCCCCCCTAGCCTGACGCTAACACTTCCCCCCTAGCCTAACGCTAACACTTCCCCCCTAGCCTAACCCCTATCCCTCTTCATGTGTTACCTAACGCTAATACTTCCCCCCTAGCCTAACGCTAATACTTCCCCCCTAGCCTGACGCTAATACTTCCCCCCTAGCCTAACGCTAATACTTCCCCCCTAGCCTGACGCTAACACTTCCCCCCTAGCCTGACGCTAACACTTCCCCCCTAGCCTGACGCTAACACTTCCCCCCTAGCCTGACGGCTAACACTTCCCCCCTAGCCTGACGCTAACACTTCCCCCCTAGCCTGACGCTAACACTTCCCCCCTAGCCTGACGCTAATACTTCCCCCCCTAGCCTAACGCTAATACTTCCCCCCTAGCCTGACGCTAACACTTCCCCCCTAGCCTGACGCTAACACTTCCCCCCTAGCCTGACGCTAACACTTCCCCCCTAGCCTGACGCTAACACTTCCCCCCTAGCCTGACGCTAACACTTCCCCCCTAGCCTGACGCTAACACTTCCCCCCTAGCCTGACGCTAACACTTCCCCCCTAGCCTGACGCTAACACTTCCCCCCTAGCCTGACGCTAACACTTCCCCCCTAGCCTGACGCTAATACTTCCCCCCTAGCCTGACGCTAACACTTCCCCCCTAGCCTGACGCTAACACTTCCCCCCTAGCCTAACGCTAACACTTCCCCCCTAGCCTAACGCTAACACTTCCCCCCTAGCCTGACGCTAACACTTCCCCCCTAGCCTAGCCTAACGCTAATACTTCCCCCCTAGCCTAACCCCTATCCCTCTTCATGTGTTACCTAACGCTAATACTTCCCCCCCTAGCCTAACCCCTATCCCTCTTCATGTGTTACCTAACGCTAATACTTCCCCCCCTAGCCTAACCCCTATCCCTCTTCATGTGTTACCTAACGCTAATACTTCCCCCCCTAGCCTAACCCCTATCCCTCTTTATGTGTTACCTAATACTTCCCCCCTAGCCTAACGCTAACACTTCCCCCCTAGCCTGACGCTAACACTTCCCCCCTAGTCTGACGCTAACACTTCCCCCCTAGCCTGACGCTAACACTTCCCCCCTAGCCTGACGCTAACACTTCCCCCATAGCGTGACGCTAACACTTCCCCCCTAGCCTGACGCTAACACTTCCCCCCTAGCCTAACGCTAACACTTCCCCCCTAGCCTAACCCCTATCCCTCTTCATGTGTTACCTAACGCTAATACTTCCCCCCTAGCCTAACGCTACTAATACTTCCCCCCTAGCCTGACGCTAATACTTCCCCCCTAGCCTGACGCTAATACTTCCCCCCTAGCCTGACGCTAATACTTCCCCCCTAGCCTGACGCTAACACTTCCCCCCTAGCCTGACGCTAACACTTCCCCCCTAGCCTGACGCTAACACTTCCCCCCTAGCCTGACGCTAACACTTCCCCCCTAGCCTGACGCTAACACTTCCCCCCTAGCCTGACGCTAACACTTCCCCCCTAGCCTGACGCTAATACTTCCCCCCCTAGCCTAACGCTAATACTTCCCCCCTAGCCTGACGCTAACACTTCCCCCCTAGCCTGACGCTAACACTTCCCCCCTAGCCTGACGCTAACACTTCCCCCCTAGCCTGACGCTAACACTTCCCCCCTAGCCTGACGCTAACACTTCCCCCCTAGCCTGACGCTAACACTTCCCCCCTAGCCTGACGCTAACACTTCCCCCCTAGCCTGACGCTAACACTTCCCCCCTAGCCTGACTGACGCTAACACTTCCCCCCTAGCCTGACGCTAACACTTCCCCCCTAGCCTGACGCTAACACTTCCCCCCTAGCCTGACGCTAACACTTCCCCCCTAGCCTGACGCTAACACTTCCCCCCTAGCCTGACGCTAACACTTCCCCCCTAGCCTGACGCTAACACTTCCCCCCTAGCCTGACGCTAACACTTCCCCCCTAGCCTGACGCTAATACTTCCCCCCTAGCCTGACGCTAACACTTCCCCCCTAGCCTGACGCTAACACTTCCCCCCTAGCCTAACGCTAACACTTCCCCCCTAGCCTGACGCTAACACTTCCCCCCTAGCCTGACGCTAACACTTCCCCCCTAGCCTGACGCTAACACTTCCCCCCTAGCCTGACGCTAACACTTCCCCCCTAGCCTGACGCTAACACTTCCCCCCTAGCCTAACGCTAACACTTCCCCCCCTAGCCTGACGCTAACACTTCCCCCCCAGCCTCTAACCCCTATCCCTCTTCACACTAGAACAAGTATCACTTTACGTACGTTACCACAATCATCCTCACCACAACAAGTAACAGTTCATGTACATTGGATTGCCCTTTGTTGGCTATGCACCTTTTAACCCCATAGAGTTGATTTCCGAGGCCCCGCAGAAATCTAATTAGCATAATAAAAACAATCCGCTTTTGCATTGGATGCATCTCAATGCACTGCATCCGCCTATATAACACTTCCTCATCTGCGGTGAAAGGTGGCAGAGCTAGAGCGCTGTTTGTTAGTCCATGACACATCCCGGAGATCGGTCTTCTCATGAAAACGTCTGTAGCGTCCGAACGGTTTGGGCTACAAACTACTGTAAAGATGAGACTCTCACGAACACCATGATCTCCGTTTTGCTCCACGACCCCCTACAAGCGTCTTGGGACCCGTCTGAAGTCGGTACAACCGATCTGCCAACTTCTGTCTGTAGTGTCTGAACAGTTTGGGACGCACACTAATATGAGCCCTCTGTGGAAAGGTGAGTCTCTCATGAACATGTCGGTTGATTTGTTCTAGGACGCCCACAAACCTCAGAAGACTCGTCTGAATGTTCCCCGGTACCAGTTGAAAAAATTTATGGAAGTACACTACCGGTCAAAAGTTTTAGAACACCTACTCATTCAAGGGTTTTTCGTTATTTGTACTGTTTTCTACATTGTAGAATAATAGTGAAGATATGAAAACTATGAAATAACACATATGGAATCATGTAGTAAGCAAAAAAGTGTTAAACAAATCAAAATATATTTTATATTTGAGATTCTTCAAATAACCACCCTTTGCCTTGATAACTTTGCACACACTTGGCATTCTCTCAACCAGCTTCACCTGGAATGCTTTTCCAACAGTCTTGGAGTTCCCACATATGCTGAGCACTTGTTGGCTGCTTTTCCTTCACTCTGCCGTCCGACTCATCCTAAACCATCTCAATTTGGTTGAGGTCGGGGGATTGTTGAGGCCAGGTCATCTGATGCAACACTCCATCACTCTCCTTCTTGGTAAAATAGCCCTTACACAGGTCAATGTCCAGTTGAAAAACCAATGATAGTCCCACTAAGCCCAAACCAGATTGTATAGCGTATTGCTGCAGATTGCTGTGGCAGCCATGCTGGTTAAGTGTGCCTTGAATTCTAAGTAAATCACAGACAGTGTCACCAGCAAAGCACAACCACACCATAACACCTCCTCCTCCATGCTTTATGGTGGGAAATACACATGCAGAGATCATCCGCATGTGTATGATTCCATATGTGTTATTTCATAGTTTTGATGTCTTCACTATTATTCTGCAATGTAGAAAATAGTAAAAATAAAGAAACACCCTTGAATGAGTAGGTGTTCTAAAACTTTTGACCGGTAGTGTACACTCCTGACTCTAACCCTTACCTAACCCTCCTGACTCTAACCCTTACCTAACTCTAACCCTTACCTAACTCTAACCCTTACCTAACTCTAACCCTTACCTAACCCTAACACTCCTGACTCTACAATTACCAGTTAATGTATGTTACCTCACAACCTTTGTACAGTGAGGGGAAAAAAGTATTTGATCCCCTGCTGATGTTGTATGTTTGCCCACTGACAAAGACATGATCTGTCTATAATTTTAATGGTAGGTTTATTTGAACAGTGAGAGACAGAATAACAACAACAAAAATCCAGAAAAACGCATGTCAAAAATGTTATAAATTGATTTGCATTTTAAAGAGGGAAATAAGTATTTGACCCCCTCTCAATCAGAAAGATTTCTGGCTCCCAGGTGTCTTTTATACAGGTAACGAGCTGAGATTAGGAGCACACTCTTAAAGAGAGTGCTCCTAATCTCAGTTTGTTACCTGTATAAAAGACACCTGTCCACAGAAGCAATCAATCAATCAGATTCCAAACTCCATGGCCAAGACCAAAGAGTTCTCCAAGGATGTCAGGGACAAGATTGTAGACCTACAAGACCATCGCCAAGTAGCTTGGTGAGAAGGTGACAACAGTTGGTGCGATTATTCGCAAATGGAAGAAACACAAAAGACTGTCAATCTCCCTCGGCCTGGGGCTCCATGCAAGATCTCACCTCGTAGAGTTGCAATGATCATGAGAACGGTGAGGAATCAGCCCAGAACTACATGGGAGGATCTTGTCAATGATCTCAAGGCAGCTGGGACCATAGTCACCAAGAAAACAATTGGTAACACACTACGCCGTGAAGGACTGAAATCCTGCAGCGCCCGCAAGGTCCCCCTGCTCAAGAAAGCACATATACAGGGCCGTCTGAAGTTTGCCAATGAACATCTGAATGATTTAGAGGAGAACTGGGTGAAAGTGTTGTGGTCAGATGAGACCAAAATTGAGCTCTTTGCTATCAACTCAATTCGCCGTGTTTGGAGGAGGAGGAATGCTGCCTATGACCCCAAGAACATCATTCCCACTGTCAAACATGGAGGTCGAAACATTATGCTTTGGGGGTGTTTTTCTGCTAAGGGGACAGGACAACTTCACCGCATCAAAGGGACGATGGACGGGGCCATGTACCGTCAAATCTTGGCTGAGAACCTCCTTCCCTCAGCCAGGGCATTAAAAATAGGTCGTGGATGGGTATTCCAGCATGACAATGACCCAAAACACATGGCCAAGGCAACAAAGGAGTGGCTCAAGAAGAGGCACATTAAGGTCCTGGAGTGGCCTAGCCAGTCTCCAGACCTTAATCCCATAGAAAATCTGTGGAGGGAGCTGAAGGTTCGAGTTGCCAAACATCAGCCTCGAAACCTTAATGAGTTGGAGAAGATCTGCAAAGAGGAGTGGGACAAAATCCCTCCTGAGATGTGTGCAAACCTGGTGGCCAACTACAAGAAACGTCTGACCTCTGTGATTGCCAACAAGGGTTTTATCACCAAGTACTAAGTCATGTTTTGCAGAGGGGTCAAATACTTATTTCCCGCATTAAAATACAAATCAATTTATAAAAACATGCATTTTTCTGGATTTTTTTGATGTTATTCTGTCTCTCACTGTTCAAATAAACTTACCATTAAAATTATAGACTGATCATTTCTTTGTCAGTGGGCAAACGTACAAAATCAGCAGGGGATCAAATACTTTTTTTCCCTCACTGTATACCATACACACTAACATTAGTCACAACATAATCTCAGAATCTATTAAAGTAATAAAGAACTTTCTAGATGCTAAATACATCTACAAGACAGTGATATAGATTAGTAGCAGAAAATAAATATGGGCGCTAGCGGAGAGCTATAGGTGCCAAAGGTCTGTCTTAAAGCACCATGAAACATAAGTGTGATGTCACTTCCTGAAGGGAGTTCCTCAGGCAGAGGTCGTTCCAGTACAAGAGGTCAGCTCCACCCCTAACAGATGAAGAGAGACGTATCCACGTCTTCCAGAAACACCCAGCCCCCTGTGACACCAGACAAACCGCTGGAACCAGCCAATCACAGCCAGCCCGGAGAATTGTAGAGACTCAGACCTATAGGGATGTCACCCTGCACGTCAACTGAGGAAAACCCCATGCTTGAGTCCCAAATGGCATCCGATTCCCCATACATGGCTCTGGCCAAAAGTAGTGTACTGTATAGGGAATAGGGTGCCATTTGCCAGATGTAACCTCAGACTGAAACCACACTACTCCACTACGGATGACAAATGTGAAAAATCCACACTTTAATAGAATAAATGGCCAGTATGTTCCAACCTCTTCATCATCAGTACCCAAATGGCACCCTATTCCCTATGTAGTGCACTACTTTTGAACTATATTAGGAAATAGGGTGCCATTTGGGACTCAGAGAAGGTCATTGTAGTCACTTGTGTGTGTTATTATAAATGGTATATACAGTATTAAATCTTATCAAGTGTTGAGTTGCGTTTACACAACACTGGAGTAGAGGCAATGGATGGAACGTTAGTAGCATGACTGGCGGCCCACAACAGGACACCCATTCCAGTCCCAAATGGCACCATGTTCCCTTTATAGTGCACTACTTTTGACCAGAGCCACATAGGGCTGCTACATATGGCCCTGGCCCATAACATGCAGAGCTCTGGTCAAAAGTAGTGATTAGGACACTATGAGAGGCTGGTCCTGCGTGTCTCCTCCAATCACAGGGTTCCGTTGTTCTGTTCAGGTTCTAGAAGGTTCTGTCCAGAGGGGGGGAACAGATATACTGTAGCTTCTCTTCTCCAGAACCTCCTTGGCGATTTCCTTGGTTCTCAGGAGAATCTGGAAACAATAGAGCGCTTCATTACATACAAACATCAAACAGCAATTCTACACATTTCTCCATGGAGATGAGATACATTTTTCAGTTTTAAAGCTAATTTCCTTCAAACTTTTTTAAAATCTATTTTATATTTATATTCACTCAATGTTATGTTAAAAATAAAATAAAAAAATAACTACAATTTTGAATGCAGCAGTTTTACAGTGACCTTCATGACCTGGCTTATGTATTAGAACAATAACCTTTAAGAATAACATTGGCAATTGGGGGGAAACCCTCTTTAAAGTACTTGAGTAAAAATCCTTTAAAGTACTACTTAAGTACAATTACTCTACAATGACCAGTTGATGCATGTTACCTCACAGCCTTTGTATACCATACACACTAACATTAGTCACAACAGAATCTCAGAATCTAGAAATACTATTAAAGTAATAAAGAACTTTCTAGATGCTAAATACATCTACAAGACAGTGATATAGATTAGTAACAGAAAATAAATATGGGCGCTAGCTGAGCGCTATAGGTGCCATAGGTCTGTCTTAAAGCACCATGAAACAAAGTACTTTAAAGTACTACTTAAGTAGTTTTTTGGGGTATCTGTACTTTACTATTTATATTTTTGACTACTTTTACTTTTACATTCCTAAAGAAAATAATGTACTTTTTACTCCATACATTTTCCCTGACACCCATTTCGAATGCTTAACAGGACAGGACAATAGTCCATTTCACACACATCATGAGAACATCCATTGGTCAACCCTACTGCCTCTTATCTGGCATACTCACTAAACACAAATGCTTCGTTTATAAATAATGTCTGAGTGATGGAGTGTGCCCCTGGCTAGCCATAAATTAAAAAAAACTAGAAAAATGTTGGCCCTGTGTAGCTCAGTTGGTAGAGCATGGCATTTGCAACGCCAGGGTTGTGGGTTCGTTACCCACGGGGGGCCAGTATGAAAAATGTATGCACTAACTGACTGTAAGTCGCTCTGGATAAGAGCGTCTGCTAAATGACTAAAATGTAAATTAAGATGTGGGACAATAAATAATTAGCAAGTCTATTCCGCTCCAGCAGCTGTCCACAATTCAACAGTGGGAACATTATTATTATTATTATTATTATTATTATTATATTATTATTATTATTAACATGGCGGCTCTCAATACCAACAGAAAGAGCTGGACGTTACTATACCAGAGATTATTTTTGAGGAGATTACCTCTGCCTTCGACTTACAATTAATACCCGTAAATGTATCATTGGCAGTGTTCACTGCTAAAGTGGATACCTATTCAACCAAAATGGGAAGTCTGAAGAAGACAGCCAATGGGACAGAGGTGTGACTCCATGACCTGGAAACAGTGAGCTGTTGGAAGGGATAATCAATCTCCTAAAAGAGAAAACAGAATCACTCAAATCATTCCAGTAAATTCTATGTGCGGGTCACAGGACTTGAAACTGGTGAGGAAGTGGGCAACCCAGCTTCCTTCATGACAATCTTTTCTATGAACTGTTTGGCCAGGAGATGCTGGGTCCCATGCCGCTGATTAACATTGAGCACTGCACAGGGCCGCTCCAGAATGGCTTTCGCTGTATGATTGTACGGATCCACAGCTTTGAAGTCAAGCACCGAATTGTTGGCCTTGCAGTGGAACCCGGGGGTCTGATCTATGCAGGGAAGAGGATCAGCATCTACCCAGACCTGAGTGCTAAAACAGAGGGAGATCAGCATCTACCCAGACCTGAGTGCTAAAACAGAGGGAGATCAGCATCTACCCAGACCTGAGTGCTGAAACAGAGGGAGATCAGCATCTACCCAGACCTGAGTGCTGAAACAGAGGGAGATCAGCATCTACCCAGACCTGAGTGCTGAAACAGAGGGAGATCAGCATCTACCCAGACCTGAGTGCTGAACTGCTGAAACAGAGGGAGATCAGCATCTACCCAGACCTGAGTGCTGAAACAGAGGGAGATCAGCATCTACCCAGACCTGAGTGCTGAAACAGAGGGAGATCAGCATCTACCCAGACCTGAGTGCTGAAACAGAGGGAGATCAGCATCTACCCAGACCTGAGTGCTGAAACAGAGGGAGATCAGCATCTACCCAGACCTGAGTGCTGAAACAGAGGGAGATCAGCATCTACCCAGACCTGAGTGCTGAACTGCTGAAACAGAGGGAGATCAGCATCTACCCAGACCTGAGTGCTGAACTGCTGAAACAGAGGGAGATCAGCATCTACCCAGACCTGAGTGCTGAACTGCTGAAACAGAGGGAGATCAGCATCTACCCAGACCTGAGTGCTGAACTGCTGAAACAAAGGGAGATCAGCATCTACCCAGACCTGAGTGCTGAACTGCTGAAACAGAGGGAGATCAGCATCTACCCAGACCTGAGTGCTGAAACAGAGGGAGATCAGCATCTACCCAGACCTGAGTGCTGAACTGCTGAAACAAAGGGAGATCAGCATCTACCCAGACCTGAGTGCTGAAACAGAGGGAGATCAGCATCTACCCAGACCTGAGTGCTGAACTGTTAAAACAGATTCTCCCATTTTTAGAAAGAATTGTACACCTCTGATTTTAAATCCACACCAAGCCAGATCGAGTCCTTTTTAAAAGAGAAGAACTCTTCTTCTCTCAACAGAGGAAGCCGGCTCGCTGGGAGCCCAGATCTCTGTCCGTGAACTCAGAAGGGCATGAAAAAAGGCAAATCACCTGGTTTTGAAGGGATTCCTCCTGAGGTCTATTTAAAATGTTGGAACCAATTAGGTCCACTGTTAGTTGAAATTATGAAAACAGCCGTTCACAAAGGTTCATTTGGAAGGGATGTAAATACAGCACTAAGGACGCCACCCAGTGTTCTCACTATTGCCCCCTATCTTTGATAAACACAGATATTAAACTATTTTCTAAAATTCTGTCCCGTTTCGAAACTTACTTACCCAAATTGGTACATCTGGACCAAAGCGGGTTTATTAAAAAACGATTATCCTCATATAACCTCTGTCGTCAATTATACTGAACAAAACTATAAACGCAACATGCAACAATTTCAAAGTTTTTACAGAGTTACAGTTCATATAAGGAAATCAGTCGATTGAAATAAATAAATGAGGCCCTAATCTATGAATTTCACGTGACTTGGCAGGGGCACAGCCATGGGCCCACCCACTGGGGAACCAGGCCCAGCCAATCAGAATTAGTTTCTCCCCACAAAAAGGCTTCATTATGTGGAGGTCCTGGCCTGGCCTGGAGGTGGTTGGAGGTTGTGAGGCCAGTTGGACATACTGACAAATTCTCTAAAACAACATTTTGAGGCGGCATATGGTAGAGAAATTAACATGCCAATTGCACGCTCCCTCATCTGTGGCATTGTGTTGTGTGACAAAACTGAACATTTTAGAGTGGCCTTTTATTGTCCCCAGCACAAGGTGCAACTATGTAATGATCATGCTGTTTAATCAGCTTCTTGATATGCCACACCTGTCAGGTGGATGGATTATCTTGACAAAGAAGAAATGCTCACTAACAGGGATGTAAACACATTTGTGCACAACATTTGAGAGAAATAAGCTTTTTGTGTGTATGGAACATTTCTGGGATCTTTTATTTCAGCTCATGAAACATGGGACCAATACTTTACATGTTGCATTTATAGTTTTGTTCAGTATATATGCTAATCCCTCAGCCATAGTAATGACAGGCAATACCTGCTCTAATCCTTCTACCCCCCCCCCCCAAAATTGTAAAGTGGTTTTCCCACTGGCTATAGGGTGAATGCACCAATTTGTGAGTCGCTCTGGATAAGAGCGTCTGCTAAATGACGTAAATGTGCCCTTGAGCAAGGCACTTAACCCTAATTGCTCCTGTAAGTCGCTCTGGATAAGAGCGTCTGCTAAATGACTAAAATGTAAATGTTCAGAATAGCTAGAAGTAGCAGGCAAGGTATCTCAATCTCTCCCAAAAGCTTTAAAGATCATAGACATATTCAGTTCCATCTCAAGTTAGAAAATACATCTAACCAAAATCAGCCTCTCAAGATGGAGGACTCCATCTCTACTTATGGAATCCCAGTCGTTTCCCATTTTAAATATTGGGGAATAAATATATTTCCTTCCTTAGAAACTTTTAACAGAACGCTGAAATCAATTAAATCTGACCCCAGTAGATGGAATAACATCCCAGATGCTTTAACCGGCAGAATATCTATTGTTTAAATGAATATATTGCCACGGCTGAATTTCTGTAGTTCAATGCTTCCCCGTGGTCCTCTGTAGCTCAATTGGTAGAGCATGGCGCTTGTAATGCCAGGGTAGTGGGTTCGATCCCAGGGACCACCCATACGTAAAAATGTATGCGCACATGACTGTAAGTCGCTTTGGATGAAAGTGTCTGCTAAATGGCATATTATTATTCTTCCCTTGTCTCCCCCTTCTGGCTGTTCGGATAAAGTCAATAGTACAGTTTCAAAATGTATATGGCAAGGTAAGCGAGCTCGGATAAAACGAACACATGTGCAAAGAGGGAAAGAAGTAGGAGGACTATCCGTATTTCCAGGCACTAGCATCTCGCCCATCCTAACTCGCCCCCTGGATGAGTATAGAGCGAAATACGGTGTCTCCTATTGCCCTGGAAGAGGTGGTCTTCACTGATATGCCACCAGAGGTCTCTTCACAGTCCCCAAGTCCAGAACAGACTATGGGAGGTGCACAGTACTACATAGAGCCATGACTACATGGAACTCTATTCCACATCAAGTAACTGATACAAGCAGTAAAATTAGATAAAAAAAAACAGATAAAAATACACCTTATGGAACAGCGGCGACTGTGAAGCAACACAAACATAGACACATGCATACACATGATAACATATGCACTATACACACACATGTACACATGGATTTTGTGTTGTAGATATGTGGTAGTAGAGTAGAGGCCTGAGGGAACACACTTAATATGTTGTGAAATCTGTTATGAATGCATTGTATGTTTTTAAAATGTATAACTGCCTTAATTTTGCTGGACCCCAGGAAGAGTAGCTGCTGCCTTGGCAGGAACTAAATGGGGATCCATAATCAATATAAATACAAATATATCCCTTAAACCTATTATTGCTCACAAAATTTATATTTGGTGCAATTTTAAAAAAAAACTATGTAACTGAGAATCAAAATGTCCTTCAGTATTTCACAATAACGCCTTGTGATCTGGATGACATGTTGGATGGGTGGGGTTGGTGGATGGGTGGGGTTGGTGGATGGGCGGGGTTGGTGGATGGGCGGGGTTGGTGGATGGGCGGGGTTGGTGGATGGGCGGGGTTGGTGGATGGGCAGGGTTGGTGGGTGGAGGCCCACTTTTCTTTTCCTGTTTTTATTGAATTTATTATCACTTAAACTCTGTATGTATTTCTTACTGTTTTTTACTTTTCTTTTGAGTGGCAGCCCAAATAAAAATGTTGTATAAATAAATAAAAATATTACTGCAGTAAAGAGGGATTGTACATTATGATACTATACTGTTCAAATCAAATCAAATGTTATTTGTCACATGAACCGAATACAACAGGTGTAAACCTTACAGTGAAATGCTTACAAGCCCTTAACCAACAGTGCAGTTTTAAGAAAAATAAGTTAAGTAAAAAATTGATGAGAAAAAATAAAGAATAAAATAAAAATATCAAAATAACAAATAATGAAAGAGCAACAGTAAAATAACAGTAGGGAGGCTATATACAGCTATATACAGGGGGTACCGGTACAGAGTCAATATACAGGCTATATACAGCTATATACAGGGGGTACCAGTACAGAGTCAATATACAGGCTATATACAGGGGGTACCGGTACAGAGTCAATATACAGGCTATATACAGGGGGTACCGGTACAGAGTCAATATACAGGCTATATACAGGGGGTACCGGTACAGAGTCAATATACAGGCTATATACAGCTATATACAGGGGGTACCGGTACAGAGTCAATATACAGGCTATATACAGGGGGTACCGGGACAGAGTCAATATACAGGCTATATACAGGCTATATACAGGGGGGTACCAGTACAGAGTCAATATACAGGCTATATACAGGCTATATACAGGGGGTACCGGTACAGAGTCAATATACAGGCTATATACAGGCTATATACAGAGGGTACCGGGACAGAGTCAATATACAGGCTATATACAGCTATATACAGGGGGGTACCAGTACAGAGTCAATATACAGGCTATATGCAGGCTATATACAGGGGGTACCGGTACAGAGTCAATATACAGGCTATATACAGGCTATATACAGGGGGTACCGGTACAGAGTCAATATACAGGCTATATACAGCTATATACAGGGGGTACCGGTACAGAGTCAATATACAGGCTATATACAGGGGGTACCGGTACAGAGTCAATATACAGGCTATATACAGCTATATACAGGGGGGTACCGGTACAGAGTCAATATACAGGCTATATACAGCTATATACAGGGGGGTACCAGTACAGAGTCAATATAAAGGCTATATACAGCTATATACAGGGGGTACCCGTACAGAGTCAATATACAGGCTATATACAGCTATATACAGGGGGTACCGGTACAGAGTGAATATACAGGCTATATACAGCTATATACAGGGGGTACCCGTACAGAGTCAATATACAGGCTATATACAGCTATATACAGGGGGTACCAGTACAGAGTCAATATACAGGCTGTATACAGCTATATACAGGGGGTACCGGTACAGAGTCAATATACAGGCTATATACAGGGGGTACCAGTACAGAGTCAATATACAGGCTATATACAGGGGGGTACCGGTACAGAGTCTATATACAGGCTATATACAGCTATATACAGGGGGTACCAGTACAGAGTCAATATACAGGCTATATACAGCTATATACAGGGGGGTACCGGTACAGAGTCAATATACAGGCTATATACAGCTATATACAGGGGGTACCGGTACAGAGTCAATATACAGGCTATATACAGGCTATATACAGGGGTACCGTACCGGTACAGAGTCAATATACAGGCTATATACAGCTATATACAGGGGGGTACCGGTACAGAGTCAATATACAGGCTATATACAGGCTATATACAGGGGGTACCAGTACAGAGTCAATATACAGGCTATATACAGCTATATACAGGGGGGTACCAGGTACAGAGTCAATATACAGGCTATATACAGGCTATATACAGGGGGTACCAGCACAGAGTCAATATACAGGCTATATACAGCTATATACAGGGGGTACCGGTACAGAGTCAATATACAGGCTATATACAGCTATATACAGGGGGTACCAGTACAGAGTCAATATACAGGCTATATACAGCTATATACAGGGGGGACCGGTACAGAGTCAATATACAGGCTATATACAGCTATATACAGGGGGTACCGGTACAGAGTCAATATACAGGCTATATACAGGCTATATACAGGGGTACCGGTACAGAGTCAATATACAGGCTATATACAGCTATATACAGTGGGGTACCAGTACAGAGTCAATATACAGGCTATATACAGGCTATATACAGGGGGGTACCAGTACAGAGTCAATATACAGGCTATATACAGGGGGGACCGGTACAGAGTCAATATACAGGCTATATACAGCTATATACAGGGGGTACCCGTACAGAGTCAATATACAGGCTATATACAGCTATATACAGGGGGTACCGGTACAGAGTCAATATACAGGCTATATACAGCTATATACAGGGGGTACCAGTACAGAGTCAATATACAGGCTATATACAGCTATATACAGGGGGTACCAGTACAGAGTCAATATACAGGCTATATACAGGGGGTACCGGTACAGAGTCAATATACAGGCTATATACAGGGGGTACCGGTACAGAGTCAATATACAGGCTATATACAGCTATATACAGGGGGTACCAGTACAGAGTCAATATACAGGCTATATACAGCTATATACAGGGGGTAACGGTACAGAGTCAATATACAGGCTATATACAGGGGGTAACGGTACAGAGTCAATATACAGGCTATATACAGCTATATACAGGGGGTACCAGTACAGAGTCAATATACAGGCTATATACAGCTATATACAGGGGGTACCAGTACAGAGTCAATATACAGGCTATATACAGGCTATATACAGGGGGTACCAGTACAGAGTCAATATACAGGCTATATACAGCTATATACAGGGGGGTACCAGTACAGAGTCAATATACAGGCTATATACAGCTATATACAGGGGGGACCGGTACAGAGTCAATATACAGGCTATATACAGCTATATACAGGGGGTACCCGTACAGAGTCAATATACAGGCTATATACAGCTATATACAGGGGGTACCGGTACAGAGTCAATATACAGGCTATATACAGCTATATACAGGGGGTACCAGTACAGAGTCAATGTACAGGCTATATACAGGGGGTACCGGTACAGAGTCAATATACAGGCTATATACAGCTATATACAGGGGGGTACCAGTACAGAGTCAATATAAAGGCTATATACAGCTATATACAGGGGGTACCCGTACAGAGTCAATATACAGGCTATATACAGCTATATACAGGGGGTACCGGTACAGAGTCAATATACAGGCTATATACAGCTATATACAGGGGGTACCCGTACAGAGTCAATATACAGGCTATATACAGCTATATACAGGGGGTACCAGTACAGAGTCAATATACAGGCTATATACAGCTATATACAGGGGGTACCGGTACAGAGTCAATATACAGGCTATATACAGCTATATACAGGGGGTACCAGTACAGAGTCAATATACAGGCTATATACAGGGGGTACCGGTACAGAGTCAATATACAGGCTATATACAGCTATATACAGGGGGTACCAGTACAGAGTCAATATACAGGCTATATACAGCTATATACAGGGGGTACCGGTACAGAGTCAATATACAGGCTATATACAGCTATATACAGGGGGTACCGGTACAGAGTCAATATACAGGCTATATACAGGCTATATACAGGGGGTACCGGTACAGAGTCAATATACAGGCTATATACAGCTATATACAGGGGGTACCGGTACAGAGTCAATATACAGGCTATATACAGGCTATATACAGGGGTACCAGTACAGAGTCAATATACAGGCTATATACAGCTATATACAGGGGGGTACCAGTACAGAGTCAATATACAGGCTATATACAGGCTATATACAGGGGTACCAGCACAGAGTCAATATACAGGCTATATACAGCTATATACAGGGGGTACCGGTACAGAGTCAATATACAGGCTATATACAGCTATATACAGGGGGTACCAGTACAGAGTCAATATACAGGCTATATACAGCTATATACAGGGGGGACCGGTACAGAGTCAATATACAGGCTATATACAGCTATATACAGGGGGTACCGGTACAGAGTCAATATACAGGCTATATACAGGCTATATACAGGGGTACCGGTACAGAGTCAATATACAGGCTATATACAGCTATATACAGTGGGGTACCAGTACAGAGTCAATATACAGGCTATATACAGGCTATATACAGGGGGGTACCAGTACAGAGTCAATATACAGGCTATATACAGGGGGTACCGGTACAGAGTCAATATACAGGCTATATACAGCTATATACAGGGGGTACCCGGTACAGAGTCAATATACAGGCTATATACAGCTATATACAGGGGGTACCGGTACAGAGTCAATATACAGGCTATATACAGCTATATACAGGGGTACCAGTACAGAGTCAATATACAGGCTATATACAGCTATATACAGGGGGTACCAGTACAGAGTCAATATACAGGCTATATACAGGGGGTACCAGTACAGAGTCAATATACAGGCTATATACAGGGGGGGGGTACCGGTACAGAGTCAATATACAGGCTATATACAGCTATATACAGGGGGTACCAGTACAGAGTCAATATACAGGCTATATACAGCTATATACAGGGGGTAACGGTACAGAGTCAATATACAGGCTATATACAGGGGGTAACGGTACAGAGTCAATATACAGGCTATATACAGCTATATACAGGGGGTACCAGTACAGAGTCAATATACAGGCTATATACAGCTATATACAGGGGGTACCAGTACAGAGTCAATATACAGGCTATATACAGGCTATATACAGGGGGTACCAGTACAGAGTCAATATACAGGCTATATACAGCTATATACAGGGGGGTACCAGTACAGAGTCAATATACAGGCTATATACAGCTATATACAGGGGGGACCGGTACAGAGTCAATATACAGGCTATATACAGCTATATACAGGGGGTACCCGTACAGAGTCAATATACAGGCTATATACAGCTATATACAGGGGGTACCGGTACAGAGCAGAGTCAATATACAGGCTATATACAGCTATATACAGGGGGTACCAGTACAGAGTCAATGTACAGGCTATATACAGGGGGTACCGGTAAAGAGTCAATATACAGGCTATATACAGCTATATACAGGGGGGTACCGGTACAGAGTGAATATACAGGCTATATACAGCTATATACAGGGGGTACCCGTACAGAGTCAATATACAGGCTATATACAGCTATATACAGGGGGTACCAGTACAGAGTCAATATACAGGCTGTATACAGCTATATACAGGGGGTACCGGTACAGAGTCAATATACAGGCTATATACAGGGGGTACCAGTACAGAGTCAATATACAGGCTATATACAGGGGGTACCGGTACAGAGTCTATATACAGGCTATATACAGCTATATACAGGGGGTACCAGTACAGAGTCAATATACAGGCTATATACAGCTATATACAGGGGGTACCGGTACAGAGTCAATATACAGGCTATATA